>OY856397.1:0-517500 GCA_963693495.1 Malacosoma neustria | reverse complement strand
AATCTCTATAGGAGTTGGTGGTGGTTGAGCATCTCATGTGCACGCAACTGAAGAATATGTCCCGTGCGGAATTCGGGGGCTGCGGGGAGAGCACGCCCTCGCCGGAAGCCCACACCACCTTGATGGCGGCGCTCATCGCGGCGGCGTTGTGTCTGCACTGCAGGTGGGCGGGCCTATTTAATACTATATTATATCTAGCAGTAAGCACAGGGATCACACTGGTGAGAAACAGAAGTATACAGAAAGAACCACAAACCGAAAAATTGATTGTTATTTTGTCAGATTAAAGACTAAAATAAATATAATAAAATAAAAAAAAAGTAAAAAATCACGCTTTAATGATAAATCGAAATAAAAAATAATTCTTAATATTATGTTTTTAAGTTATTTCGATTTAATTCTACAACGTTTAAATGAAATCTGACTGTTTAGTAAGTAAGTCAAAATCGAATTCAAAGGAGTCTGTTATAAACGAACAAACACAGAAGTGAAACTAATAAAATCGTGTTAAAAAAAGTATTTGAAACAGTCTCTGCTATTATTTGTAAATATAGCTTTGTGGCTTTTTTTAATGCTGTAGGACAGCAGACAGGTTGACGGCTCGCTTAGAATTTAGCAGTTACCGCCGCCTATGGGTGTTTGTAACGCCAGTGGCATCGCAATCACGCTGCTGTCCCATAAGGGTACAGGAACTTTGGTCACCAATGCCGGAACACAACACAAGGTTATTATGGCGGCATACTACCATAAGACCAAAGGTGATCACCCAGCCATCCAGACGGGCTTGCCTTTTACGACAGCCCGACCCCGGCCGCAAAGCTTAGTATTCTTTAATCTCGAAATCCATACGGTTATGTTATACTTTTACCGCTATGGGACAGCAACGTGTTTGCGCTGCCTGTAGCTTCGCAAACGTCTATAGGCGACGGTAACTGCTTACTGTTAGTATGCCGTCGACGTGTCTGTAATTCCTCAGCAATAAAAAATACTATGTACGGTTTGCGTTAGTTTAATGGGCTGCAATGGCCGACTGCCCAGCGGAATAAGGACAAGCCATCCTGTTCCCAGTGATGGATTGCAACCTATGAAGCTAAAATTAAACTTAAAATTTTTTTTTCCTAATAACTGTATTACAAAAGACAGATGTACCAAATTCATTCGAATTTTTATTTGTTTAGGGCAGTTAGAGTAGTCGATCTTTTATTCCTAAGTTCTATTATATTTCATCTGTTAAAACAGTGTCATTGAACATCGTAGCAAAAGCTTAAATACTTTGAAATATTTGTCTTCACATTATTTTACATTATGAAGACTTTTGTCTTACACTTGGTGTCCCGCACCAACTCATCACACAACCTGTGCGTTTGGGTGGGAAAAGCACACTAAATTTTTTTCCACCTTTTTCGTGGACACTCTTAAGCTTCTAAAAACGCCCCCTTTCGTCATTACTCATGAAACGCAAAAGAAACAGTAATTTTACGCCAGCGGATCTCAAATCTACATTTAAGGTGGACTTTTGTAACATAAGAGTCATTCATTCATTTAACTCTTAATTCCGTCCACCACCACCTGGAAACGGCAAAACCGGCTTTACAGTTTCTGACGGAGACGCAGATATCTGCCCCGGCCGACTCATCGTACTTTTGCTACAATGGCTATAATTTGCAGGGAATGGAATGTTTTATTCTTAACTCTGTAGTGCCCGTTGGTGGTTCGGGAAGGCCATGGTTTGATAGGCTTAGTGCTGAGGCTGTTAAGCTAAAGCAAAAGGCCTATCGAGCCTGGACTACAGCAAGGACTTGTCAGGAGCCTAACACTTCCGACTTGAAGAAAAAATACAACTTTGCTTTCAGAACTCAAAAAACGGATTGCGAGGGCAAAATTTGAGCACATCGGCAGGATTGGTAAGCGTCTCGCTAGTTATCCCTCTGGGACTAGGGTTTTCTGGTCCCTTGCCAAAGCTGTCGAAGGAAACTTGTCGGGCGTCCATATCTCTATTACGTATAGCTGATAACAGCCTGGCTCATGCTGCCAAAGATAAAGCCGATCTTTTGGGCGAAATTTTTGCAGCCAGTTTGACTCTTGATGACGGGGGACAGTCTCCACCTTCTATTAGAAGATGTGGAGATTCCACAACGACGGAGGTACGGTTTTCACAAAAATCCGTGCGACGTGTCCTCCGATCCCTCGACGTCAAGACGTCCACCGGGCCAGACGGTATCCCCGCTATTGTACTGCGGATATGCTCGGCTGAGCTGTCTCCAGTCCTTTCCCGACATTTTACCTTATCCTACCGTAAAGGTTGTGTCCCGGCTTCGTGGAAGGTAGCCCACGTTCACCCTATTCCCAAAAAGGGTGACCGCTTTCCATTTCAAGCAGTATTGGGATCCTTGGTGTCGACATCACGAATGATATGCAGTTTAGGGGACAATTGGAGGGCAAAGCTAAGCTTGCCTCCAAAAAGCTGGGTGTGCTAAACCGGTCCAAGCAGTATTTCAGTCCAAGGCAACGGCTTGTTCCATACAAATTACAGGTCAGACCGGATATGAAGTACTGCTCACATTTATGGGCTGAAGCACCTGCCTGATAGCTCAATCCCCTAGACTCCATCCATCGACGCGCAGTTCGTGTTGTCCACGATCCCATACTCACAGACGTTCTAAACACGCTTGGACTTCGGAGAGATTGCGTCTCTTGGCGTATACTACCGTCAGTACAATGGGAAGTGTTCTGAGGAACTATTTAGAATGGTGCCCTCGTCGTCTTTTTACCACCGCACTGTTCGCCATCGGCTGGGTGTTCATTCCCATTTCTTGGAGCCTTTTCTTGTACAAAACGGTTCTCAAGAACGTTCATGTTGCGTACTCTCAGGATCTTTAACGAGCTTCCGGCTGAGATTTTCTCAACGCGGTACGATATGGGGTTCTTAAAAAAATGCGTTATACATTTTTTTCGAGACCGGCAGCGTGTTTGTAATGCCTCTGGTGTTGCAAACGTCCATAGGCGACGGTGACAACCTGCTAGGGTGGGCCGTTTGCCTGTCTGCTGAACTATATTTATAAAAAAAAAAACTATCCGTGCAGGGGCGGAGAAAGAATACTGAGGCCGGAGTCGGCCTGTCGTAAAAAGCGCCTAGACAACCCAAGCTATGTGGTAGGGCTCCAACCCCGTCTGCATGGCAACCGCCCCTGCTTTTTAAATATGCCGACGAAATAACCTAGTGTGGTGTTCCGGCATTAGTGACTAGGTTCTAGTACCACTACGTGGATACCAGCATCCATCCATAACCAACATCCATAGGCGATGGTAACTGCTAACTACTAAGTGGGTCGTCAGTCTGTCTGGCTGTCCTGCAGCAATAAAAAAATTACAATGTAAAATAAATTGTCAAATAAATGTTTATTGGTAACAATAATGTACATTATCCTCATAAGAGGTAAATTGTTCAGGTTTATATAAATTTTCCTTTAATGTTCTTCTAAAATATCGCTATGATTCAGTGTGTTTGTGTAGTTTGGGATTATTGTTAGTCTCGTTAGTGCACTTGTAATATATTTAATTTTTCGTAAATTAAAGGTGAATTAGTGAAAAAAAAATACAAAATTTATTACGAGAGTTATAAGAGTTATTAGAAGTGGAAATATTTTTACTGATTTATCAAGTTTGCACATTAATTAACGCATTATACAGAAAAGCTAACCAGCAATTTCTTCTGTTATTTATTTCGATTCGTTACAAATATTATTTTTTTATTGAAACTACGTTTTTGAAGAGCTGTAATTATTAAAATATGTTCTCATCGTCAGATAATTGTCGTACTCTGCCGACGTAGGCATGTCTAAGTTTGCGGCACACCTCCTGGTATTATGCCTTTCCTACTCAGCCTCGACTGGTAATCTAACGCAGTTCAGCCTACCGGGCTGGGGGGCCCCCTACACAACGTTATTCGGAAAAATTCATATTATAGATAGGAAATTCAGTTTTATTTAATATTTAGTTTCAGCGTATTTAATAAGCTATCTATCTATCTAATATATTTAAACAGTTGTTTCAAGGGTCGAGGCCCCAAAACAAATTAAATGAATCTCGTTAAGAATTAAATATTTGCACCACCGTATTGTCTTCACCGTATGTCGTGATCTTATCTGTCAACATGTTTACGCATCCTTTACCAACGGTCTTCTGTCTGTCGGGTCCCTTGTCTAAGTCATGTGTAGTCTAGTCACTTAGCTCCATCAAAGTCGGTACGTAACCGGTAAGTGCGGCCCGTATGACGTCATCAAAGTCGACTTTACGAAACATTGGCCAGCTCTTAGGGACATTTAATTTACCTTCTACCATAAACGCGTATTTGGTGCAGAAAAGAAAAAATAGAGTATATTAATAAAAATATATATTCCTTACTATATATTATATAAACAATAGGGAATTTATGTAAATTATAAATGTGGGTAGTTTGAAATTTTATAAATGACTCGTATACATTTTATATTAATGTTTTACTATGTATATTTTGCGTTATAATCGTTATATCAAATAAAGTGTTGTCCATTTTCGGAAAGTGTTCATACTATTATTAGTTGCGTCAGTTTTAATTAGTATATTGTAGTACTGAGAAATGTATTATTACGTAGATTTAATGTTAATTAAATGTTACTGCCCTGTCGCTTTAAACAATCACTTCTACGTAACTGTGTGATGATCGTTGTTATTATGGTATGAGATATTGCAATTTTCCGCAATATTCTCATCATTATTATTAGAAAAATCAATACCAAGCGCGCTGTAATATAAAAATGTGTATATGTTAAATTAAAAGTCCGTTCAATGTAAAATATTTTCCTATATGATATGACGATGCTAACCGCTCAAACTATTAAATTATAGTTTATACAGAGACTCGATTGACGAACAAGCAAACGGATGTGCAATGATCAAATATTGCTTTTAAACTTAATTTATGTGATAAGCGTGTAGGAGAATAATGGTGAACGCAATAGATATTACGGAAGTAGATGCGATAGAAGTGAGAAGGCGATGGTGGCAGTCACCCAAAATTGCTAAAAAAAAGATCAAGAACATTAAGAACAAGTGAGTTGCTCTCTATTCATGTGGATTTTATATTGTGAATCAATATTTTGAAAATATGTCTCTACTTAGCGTATTTATGTAAGTTTCGCCAGAACATATTATTTAGTATTTGACTTTACGCATCAGCTTCCCGTTTGCTGTGACGTGTTTTCGTTGTACTTTATTTTTCCTGTACCTGGTAAATCATTGGTATTACACTTGGAAACCAGTCTAGAGGTCCCAGATTCGAATCTCATGACAGCATACACGGTTTAGGTAATTTTTCTCGCCAATTGTGCGTATAATTATTTGCGCATAATTGCCATGTATTGACGGTAAAGGAAAATATCGTAAGAAAACTTGTTTATAGAGATCGCCGGTATATGTAACTCACCAATGCACTTTGGACAAGCGTGGCGTTTATACTGTCACCCAAAAGCTGGACATCTCAAGTATAGGTCACGGAAAAAATATTTCAACAGTGAATAGTTCAAGCGAAATCAATCCCTGTGTAATTACGTCTTACTACAAAGAAAGGGGCCCCACCGCATCTTTTCACTATGGCATCAATCATACACACGATTCCGGAACATCTATTAGTCTGAAGGATAGAGTTCTGTCACTTTTTCAAAATTAAAATTTTGCTACATTTGTTTTTATTAAATTGTCTTGTGCCTTCAGCGTACAAAAAGGATAAATATTAAATAAATGCAGTGACAATTCACACAGCGCCATCTAGTCTCAAAGTTAGTAGCATAGCACTTGTGTTATGGGCACTAGACAACTGATATACTATATATATACTTTTCTTTTGTAAAATATACATATAATACATAAACCACAACTCAGGCGCAAGACGGGGATCGGATCCGTGACCTGACCGTAAGCGTACTGAAGTGTCCTAAAAGTCGTCAAAGGGAGTGTCATAATAGTACCGATGTACTACTATTATGACACTCCCTTCCCTATCGATATATAATTAAGTGTTCACAATTTCAGCTCTGCAATGATCAAATCAAATGCACACACAAAAAGTACTTAACATCCTGTTCACCCTCCGACTACAAAGAGAATAAGCATGGTAGAAGAAGACATAGATGAAAGTGATTTGTTTGTTGTAGACCCGCCTCAGTTGCGTCGGCTGTCGGCGGCACTCGGGGGTCGTTCCTTCAGAGGGACAAGCTCTACAAGCAGCGGGTGAAGCAGATCACCAAACAGCATCCCCAGCCTGTGAGTATGCTACGACATATACATACTGGTCGGTTATAATGCGCAATCTTACTTCAAAACTGCATCGTATGCACAGAGAGTGCGGGGGTCGAAGTAAAAGCAAACCCCTGCGGTCGGGGTCGGCCTGTCGTATAAGGTAACAAAAAAAAATATATAGTAATTTATTTATAATTAAATATAAAATAGCGAATTATAAGTTATATATAAAATAAGTCCCGTGTAAATTAAAACGATAACAAAAAAAAGTTAATATAAATGTTATTTACATGTTATAGAATTCAGGTTATATTGTTCACCATTCATATCATGATCTGGTCAAGATCGCTGGAATAGGTTGGATAAGGGCAGCGCAGGACCGATCATCGTGGAGATCTTTGGGAGAGGCCTTTGTCCAGCATTGGGCGTCTTCCGGCTGAAATGATGATTGTTCACCATGCATAATGCTTATTGCTTAATGCTTATCTTGCCTCACACACCCACACATACAACCATAGATAATAGAGACACTAATAAAGAGAAAGGAAGGGGTGGTCGCTTGGAGGGGGTTCAACACTTTTTCGTTTCGTGACGATTTCTATCAGTTCATTCACGCTGTAAGCTCCATAAAAGAACTTCATCCGAACAACCCTAGCTAGGTGGTAGGGCCCCAAGCCCGCCTGGAAGCCACCTGGTCTATAAGTATGCCGCCATAATAACCTTGTGTACCTAAGTGGATAGTAGCGTGCTAGCGGTGGCCCTGGTGTCCCAAACACCTATAGGCAACGGTAACTGCTTACTATTAAGTGGGCCGTCAGCCTGTCTGCTGTCGCTCAACAATAAAAAATAATAGTTACCTAAGTATATAATATTTGACATTAAAAAAATTATTTTGACTATAAAATTTGAATTTTGTTACAGTACGTCGTTCGGGGGCACCACTTGCAACTGCAAGCGTTGACGTCAGTAGGCCACTGTCACCACTGTGACCATGTGATATGGGGCCTGGCGCCGCAGGCGTTTGTATGCTTAGGTAATTCAAATCAACGTCAGAAGTCATTATTGTATGGCTCGGATGAGGAGAAGGAGAAGGAAGCTCAATGTAAACGCTGACATGTGGTGTTGCGAAATGGATTAAATTAGAAATAAGCATATTAGAGGATAATATGAAAGTAGCGCCAGTCATTGACGAATAAAAACATGGACACATAAAGGGAACAATGATATAGATCAAAGAAAATGGTAGAAATGAGAATGAGAAGATGTAGGAGGGGGGGGTACACCAAAAAGATGATTACTTAAAACTATTGACTGGTCGTTTTTGAGTCTGCTCCTATCCAAGTGCGGGGTTAGTAGCGCATGCATTTACTCCCAGTACCGGTCATTATGTTGTCCTTTTTCCTCGTTCTTTTAAAGGAATACTATTTTGTTGATATTTATACATTATTTTGCATTTATTTTATATAAAAGGGCCCTCCTTATTAACTAACATTCATAACATACATTCAAGGCAATAGTAAACCGTTGTTGGCTATAAGCCGACTAATAGGCGAGCGGTCGATAAAGTGTTAAAAGAAGATATGGCGAAGAACGGTGTGAATGTTGCGACAACGGCTAATTAACGTTACGATTCATATTCGTAGATTCCCATTTATTCCTTCTGATTCCTACCCTCGTATTTTTGACTCGTAATGATGCTATTGATAGTTTGTGTTGTCCTTACTCCCTTTTCCTATAGCCACTATTCCTCACCTATCGTCGTTATCGGCTCTCTTACATCTCTCATTCCTCATCTATACATCTATACAAATAAATAAAATTGGAGGGTCTGTTTGTAATATTAAAATAACCGCTTTTACTAAGTGCATTTGGACGTATACCCGGTACATATTCCAAAACAACACTTTTTACAATTTTTGTGTCTGTCTGTCTGTCTGTTTGTTCCGGCTAATCTCTGAAACGGCTGGACCGATTTTGACGGGACTTTCACTGGCAGATAGCTGATGTAACAAGGAGTAACTTAGGCTACTTTAATTTTTGAAAAAAAAAAATAGTTTTAGCTAAAAATTAATACCTATTTAACTTGACCTCTGATTTATATCATCAACCATATTAAATAGGGTTCAGCTTAGGCTGGACATTGTAGGTTGTTATTCAATTTCAGTGGACCTCAGATTTATATCATCAATCATATGAAATAGGGTTTAGCTTAGGCTGGTTTTGTAGGTTCGAACGCACGTATTCCGGAGGCGCATGGCGTAACAGTTGCATTCGATAACACTGACTGTTTGCATATTTTATTTATTTATATTAAGGTTTATAGGGGTTGTAGTCCAAAATAAACCAAAAGATATATCTAAAAAATGCTGCCCAAAGTCACTATTTCACGCGGACGGAGTCGCGGGCACAACTAGTCTGCAATAATACTTGATGTTATTGTTTTTCGTGTAGATTGCAAGTTAAGAGTGCACCGACAATGCGCGAAGGCGGTGGAGGAGGGGTGCTGCTTGGACGGCGAGCACCACAACAACCGGATATCCAGGTTCATGGAGAGGATACACCAGCCAAATAGTATGTCTCATTACTTCTTTCTTTCTTTCTTTCAGATTATATAGTACCGTCCATTATTCTGGTGGTTAGGAAACTGAAAAAGAGCGGTTGTGCGTGAAAAAGTGTGTGCGTGCAATTCACACACGATAGAGGCGAAACTTCAGAAAAGTGGGCAATACGAGTGCCCACACATCACTCATAACACGAAAGCTGCAAGAGGAGGCGAACATTATAGGAAACACTGTTTACTTGTATTCTATCTCTCTCCCGCAGGCTAAATCCTATTAATGGATATGTTTGTCTCTTTTTGGTGGCGCATTTTTGTTTCGACTAATTTTCAAATACTAACGGTGCTAAAGAAATTTCAATTCAAAAAGCTTTATAATTTCCATCCGTGCATTGAGAAAGAATACTGACCTCTGCGACCGGGGTCGGCCTGTAGTAAAAGGCAAGCCCGTCTGGATGGCGACCACCTTTGGTCTTATGTATGCCGCCATAATAACCTTGTGTTGTGTTCCGGCATTATTGACTCAAGTTCCTGCACCTTTATGGGACAGCAGCGTGTTCGCGATGCCACTGGCGTTGCAAACATCCGTAGGCGACGGTAACTGCTAAATTTTAAGCGGGCCGTCAGCCTGTCTGCTGTCCCACAGTAATAAAAATAATAATAAGTCCTCGAATGGCGACCGCGTACTGGAAGACGCAATGTTGGTAGGCCCCCCACAAGATGGACCGATGATCTGGTCAAGATCGCCGGAATAGGTTGGATGAGTGCAGCTCAGTACCGATCATGGTGGAGATCTTTGGGGGATCTTTGTCCAGAAGTGGGCGTCTTCCGGCTGAGATGATGAAGCACTCAAATATAGATAAATCTTTAAATTTAAGTATAGTTTGTATCTAGAGAGACTTTACAGATTATTTGTATTATTGTTATTTGAGGCAGTGTTTTATTCTCTTCATCGTTTTTCCCTTTTCCTCTGAGAAAGAGATAATGTAACACTCTTTTTTAACACGCTTTTACTAGTTTCACCTGTATGTTTGTTTGTTTGTAACAGACTACTTTGAACTCGATTTTGACCGGCTTTAAATGGTCACATTTCATTTAAATGATGTATATCTATCAAGAAAATATGACAATATAATAATTCTGTAAAATTATTTCATTATCCTCATAGGTTATTTTTAAAGCAAATTTTTTCTTAGACGGAAATCACACAGAGGATTTACTCTTAAAATATGTGTTTACTGAAATAAATGTTATTCGTTTAGGTCAGGATTCTACGGACAAGAAGTCGCGGAAGGCGTCGGGCACTGCGCACTTTCTCAACAGTTTGTATATTCTTTTTATTTTTGTGAAACAGTGTTGTTAACAGGAGTCACCTGGAGTAACACATTTATGGCAGATTAGCTTCATTTAATAAAAATTAAAAATGTAACTTTTTACGACCTCCGTGGCGTAGTGGCGGTCACGAGTTCGTTTCATGTCTCGCGTCTAGATGTTTTTTGTATAATATGTATTTATTTTCAAAAGAAAAGTATATAAAATATGTACTATATAAAAAAATATGTTACAACTCACATAATTGTTGGATTGAAATGGTTATTTATTTTATGTTGGATGGACATATTTTTTTCTAAATATTTAAACTATAAATCACTTTTTGAGAAGTTCACTCAATGTCACTTAGTAAACTTGCCTTTCAAGAGTCGATATGTAGTTTAACAGTTGTCTAGTAATAACACAAATCCATAACACAAGTGCTGTGCTTGCTACTTTGGGGCTAGGTGGCACTGTATGAATTTAGCCAGTATATTTATTTGTATTAATTGGCCTGAATTAGGTGCTCATATAGACAAAGCTGCGAGCAAATCCTAGTATTACGTTGAGCATATCTCTGTCAGCATAATTATATTTTTAATTTTAGAACATTTCATACAACGCCATCTAGTCCAAAACTAAGTATTTGTGTTATAGGTACTGGACAAATTATATAAAACATATATAATTTTCTTTTGAAAATAAATACGTATTATATATAAACACCTCGACGCTGGACGGGAATCGAACTCTTGACATCTGCTAACTTACTGAGGTGCTTTACCCGTTACGTCAAGAGGTCTGCTAATATAACGTTCTTAATATTTACCCAAATTGTATTTTGAATTTCTCGCCTATAGTGTGTGATATATAGGAAATATTTTTATTCGTGCACGGGCGGAGAAAGCGAATCTCTGTGGCCTGAGTCGGCCTGTCGTAAAAGGCGACAAAACAATCCACGATAGCTACGTCGTAGGGCTCCAAGTCTGCCTGGATGGCGACCTTTGGTCTTAAATATACCGCCGTAATAACTTTGTGTTGTATTCCGGCATTAGTGACCCAAACACTTATAGGCGACGAGCAGTAAAAAAAATTGGCATGGATCAACGGTGGAGGAAAACATCGTAAAGGAACCTGCTTGCCGAGACACCTTGGACGAGTGTGGTGGGTGTACTGTCTGTTCTCTTTAGGGAGCCGTCTGAGCCCCGCAGTGGGACGCCGCGACGCCTATTGTTATTAAAATATATATTTGTTTTCAGTGGAGAGAAGTATACGAAAGGCAGAAGACGAGCAGCCGTGGGACGGCACCCTGACGTCCAGCATATCACAAGGTGGGTGCATATGCATTACTTAGCGTATAGAACAGGTCACGTATTTGCTCTATCAGCAGCGGAAGGAAGGAGAGACGGGGAATTTGTGTTCTGAGTGTGGTTTGTAATTAAATTACTGTGTCGTGTTAATTAACATAGACTTTTTTTATTGCTTTGGGACAGCAGACAGGCTGGACGGCTCGCTTAGAATTTAGCAGTTACCGTCGCCTATGGGTGTTTGCAACGCCAGTGGCATCGCGAACACGCTGCTGTCCCATAAGGGTACAGGAACTTGGGTCACTAATGCCGGAACACAAAACAAAGTTATTATGGCGGCATACTTAAGACCAAAGCTGGCCGCCATCCAGCCGGGCTTGAGGCCCTACCACGTAACTTTTACGATAGGCTGACTCCGGTCGCAGAGGTCAGTCAGTATTATTTCTCTGCCCCTGCACGGATAAAATATCCGTATACAAGTATCTTGACATATTCAACATAAAGTTCGTTTTTCTGACTTGTTAAGAGTTTTTCCTTAAAGAAAAACGTTCATATGTTTTTAAAGGGTTAATGTAAGCAACATTTTTATATATAAAAAATACAATAATACAAAACAGAGCGGGCGGCCCCTCGAAGGAGGATTTGCCGCCCGCACCATTGCCGCGAGGGTGAGGGTACATGTGCTGTATCGCTTGCCCCCCTCAATCTGGAATTGGGGTACGAAACCGTGACTCTCAACGCAAACCATGGAAGAAGAGGCTTGCCCTGACGCAAGAGGCGAACCGGTGCCGGCCTTGACCACGAAATCGGTGGGCCAATTTATCCGTTAGTCCAGGCGGTATTTTCAGCGGAATGTCGACCATCTTTCCCGGTGTCCCACTCGATCCTCCCGGGTCGAGGGGCCACATTAATTACAGGAGATTTGTCTCGAAAAAAATATATATAAAAGCGAATAGTTAGTTGTCTTTATATCAGATTGAAACCGCGTCACCGTTGGCGAGTGTTCCTGACATTGGTGACACTCAATGTCAGCCGTATGAGAGCCGCGTTACGTAGGCGGGCTGTCGTTTTTGTATATTAGTGTTGCGGCGAAACCGCGGTTTTGCTTAAAAAACAACATAAAATGGCTTAATGAAATTTGTCCGAAGCCTGCAGCTCATTAACACTGTCCCCGTTGTTGCCAACGTCTATAGGCGACGGTTCCTACTTGCTTTGGATCCTGACTTACTTATACTAGCGAAGTAAAGTCAGCATCCTCTTAGTCTACGTTATTAAATTTGTAAAATTTAATTTTATTATTATTGGCTATGAACGAAATTCTTTTTAAAGTTTTTTACTCTTTGTATTATATATTAGAGGCATATAATATTCTTCCAAATACGACATGTTGACAAAATAACAGTTAAGAGCGCATTTTCGATTCAGATAGTATTTTTTTCGAAATTAGTTAAAAAATTACAATTATAAGTAACTAGTTTGCTAATATATAGCAAACCCTGTTTGTATTTTATTTCCGATTTATAGATAATAATTTAAAAATTCTTTCTTAAATATATTACATATAGATAACAGTCTAGAAAAGCTATTTGTAGTAGGAAGCATGGAGGCTTAACGAGCCCGCGGACTGTCTCCAATCAGATGGTGCGTCAAGTAAAGGCTCTGACCTCATCCAAACTTTGCTCGGTCGTCAGGGACCATAGAGGTAGCCATCAATGGAAGCAGATTATTAAATCCAGATGCACCACAGCATCGATGTCCACATCCAATGAGGACCATGATCCTCAGTCATGAGGGAACGACCACAGTGAGAGGACAAATCTAAGTTTTGTGAACAAGGAAACAATGATACTATAAAATATGGCATATTTACAATTCAAATTTTAGAGAAATCTATTTAAAAACTAAGAATAACTAGACTGTCACCAACAACTTGAAGAGTATGAAAGCGAAGCTATTAGCTTGTAGCCATTAGGCACAATGAAATTCCCTGAACCAATTGAAAACCTCCTTTGTGTGGAAATAGTTAATAAAATAAAAGGGACAGATCTGTGAACTTGAATTAGCACTAAATCGGGCGCTAAATTGTGCACCGTTTAGTCACTGTACATATCCGCCCCCGCTATTAATGGCCATTTTACACTATACGATTTTGTCGTATTTATTTTTTCACCTGTAGAAATTTGTGCATTCCTCAGTGTATTAGATATTCATTCATGACCGTTTACATCATACATTTTCTACAACTCAAGGAAAATAAAACATATCGTATTGAAAATTTTATCCTCAATAGACTCACTGGTAACTTGGTAAAGTTTATTTTCCAACATATTTGTAAATTCAACTTATTTTATCAGTTCTAAGTAACGGGAGTGTTTGAGAAGCTGAGAAGTAATAGACTAGCGTGGTATGGCCATATGATGCGGAGGGAAGTGTAGTGTATGCCATTTCATTTATGGTATGCATATACGAGTATAGCATACCTACGTTGTCCTATGTGTATAGTTGTGAAAATGTCACTGTCAAGACACCAAAGCCAAGGGCGAGTTTGGGTAACATTCACACATACATTAGCGAGTTATCATACGTGGACATGGTCGGGACAATGAGGCATTCATAAAAACATTATAGGAAGAACACCCTATAGCAGGAGGAGTAGACCAAAGAAAAAATAATGATATGGCGAAAAACGGTGTGAATGTTGTGATGATATAATGTAGGATAAGGATATTAAGAAGTCGTTATAATATTTAATTTTAGTGAATTTATTGTGTTAAAAGAAGCACCCGTAAATGAGTATAATTTCAGTTTCCACATAGTGATTGCGATGTTCGTGTAAATTATATTTCTGTTTAATCAAATTCTTACACATTTGTTCTTACGCAGATAAAAAAGTCTATATTTACTAATTTTGAAATACAAATTAACGCTAACATAACCTCGATCATTCATGAGCATTTCGTGTATACAACCCACTATCCGTTCGGCCTGTAACTGAAAGCTCTGAAGTGACTGAAGCTCGGAAGTGTTGTAGGCGGGCGCAGTCCGCGCGCACGTATCTCCCGCCCGTCGTGTTGTGTACTGAAATCGACACCCGACTTGCGAAAACACGAAAATACATACAAATGTCGAATATATTGATACAACATTTTTGTGTACATTTTTTTTGTAAAGTTTTTGTTTGGTTATTTTGAAGTGGTCAGTTTATTATTATTAAAAGAAAGTTAATATAAGTGATTATTTTTTGTTATAGTATTTAATTTTATATTACGTAAGTATGTGTGATGAATAGTGCAAACACAATAGTTATTTTTTGTGGTCATATTTGGATATTTCTCATCTATAAATGAAAATTTTATTTAAAAAAGTATGAATTACTGTACAAAGATATAATCGCATACAAAAATATTTCAGAATATACAATATTTATTATAAAAAATCTGTAGAATTTAAATTACATACTTTAGATGTATAGAAGTTTATTACCCGATCACTCTAATACCGCTGAAATGAATTTAATGAAATTATGTACCTAGGAGTTTATAATCTGGAACAATACATGTCCTACAATTTATTAATAATAATAAAATTGTTTGTAATTTCCACGCGAATGATTTCGCAGGTAATACTAGTATATTTCAATAATAACATTTTGGGATATGACTGCAATATACGGACTGAATATTACGGATATAAAAAAGGAAATTCTTATAATAATAACCGTAGAAATCAGTCTATGAATTCGTCAGTAAAGAAAAAAGTATAAAATTATTTAAATTGATTGCTTTATTATTATCAAAAATATGTATAAAGGTACGGGTCCCGTAAAAACATTGTAGTTTCAAGCTAGTGTAATTATAAGAGTATTCTGAGTGACAGAAGATTATCTCGAGTAGGATTTTTATTTCAGAAATTGAAGGTTGCGGCAACTGAAAATTGCTCTAGTTGTTGGCTTACAGAATTTCAAAACTAAGTTTTACGGTTTTATTCATAACCTCTTATACGTGCAGGGGCGGAGAAATAATACTAACCTCTGTGGCCGGGGTCGGCCTGTCGTAAAAGGCGACAAAACAACCCACCCTAGCTACGTGGTAGGGCCTCAAGACCGTCTGGATGGCGACCACCTTTGGTCTCAAGTATGCCGCCTTAATAACCTTGTGTTGTGTTTCGACATTAGTGACCCAAGTTCCTGTACCCTTATGGGACAGCAGCGTGTTCGCGATGCCACTGGCGTTGCAAACACCTATAGGCGACGGTAACTGCTAAATTCTAAGCGGGCTGTCAGCTTGTCTGCTGTCCTACGCAATAAAAAAAAACCTCGACTCGCAGGCGAGCACAAGTGTGAATAATTCGTTAGCTATATGCCAAAATAATGATTAAATCATATTCCGATGACTGGTTATCATCAAATTTTGTCGAGTAAACAAAACGCACTGTGATAAGATATCGCGCGTTATTTGCGGTCATTTACAAATTAAGCGCTGCGTTACCCGACATCTACCGATTGTTTTATCGTGGCAATGCAACCGCCGTTTGCTGGTGTCCGATATATTCAATTCAATTAATTTATAAAATAATAAACGTCGCATATTGTTCAGGGATGAAGGACTGAAGTCACGGTAAAAATATTTTAAAATTATATTACATAATAAAACCCCCCGAACTGGAATGTTGCATTCCTTTCCTTTCAACCCCTTAAACCGCCGTTGCTCGAAATCTGAACCCTCTATATCCAAGAAAATAAATTGGATCTATGTATCAGCAGTGTTTGATTTTACAACCTTTGCAAGTAGGTTTTGCTTCTCTAACTCAAAATTAGTTGTAACAAATCTTAACCTCTACAAGTCGAATGTTTCCTTACAAAATTCGCTTAAATCTAAATTCTTCATATGTCGAAAACTCTGTAACTCGAATTTTTTGGCTTCTCACTTTAATTTCGCCTTACAGAGGTCTTTATTGTATTAATGAACTAATTGATGCCGGTGCTTTGTTCGCGTGGATATGTCGATATAGTGACGGCGATGACCCCGTGAAGTGCGTGGTATTCAAATCTGCTTCTCACCCTAACTAATATTATAAATGCGAAAGTGAGTTTGTTTGTTACACTTTTACGCTTAAACCACTGAACCAATGTTGATAAATTTCGGTAGTCATAGATTGGACCTTGGAGAAGGCTATTTTTTTTCAAATTCATATAGCAGAACGTTTGCCGTCACTGGTATTATATATTTATCTTAATTAAAATATCAATCACACCATAACATCGCATATCTGCTAATGAGAATATTAGCTGAAATAATTACAATCGAAAACAACTTATGACACTTATCCAAGATTTGTAATTCGAATGATGTAGGTACATTTCAAATCATATTGCTTATTTAGCATTTTTTATTTATATAATAAATCGACCGTATATCGTTTTTTACAACTACAAAATAAAAATATTGATAACAGCTGAGCTCCTTAAAAGCTACATTTTTAACGCATTTAAATATGTGTTAAATATTGCTGAACCAAATTTTAAAAAGGAAAATCGTTCTTAAACACGACAGAAGGGAACTTCGCATGGGTTTTAAAAGTATTATTTACGAATTAAATATTCTGTGACCCACAGTCACTGGAAAGTGAAAAGATTTACTTGAAATTAAAAAATAATATGTTTAAATTAGACGGTTTGCTGGGGAGTTTGTTGCCGCGTCTTCTTGTAACACGTCACAACGTATGTTCAAAGTAAATAAATATACTGATACTGGATAAGTAGCACTTGTGTTATGAGTACTTATATAAAACCTGACTTACACAACTTTCTTACGTAAATAAATACATGTTATATATAAACACCCAGACGCGAGACTAGAATGGAATCCGTGACCTCTGCAAGCGTAACGAAGTCCGTTAGCCATTTTGTACAAATCACAACATTACAGCCGTAACTTTAACAAGCAAAACGAATTAAGCGCGATGTAGATAAAAACAAACGTTTGTTTGTTTACTGTGACACCGTGACCTCTGGGTCTTTGGGGTAGACCACCCCCTCTCTCCTCCCAATACCACCACAAGTTGTTTCTACGAATATATTTTATTCGTAACTTATATACTTAGATTATTTGTTGCACTTTTGTACACTTTTTATATATATTGTTGTTGTTTAACGAGTTGTGTGCTTTTATAACTTAGTCAAACTTTGTGTTTATTGCGTAATACACAGAAACTATATGTGAAGTAACGTATTACAATGTTTTTATGAATAAGCCGCTGAAGTTGAGTCGATAGGATGCGAAACGTGGCTATAAATAGGCTATGGTAAATATGCTTAGGGGCTCGGAAGGACCACATCAGATATTCCACATCCTCGGAAGTCTTCATGTCTCTCAGAAATTTACTTGTCGCCAACAAGTTTATGCGGAAGCGAACATCTTGCCAAGCCACCTCCGCCAATCACTGGCAGGAGAATAAGACTAATTGTAGAACTAACGTGTTTCGCTCGGGTAGGTTTCGCCGTCCGTGTTGAAGCCGCGATAGAGATGGCACGTGTGCTAGTCCACGTTGCCCCTCCCTATCTCAGATCGACTTATAAGAACTCCGGATGTCAAAAAACTCACCCCTAGGTGCACAAGGATACGATATTGTTAGATAAGAAATAACTCCGAACTCTATTTAAGAGTTGTCGTATATCTGTTTAACCTCTCTACAGAACCAGAGTGCGGCAACCGCCTGAACTGTCAAATTTCCATCTATCTACCTGTAGTGGTGTTGTACCCTTCATTAATGATGGGAAATTCGTAATCGATCTTTGGATTTTCGTTATTAGTATATTGTATAACATTATTCTAACTCATGGCATAGACACAGAATGTAACAGATGAATGCAAGAAGTAATGTACATGCCGGTCGGTCCAGCTGATCATTTGAATTGCACAATATTACATTGCATCAAATATTCAGTTCGTTTGCCTCAATTGTTTTCAATAGATCGAATTGTCTTATGACTACTACGATACGTTACGTCAACAGAGTTCGTTCAGTCACATGTTGATATCGGATCCTAACAAGTCTGAAGGCGCATGTAAGTTGTTTCACTAGTCAAGCCATTTACAATGCTCTGCTTGTACTTTGGTAGTTATTGTTTCAATATGCTTTTCGTTCTTTGTTAATTGCTCAGTCGACACTGTAATTTATTTAGTTTGTGGCAATTCACTGCTTTGGCTTTTGACGTACATATGTATGTATGTCTTTGTGTTGCTTTTTTCCATAAGTTAACACCTCTTATCCAATGATAATGTTTTTAGTAGATCATCACTGGAACAATACTCGAATACCTTCGTCTTAAAAGGTTATTTTTAATTCTAGAAGAGCTAATTCCTAATCGAACCTAAATTACACCACCACGGAGAAAGGAAAAGGTGGTAGGGCCCCAAACCCGTCTGAATGGCAATCACCCCTAGTTTTAAGCATGTCACCGTCATAACATTGTGTTGTGTTAGCAATGCCGCTGGCGTCCCAAACACCAGCCTCTGTGTTATGGCGCAGCAATAAAAAAATCTTTTAATTAGATATATTTATATCGTTGTTCCGTTTGCCGTAAACGCCTACAGGCCTGTCAACTATAAATGTTACCTACAAGACAGTCAAGTTAAAGTATCCTCGCATCTATTGCTCGAGGCCGGCGCAGCGCCAGATCGCGCTGCGCCGAGAGGAGCTCCGTCAGGTCTTGGTGGCGGAATGGCGGCAAAGGCTTCTGCGCCCTACCGCCGGCCTCGCTACCGTCGAGGCGATCCGGCCAGTACTCGACGACTGGCTCGGGAGAAGGCACGGCTCCCTGTCGTTTAGGGTGACGCAGGTGCTGTCGGGGCACGGCTGCTTCGGCAAGTACCTGTGCCGCATAGACAGGGAGCCGGACGCTCGGTGCCATCACTGCGTCCACGGCGGGGAGGACACGGCGCAACACACACTCGCCGAGTGTGTAGCTTGGGAGGAGCAGCGCCGTGTCCTCACAAATGAAGTAGGAGGAGATCTGTCGCTGCCGGCCGTAGTGCGGAGGATGGTCGGTAGCGCAGAGTCGTGGGACGCAGTGGTGTCCTTCTGCGAGGACGTGATGTCGCAGAAGGAAACTGCGGAACGGGAGAGGGAGATCTCGACTCCCTTCCCCGGCCGCAGAAGGCGCACCGGGCGCAGGGGAAGGGCGGATAACGCCCTTTTCCGGCCCCCATGAATGGGTCCAGGGGCGAGGGACTTGGGGAAGTCCCCGCCCCCTATTCGATGGACCCGAGGCGGAGGCGCGTGCGGGTGTCGGCGCGCGCCTCTGAGGCGATGCACGGGGTAGTTAAACACCTCGCTACCCCGTGCAGGAGATGAGGCCCGGACAGACCGGGCCAGCACTAGTGTGGGGCTGCGGAAGAATCTGGATTCCCGCGGCCCCGCGCGCACGTGTGAGGAGACACCGGGGTGGTGGTTTTAGCCGGTAGGAGTCCGGCATGCCCCTCCGCCTTTCCCCAGGCGGAGGTAGTCCATGAGGATTTCCCCACCCCGTAAAAAAAAAAAAAAAAAAAAAAAATCCTCGCATCTATTAAGTGAAATATCATTACTTGGATAGTTGTTTTAAACGTATTGCAATATACGTAAAGTGGTTCGTGTAATCCAATTATTTGCCTGAAAAACTTGGCATACATGGTTGTGTGTAAATGACTACACACGCCTTCGGCCTTCAACGGGGTTCGGTTATTATCGTTCAATTAACTGAGAGCTAGTTTACACACTGTCAGACTATTTAGAAATAACATTTTATACAGTGTAACATATGTTTGACATGGGAAGAATGAAAGCAGACGGATTCTTCGACGTGTTGCTGTTATTTTTTTATTGCGAACTTCATCGCTGCCCCTTAAGATTTATGCTTACTTGATCGTATGTGACTGTTATTTTTTCCTATTTTACATTCTGTCTGAAATGCCAACGCCACAGAGTTTAAACGATTTACCAACAAATATAAGAGATAATATAACCCAAAAAAATATTAAAGCCTCACTTAAAAAATACTTTTTAGAGAAATTGTAATCTAAATTTACTCAGTCATTTGAACGTGCGTAGACTTAAGTTTCGATGGCATTGTACAAACCTTAGTGGTTTTTTTGTGCTATTATTTTATTAAGCCAATGTAATAAGTGTGAATTTGATAAATAAATTAAAAAAAAAAATTACTATACATCCAGACCAAAGGAAACTTTGTTTAGATTTGGATCCACACAACTTGAAACGATCCTCGACTGTGTAAAACGTTTGGTTACAGAATCAGATTTTACACAACGTACCTTGTCAAACATAATTTTGAAAATCTATAATATGAATTATTCTTTGTACTCTTCTCTAGTCGGACATTGTATCCGGTATATAGCCAGCCACTTTCAAAGACGCTTCAAAGCATTAGTTAATGATCGTACTGTTATGTTAAGGTTGCGTATATACTTTCGCATTTCTTTGCATTGGCCTCGCCCACGCTCCGCCCTTGGGCCGCGCCTCGGTTGAATCTCCGCAGTTGGTGGCCCATCACACTCCCACAAGCATTACCTTAACACTATACTAATATTGGCTTCTATGAATCAAAGTCATTGCTGCGTATCGAAATATACGCAATAACTAGCTTTTAGGAAATTAACTGATCCTGCAGGGTTGTACCTATTTGTAGATATTTAATAATAATAATTTTTTTAAATGCTTTCGGACTGCAGACAGGCTGACGGCCCGCTTAGAATTTAACAGTTACCGTCGCCTATGGGTGTTTGCAATGCCAGTGGCATCGTGAACACGCTAATGTCCCACAAGGTGCAGGAACTTGGGTCACTAATACCAAAACACAACACAAGGTTATTATGGCGGCATATTTAAGACCAAAGGAGGTCGCAATCCAGACGGGCTTTATGTATTCCCGCTAATTCGCCTTAAAAAAGTTTGGCGGGTCTACAGTTCGTTCCCTCTTCTAGGGGGGGGGGGGGTAACCCAGCAGTGGGGCGCCATGGATTGTTCTAAAAAATAATATTCTACTATTTTTCTCTTTGATACATTTACCCCTTTTTTAAGAAAGGATAAGAACTCGTATTAAACGCATGGATCTTGGATGCTTCTTAATTGCTGACGTAATTAACAGAGAAAAAGAAAATTAAGAAGCGTCTTGTTTTTAGAGTCAAAGACAAAATTAACTGTTAGTAACGTACGTGGAACTGCTTGTAAACGATTGTCATGTGGACATAATAGCGTTATTAGCTCACAAGATGATTCAAATATGCACACGGAAGCTTCTATCAGTAGTCGTGACGAGAAATCAAACATTTATGCAGTTCGGTTAATGTTATATTAAAATATGGTAAAGTGTCATATTTTTTTACAAATATTACATACATTTTTATGTTTTCCCTCAACCAAAGATATCTTACAACTCGTCAAATAAAAATTAACATTTCATTCATTCAAAACATCTGTAAATAGTACAAATTCTTTAAGTGTAACACCTCCCAAATTGGAAAATATGTGGTGTTCCCTTCTTTTCAACCCCCTAACCCTCCGTTACTCGAAATTTGAACCCTGTACAGTTCGAAATAGGGATTTCCTTAAGAAAGTTCAGTTCTTATATTCTTTCTATAACTTAAAACATAATTTATAGAGGGAATAATATAAGACAGAGATTCTACTGTAAAACTGTACTGTGTTAGTAATTTGTTAATGTACCTAGTCAGGTCTAAATTCTGTCACATGTTTAATGTAAAATAATTGTAACAAGTTTATTAATTATGTAACCATTCATATACCAAAATGAACTTAACAAAACCTAGATTCTTATGACATTAAAGTTTATTCAAAATGACCTCCGTGATTTTGAATACAAGCCTTCAATCTGCGCGGCCAGTTGTCTATCGCAGCACGAACGAGGTCCATGTCAATATCGGCGGCTGCCTTAATCAAGGATGTCTTGAGTGACTCCAAATTGGGATGAGGCTTTGAGCACGCCTTTTCCTCCAAGTGTTGCCATATCTTGTAATCTAACGGATTCAAATCTGGACTGGAGGAGGGCCAGTCTTCGTGCCGGATGAAGTCGATTTCACGCGCCGCCAGCCAGTCTTGTGTGCTCTTCGCTCTATGAGCTGGCGCCGAATCTTGTTGGAATACCCAGTGCCTGTTATTGAACATGGTATGAGAAACAGGTTCCACAAGGTTCGTCAGGACTGTATTTTGATACACAACAGCATTCGTTTTTACACCTTTCTCACAAAAATGTACCTCTGTTAAGCCCCAATAAGAAACTCCCAACCATACCATGAGCGAGGATGGAAAATGACCTCGTTGGACACGCGGAATACGGTTGCTCGCTTCTTCACTACTGTGTGCGTACACCTTATCATTTTGTTTGTTGTAGCTCTCTTCTACGGTAAACATTTTTTCATCCGAAAAAAGAATTTCCCGATATTTTTTTCCCGCGTACCGCTTCAACAAAGCGCGGCATCTCTTCAGTCTCAGGTCCATTAGACGAGCATTCAAACGATGTCCTGTTTTTCTTCGATATACCCGAAGCCCTAAGTCTTCATTTAACACCCTTTTCACCGTGGTTCTGCTTAACCCCATCTGAAGGGCCAACAGTTTCTGCTTACGTTTGGGATTTCTTTGAATTCGTGCCTTCACAGCTTTTATCACTGCTGGAGTCCTAACAGACCGAGGGCGACCACTTCTTGACCTGTCATCTACACTAGAGTCGTCATTGTATCGTTTGATGGTACGATAAACGAATCTTTTGGTAATATTCAAATTTTTCAGTATGTTAAAAATTTGAATTGGCGCGTAACCGCAACGATGCAACGCAATAACTGCAACACGGTCTTCTTTAAGCGTTCACTCCATATTTAAAAATGAGTAAAATTCTAAAAGTTATACATTTTTATTTTCATGAACAATTCGAAATTCGAATTCAATAAACTTTTTTGTGGCCAGCATTCTAAAAGAAAAGTTTTTACTGTGTGACAATACTTATGACCTGACTAGGTATATATTTTTTTGTTTTGTAGTTTTATGCTCTGAATAAATTATTTTTCTTTCTGTCTTTCTTTAAAAATATTGGATCTAATGGCTCTACACAAGGATAGCACTTGAAAGTGCGAAAACTATGACAATTGAAACCCGTGTATATTACCTATTTAATCTCCATCAACCATTTAAGATCTAGTCAATCATTACCGTAGGCGTCGGACAAATCTCCAAAATATTTCATGTTTTGCAAATCCATCTAAACTTTTATTATATACTAGCTGACCCGGCAAACGTTGTTCTGCCATATAAATAATAAAATGTCAAAAAATTAAAAAAATTTTTTTGGGGGTGGGTCACCCCTAACATTTGGGGGGATGAAAAATAGATGTTGGCCGATTCTCATAGATACCGGATAAGCACAAAAAATCACTAACTCAATTTAGTTATCTGCCTACTGCCTACCCCCTAAGAACGATGGCGTGATTATTTATAGCCTATGACCATTTCTAGGTTATCATCTATCACCATACCAAATTTCATCAAAATCCGTTCAGCCGTTTAGGCGTGAAAGAGGAACAGACAGACAGACAGACAGACAGAGTTACTTTCGCATTTATAATATTAGTATGGATTAACAACTTCCAACTTAAACTTGCTTGCCTTTATATATGTGTAAATCACTAAAAACAGTATAATCAACCTCGTTCAGTGAAGCAAACAGTTGTTTAAACTTGGCCTTTTTGTTTTACACGAGTGATTGCAATTTAACCGACCAACCTCGATAAGAAAACCTCGTCCGTTTACTTGGACCCGAAGGACTAGATGGTACAATATCATATTCTGGTTCCTAACTGTGCCATTAGTAAATGACAAACGTTTGTTACTCATATATGAAACGGAATTGTTAACGGGATGCCGCTTGCCACAAAGATAAGGCCTATCGCTGCGATCGGTGTCAGACTGTCTGATGGGCTGTGCAGGATACCTAAATTACAGCGTAAATAGCGAACTTATATTTAACGAAAAACTCATTAAAATGTAGAAATTGAAATATAGAATCACTTAATTTAGTCAAAATTAAAACGTAATAAAATACGCGGTCCTTTTATCCCTGTCCCTTTTATGTTTTCTCTATTTTAAATAAACACAAGACTATAAAACTAATTTATTTGATTCCATTCCATCCTGCATTTCCATGACGGCCGGCTCTGGAATCTCCCCATTCTTAATTGCAAAGCGGCACGAGTCTCGGCCCGAGGTCAAGGGCGGCGTTAATTGCGCCGGAGCCCTTCCATTCTAGAGTTGGGTGGCTTAGCTGAAACGAGAGTGAGGCGGCTCACAATTGTCGAAACTCGCTCATCATTTGATGACTAGTGTTAGTTTTTAACCTATTTCTAATTTGCTCTTGAATATTGGAACGCTTTTTAAGTAAAACTGTTTTTAGTTAGTTAAATGTATTTATTATCATAAAGTTGTGTTTTTTTTTTATTGCTGAGGAACAGGAGACTAATGCCGGAATACAACACAATGCCGGCATACCTATAGACTCGGGGTAGTTGTCATCCAGACGAGCTTGGCCCCTTACCGCATAGCGAATATCTTATCACTTAACGAATTATAAATATCGGGGGTGTTCAGAGTAACGACCAAAAATCAATCCTGTTATCTCAAAAGGCTCTGGGTGGCAACTGAGGTTTTAGTGGATATGCAGGCGGTCATTTCTGGAGCTGGGGTGATACTTGTAAATTGTATTACCTCCGGATATAAATAAGTTATAAACATGATTATGGCTACTTCCTTGTCCAAAGTCTGTGATCCTTAATCACCCCCCTTACTAAAAGTCTATGTAATGGTTACGTGTTCATGTCTATTTAATTGTTATTTATTATCACTACAGTCGCATGACATTAGGCCATTCGAGAACAATGTATTCATATTTGTTAAATTAGATACGAACATTAACGAAAGTCGTATATTGTATTCAGATGAGTATTTAGCTCAGTAGTGAGCGGCACATCACTAGTCTATTTCATTCTCCTTTTGCACACACTTAGCCGTGTCGAATGAAAGTCCATTGTTGTACTCATGGAAAGTCAATCGTGGGATATGTTTTCACAGAGGCTAGATCAAAACATTCTTCCACACACATTATTTGGAGTCGGCACAACATGGTCTCTTCTTCCGTTCTCCTCTTTTAGCCGTCATCTCAGCATTCGTCGCCCTTTTTCGACATATCATCTTTTACGCAATCCGTCCATCTTTTTTTGGTCTACCTCTATTCCTGGTCTTGACCATAGAGCATCAATCTTATAACTGTTCCAAATAACTACTAAGCCACATGAATATTTTATTGTCACCTTATTTTTTCAATGACGACGTTCAAGTTTAGAACATTTTTAGTTCAACAGAAGTTTTGTGTTAAATTTTCTCTCTTTTTCTCATATAATATAATTGACGAGAAGTGGCTAAATTGTGGTGGTATTCTAGAAACAATAATGTTAAAACTTATTTAAAACAAATGATTTATTTCCGATTAAAAGCGCGGATACATGATTTGTTATATTATAGTGTATAATTTTTATTTTATCCCAAATATACTTTTATAGATAAAAAGTTATTTTGTTTCATAGTTTATTTTTTCATTTCGATTCTCCGGGTACTGAAAAAAGTTTGTAATGTAAACTGCAATAATGTTAAGATGATGTTGATGCGCTTAGATCTTCGTAATTATGGTAAAAAAGTTATATAAACAATAAGGGAGCGTTCAAGTATTACGTAACGAAATTTTTGGAGATTTTTGATTGTATGTGAATATAATATATGTAAGTTATATATAAGTAAAATGTAATAAATAATTGTTTTGATAATCTCTTCTGACTCTTGATAATTCAGCTCTTACAAATAATCACTTTAAACATTATTATACCTACCAATGGGAAGTTTGTTTAATTTAATTACTTTGCTAATTTCATTATATAATTTAGGGCCCAGATAATCCGCGAATTTCTGCCCAAATGATGTTTTGCAGCATGGAATGTTATAAACAAGGTCTTGCCGTCGCTTTAGTATAAGATTAGGTGGTTTCACGTGGATATTCAAAATTGCTGATTTTATAAACATTTTTCTCACCGACAAGACTTTATTTTCTTTATAGAGCAAAGTAGTAGGATATAAGAAGCCTTTATATTATAGGTCATCATTTTTAGTAAAGATCTTTGAGTTCTTTCGATAACTAACATTGAGGTTTTTGATTTACCACCCCAAGATAATATTTCATAGTTTAGTAGTAACTGACATAGCATGATTTACTAAAAATGTTTATTCTTGTGTACGTAACAATTTTTCATGAGTGCAACCGGTTACTATAAAATCCAATAATCCATAAATATCCAATGTCCACTTTATCTTTGAGAAACCCCATTAGTAATACTAGGACACTGCTTAAAAATTAAGAATTAGTATATCCCTTTGAGTTCTTCAAAGTACATGGTTGAATTTACCAGCCCTTTGTACGGGAATGTTCCCTTTGTTGCGTCCATAAAGGTTTGTCTGTAAGGGCTAGATTACTTATCTACACATAAGGAATGTGTCCTTATTTCTTAGAGGTATTTGCAAAATTTCAATGCTAAAATGTTAAATGCTAAATGTTATATTATACATATGTTATGACATGTTAATGCTATATGATCCATACTAATATTATAAATGTGAAAGTAACTCTATATATCTGTTTCTTATGTTTTCACGCCTAAGCAGCTGAACTGATTTTAATGAATTTCGATATAGAGATAGATTGGACCTTTTAGAAGGACATGGGCTACTTTTTGTCGCGAAAATTAAACTTCAAGGGAGTAGAATAGGGGTGAACGTAATTATGTTTTTTTTATTAATTTATATGGCAGAACAACGTTAACGTTAAAGGCCTGAATCGCAACCGCAAAGAGAGTAAAAATAACCTTTCCGATAATGAAGATAATATTTTTTGGCGTTGCTTTTCATGACGCTTTAATGAACTGTTACATTTCAGAGCCGTTTTATGGTATTTCTCGTAATGACATGCTTGCCCTACTGACCTGCGTCGAGGTTTGAAGTCTATGCGAATTACTTTGTATTTATCGTGCCAGTTACGTGTCAGGGTAAATATTTTTTTTTGTGTTGAACACACTGAGTAGGCACTGGCCTAGTAGTTCAACGCATACTACGCGTGGTACCGCTACGTTCTCAGCAAGAAGCTCGTTGTGTTCTAGTAGGAACTATATTCGGATATCATGGTCATTTTCATACCTGACGTGGTGGAATAATATAATTATGATAGACTAGCAGCCCGTCCCAGCTTCGCACGGGTATTTAACAAAAAATTAAACCCTTCTATTTTTTTCGGTCTCGGGGAAAAACCTCTCTTGACGGGTTATCCCGGCCCGGGGGGACCGAGGGATATAAGGGACTCCGGAAAAGATGTTCGACCCACTAAAAAACCCCGCTGTTCTCCTATCGTCTACGCCCGGTCCCACGGATATATGGCCTGCCGATCTCGTGGCCCGGGCCGGCGCCGGCCCACGCTTTGTCTTAAAGCGGGCCCCTTCTAAAGTGCTGGCGCCAGGGGGTCAGGGTTACGTCCCCCCGGCGCTCTCTTGTAACAACTCTAGGAGTTGAGGGGGGCTGTGGAACAGCACGCGGCCTTCTCCCTCGCGGCAATAGTGCGGGCGGCGGATCCTCCCCCGAGGGACCGCCCGCGGCCGTTTTCTACGTCGGCCGGAGATCGTTGCCCGCCCTCCGGCGACGACGACGCGGCCTACGTTGGCGGGAGGGGAGTACGGTGGCGGACTCCCGCTCCCGTTCCGCCGCTTCCCTTGCAGACACTACTGCCTCGCAAAAGGAGGCGACGGCCGTCCATCCAGGATCGCTCCCGACCATGGACAGAACCAGGGCCGGGAGTGACAGGTCCGCGGCCAATTCCGGACGGGAATCGCATCCCCGTCGCGTGCTAGTCAGGCGTGGGTACGACTACCAGACGACACTCCAGAAAAAGCAGAGTCGCCTGACGTCGTAGCCGGCCCAGCAAGACCAACCGACAGCGAGGATGCAATTCCCGCCCCGGGAACACTCTGTGCAGGTGCAGTCGAAATAGGCATGGTTTCGACTACCAAATCAGGTCCCAGGGTAGAACCCGGGACCCCAATCAGTATTCGCAATCATCCTACCGGGGACCACGCCACGAACAGAGAGCTAAGTTGGAAAAGATGTAAGAGGTAGACGGAAAGAAAGGTAGGACTCTGTCGCCTCGAACGGAGAGGGGAGTGAAGCAACGGATGCTCGGGCACCTCGGGTACGCACACCCGTGCACTCCTCGGACAGAGGAGCGCCCCTGAGGGCAAACCCTTCTATTTGCGTCAGGTTACTAAAAAAATAAAATTATAAAGAAAGTTTGATTATTATATTATTATTTCTATGAGCTTTTATTTTAATGATTTTTTTTGTTATTACTTTTTATTTATTTTTCGTTATTTTTTAATAATTATTCTAATTTTTGTAAAAACCCCAGTGACGCACGCCTACATTGCATAAGGTGCTGCCTAGCTAGCCGAACAGGGTGAGCGGCTACCACGCAACATTTTTCTAATACTTACATTTTTAAACTCGTGATATCTTTCGAATGGAATATCCGAATTGAATAATTCAAAAAGTTATATAAAGGTATTGAAACAGTTTTGAATATAAAGTAATTTATTTTGATAAGGATTAATACCAAGATCCAAATAAAGAGTCTTTTCTAGGGGCGGCAATTCAACTAAATTTTTTAAATAAAAGAACACTTATTGTGGCATAACTATAATAGTTAGACATATGCTGTCGCGACACTTTTTGTAAATAATGATGTGTTCTGCAAAGTTATAGTACATTATTTTATTCTATCATCAATAGTTTTCGCAACGCACGCGATTTAAATAATATTTTAGGTAATTTTTTTACACTTTGGGTTACATTATTGGAGTTTTAGTAAGGATCCCTAATTTTTTTGAAAATATAATATAGCCTATGTCACCCGGGGATAGTGTAGCTTCCCAACAATGAAAGAATTTTTTAAATCGGGTCAGTAGTTTCAGAGCCTATTCAAAGCAAACAAACAAACAAACAATCAAATCTTTCCTCTTTATAATAGTAGTATAGATTAGGCAAACTTCCGCACGGAGGCGGAGTAATAATACTAACGTCTCTGAAACCGGGGTCGGCCTAGATGGCAACCTGCCTTCGTCTTTAAGTATGCCGCCAAAACGACTTTGCGTTGTGTTTCTATGGCACAGTAGTGCGTTCGCGCCGCAAACATCCATAGACGACGGTAACTGCTTACTATTAAGTGGGCCGTCAGCCTGACTGCTGTTCCTCATCGATAAAAAATAACTCCCAAGTCTTCTCAAACTCTTAATCCCAGAGAGGTATCATTAATATTTACTAGCTTCGGAATAGAAACGATACCTCTTGTATAACAAGTTATCTACTCGTATGTTTCGGTATGTGTAGTTAGTTTGTAACGCAAATATCTTCATTGCGAGGAATGAATGAGTTTTGAGAGTTCGCGAATAGTTCGAGCTCGAACTAATGTGCCGCATTACGATTGATTGTTAACTTGCGATATTTTGCTATTTATTACGTATATGATTTTAAGCATTATCATTGTTTATTAATAATTATAAGGAGGTTATGGGACGACCTGCGTGACGTAGCTGCTAACGCACTTCGGCACGCTTGCGGAGGTCACAGGTTCGATTCGCGTCTCGTGTCTGGGTGTTTATGTATAACTTGTATTTGTTTACAAAAGAAAAGTATATATCTAGTACATTAGTTGTCTATTACCCATAACATAAAGGCTATGCTACAGCGCTGTGTGAATTAAATAAAATATATATATTCTATAGCCTCACAGACTTTTCTACTAATCACCCTAGTTGCGAATATTGACTTCTCATATGTTATAATCTAAAATCCAGGCTTCAAATTTTCATTTTTATATTGCTTTAGGACAGCAGACAGACTGATAGTCCACTTAGAATTTAGCAGTTACTGTCGCCTATGGATGTTTGCAACGCCAGTGGCATCACGAACACTCTGCTTTCCCATAAGGGTACAGGAACTTGGATCACTAATGCCGGTACACAACACAAAGTTATCCTGGCGCCATACTTAAGATCAAAGGTGATCGCCATCCAGACGGGCTTAGGACCCTACTACGTAGCTAGGGTGGATTGTTTAGTCGCCTTTTACGACAGGCCGACCCCGGCCACAGAGGTCAGTATTCTTTCTCCGTCCCTGCACGGATAAAATTTGGAAGTCTTGACTCTGATATACTAGGTGCAGTTTTCCCATTTGGACATTTTGGGCATCGCAGGACGATATGTGGTTTTTCAAAAAAGGCGTTTGAATTTTTTTACAACCATCAGCGTGTTGGTAATGTCCCTGGTGTGGCAAACGTCTATAGGCGATTGTGACTAACTGCTATCAGTTTGGCTGTTTGTCTCTCTGTTAAATTCCAGTGATAAAAAAAATACTGATCTTGTTGAAAACATATCTAGTGTATTATAAAAGGGAAATAGAACAGATCCCTTCGTTGTTATTACGTCAGTTGTAAATATAAAAATGGCCGCAATAAAAACGTCGTACAAACGTATAACGAAATCAATTGTGCGTATTTACGAGAACATAGTTACTGACGTGCGCACGGCTGGCGGATATCGGGAGCTGCTCACCGTACGATTGTACGGTGTATTGTTTATTGATGGAATTTGTTTTATGAGTAAGATTTGATAGGTGTATTATCGAACAACCGATCAAAAAAATGGTGAAAATTTACTCCTTGTCCTGACGACATTTATGGTTTTCGTCGTTTTAGAAGCCACCGAGATTAACGATTTGATAATGATAATATCCTCAAATTTAATCGATTTCCACCTAATAGTTCGTAGTTTTTTTGTATGGATATAATTTGTGCTGTCACTGCTTTAATTGAAAGAATAGTTTGTTCTCTATGCACCATTATTCACGCGTATGTTACTTCATTTCATTAAAGGTATATCAGTGTTTAAATTAATTTTATTATTTTTGTTGGAAAATAAAATCACTAAAACATTTTAAGTATTCAACTTTATTATTTCAGCGAACAGTTCGCGGCCATTAAAAATTCCAAAGGCATGAAGAAATCTTCTATTTAAACATTCATAACTAAACTTCAATGTCGGCGTCCTTAAATAAGAAATATCTGGCTACGTTCGAATAGGCTTCAAATACTTGAGATAATATTTGTATTATTATGTTCACTTAGTAAAACAATATATAAAGCGTGTAGTTCATTTTAATAATGTGAAGTTGAAACAAGCCTTTGAAGCTGTGTAGGGTTACCTTCAAAAATTAACTTTACCCACAAGACATAGCGGATTACTCTTTGCTCGCTTTACAGACTGTTAAAGAAGGGCACTATACGGGCACAAGAAAAAATAAAATGCTTTTTGGTTTGTGAACTACAAAACTTGGTGACCGAGTGACATCACACTCCGAGGCCAATCTAGAGCTCAGGGGTTCGAATCCCATGATCACGTGCACCGCTTAGGCAGTTTATCACTGACAGACTGACCGACATTGCGGATACATTGCAGGACCTACTTGGGGAACAAATGTCTAGCCATGCCGCGTCCGGGTAACGGCACGAGGAGTAGACGAGAGTTGACGCCGTAATGGGTGATATACGTACCAATAGACTCACTACCAGGGATGCATAACATAATTGCCATATACGAGTACAGACAGTAAAAAGAAAACATTTTAAGTAAACCTGCATGCAGATCACCACCGGTATTTGTAATCCGCCTTGGCTAAGCGTGGCGTTAACTGTTACTGTGGATATATTATTCGTGCCCCTGAGGTGAGGGGGTGAGAGGTGCGCTAGCGCAACAGTGGACGTCATAGGCTGTTATAATAAATTAACCGTAGTCTCTCTCTCTCTCTCTCTCTCTCTCTCTCTCTCTTTCTCTCTCTCTCGTCTTATACGATTGTCCAGGTATCTGATAAGGTAGTATTATTTCTGAATACACTTTTGTACAATGAACAATTATCGATCTAATAGAAAGCAGTACTATCTCGCTGACGGGTAGTGCGCACACCCTCGCCTAGATGTAGGAAGTGACGACACAAATTGCGTCATCCCATGAGCGGTCTACCGACATTCAAATGTTTTGTGTTTAAAATAACATTTAATGTAGTAATAAATATTCTATTTTTGTGTGGTGTTATGTAAATATTTGGCATTTGGCGAGTGGTGTCGTCAACAAGAAAAGAATGCTCCAAATATTTAAGTCCACTGGTGTTTTCAAGAAAATAATCCTAAAACATTATATAACTGCCCCGACCGCCCATTCGATGTCTGACAATTTCTCCCTCTACACATCGAATAATTTTACATAATAATAACAGCCCACAATGTCCCACTGCGGGGCTCGGGCATCCTCCTATAAAGAACGGGCAGTATACCCACCATGCTTGTCCAATTGGCGGGTTACACATACCAGTGATCAAAATTAAATGCAGATCATTTTTTGGAGAGCCTACCCACTCAATATGATGTGCATTGAAGTCTGCAAGAACGAACAACTCCGCGGCGGGTTACTGCGTAAAAACTTTGTAGGTAGCGGCTTGAACACGCCCGAAAAAGTGAGCCGTTTCAGTCCCTTCGCACTCTCTGCCATGGGACCGATACAGGCAGGAGTACACCCGGGTGGAACCACTGAAATCTACCCACACCCAAACAAAGACGCAAAGTCGAGACCGCTAAGACGGCGACAGCATATATTGTCCCGGACGTACAAGCATACCCGAGCTTTTGAAAGGAACAATTGTTCTAAACTATAGCCAAAGGTACGATAAGTCGGCCGGGATAGATATCTGCGTCTTCGTCAAAAACAGTAAAGCCGGCTTTGCCGTTTCCAAATGGTGATGGACGGCATTAAGATATGAATGTATATCTTTGATGTTTTAAAAATTCACTCTAAGTGTGGGCTTGAGGTCCACTGGGTTATATTTTCTGTTTTTATGGCGATCTATTGTTATTTTAGATACATAAAGGAGTGTTTTTTTAGATGTTCTAGAGTATCCATGCAAAATTGTAGAAATTGAGTATGCTTTTCCCATCTAAATCCACTAGAGAAAAAGAACCGGAAGAAAGACTAGAAAGCTAGAATTTGGGTCACCTATGCTGGAACACAATACAAGGTTATTATGATGGCATACTTAAGACCAGCGGTGGTTGCCATCCAGACGGGCTTGGCCCGTGGGTTGTTTTGTCGCCTTTTACGACAGGCCGACCCCGGCCGCAGAAGTCAGTAACATCCATAGGCGACAGTGACTTCTTACTATTACGTAGGCCGTTAGCCTGTCTGCTGTTCGTCAGCAATAAAAAAACTAAATAATTAAAAACATAGGAACATAAATTGATGAAGTTACTATGTATTTTTTAATACTGCTAAAACGAATGATCACATTCTGGTCAGTTATTCGACAGGTGTCCTAAATAACATTCGAAATAAGACACATTACGGTGGGGTTAAACTCATCTCGCTTAGAGAGATGATTGTGATAACTAGCATAATATATGAAATAAATACTGCTTTCAGTTCCACTGTACTGTGAATGTGTTTAATCTTCCTGTTTACGTTTGCATTAAAACGAGCTATTTAGTTTCTTCAATGAACTTTAGTAACAGAGTATTGCGTCAATGCGTGTCAGATGTTTTTTTTTAAGATTGGCGAATTTGTTTATACTGGATTGATGTTCGTAATAATTTCGTTAGCAACAAAAATATTGTCATACTATTTATATAATATTATAAAAGTGAAAGTAACTACATATCTATTACGTTTTTACGCCTAAACAGCTGAACCAATGTTGATGAATTTCGGTATAGAGGTAGATTGGCCCTTGGAGAAGGACATAGGCTACTTTTTGTTGCGAAAATGAAACTTGAAGAGGGTGAAATAGGGGGAATGTAATTAAGTTCTGTTTTTTTTTAAATTCATTTATATGGCAGAAAAACGTTTGCCGGGTCAGTTAGTAATAAATAATATATATTTGAAACAAGATTTAGTTCTATGTATCACCGTTAGAGGCGCTGTTGGTCCTTTTGACAAAAATCTCTGGTTTATCATAAATCTAATATTATGATACGAGTTGTGCTATATACGTAGCGATGCATTCAATATCATTGCTTTCTCCCAAATCAATCATCGTCGGCACCATCTGTGACCCAGTGGTCCGGTTTGGCGCCACTCCTGCGTTTTAATGGTGATCGTGTTCGATTCTTTGCGTTTTAATCTCGGTCGTTTAGGTCGTAAATGTATATATGGGCACGTGTCGTGTGGACGCGGCCTTATGTACAGTCGGCATAAAAATGTTTTTTAATTGTATATAAATCTATATTAGTTTAAAGTAAAAATTAAAAAGTAGGTTTAGCTACTTCACAAAATTCCTGACAACGATTGGTATCTGTGTGAATTATTTTTATGCAGCCTGACCCTCATGTGTTGGAGATATGAACTGCCGCAAATGCAGGATAAATAAATAACTATTATTCCGTTTTGTAGCAGTCAAAGCGAGAATTTCATTTATGACTCTCTTTTTAGATTGTACGTTACTTTTAAAAGTTCTTCCTTTTTTTGCAGTCATTACCAGTGATTTGTTTTCGTCCGTTGTGCAACAAGCAATAACGCACCGTGTCCGGGTTGGACCGCACCGAGAATATTTTAAACATTATATTAGATACAGAACGAGCATTATGACTTACGTCTGGGGTATTCGTGTGAATTATTGCTTTGCATTCTTTTTTCGGTTGTAAAAATGTTTTAAATGATTCTAAGCGCTGTTTGATGATTAATGTTTTATTGGAATAGATTATTTGACATATTTCCATGCATAGCGTAGGGGGAAATTTAGGAATGAGAGATTAGGATCTAGATGACAGTTTTATTTTGATTTTAAAAACGTTTTTATAACATTTGTGAACAAAAACTCTTTAGATTACTGTATAATTTAAATTAATTAAATTATAATTCTGTACCACCACTCCACAATCCTAGGACTTCCTATATCTAGATATTGTGCAAAAAATTCAATTGAAGAAGACGCAGCATCAGTAGTTGACAAACCAGAACAGAATCTGAATTGATTACTAGAGATTAATTTTGTATCCTCTAAATAACTGATTAATGGATTATCAAGCATTTTCTCTAATATGTTTGACATTGAATTGGCCTAAGTATATAGACATATTAAAGCGTGTTTTATATATTTTTTTGTTTAAACTATAATTTATTTTTAGCTTTTTAGTTTGATTAACTATAAAATATAATTTATGTGTTGTCAATTCCTAATGTTTTTATTAATTTAACGCCATCTTCCAGTCTTTTTTTAAAATTTAACGCCACCATTCGGCCGTTTCTTTTTTAAATTGAACGCCATCTTCCGGCCGTTTTATTATTCAACTTCAGATGGTATTTCGGCAGAAGGAAAAGAAAGCGTTAATCTTGATAAGGGCTAGGGTATAAAATTATTAAATTTGTGTATTATATAGACAAGTGTGCAAAATTTTGAATTTTAGAGATCGTTTAAAGTGTGTAACAATCGAGTCCCTAAATTCCGTTACATAGATACAAGTCAAGTTAATATAAATCGTGTATTATTGACATTGTCGTCGAACGTGCGCGTGAGTCACCACGGGGAACCCTCGCTCCGTGTCCCGTGAGTCAGTGGTGGCGTTGGCGGCGATCCACAGTGGCATTCACAAAATCACAACTAAATATATTGTGTAAAATGTGAACCAATGTTATAAAAGATTTAGGTCAGTGGAACGACGTGTGCTCTGGCATGCAGTGTACGTTACAACTCGACGCGGGATACAAAAACATAATTAGATTTACATAACGTTCCATGAACGGCTTCTGTTTTGCAGAATCAATTCTTGTTAGCAGAATAGAGCATTCCCCATTTCCTGTTAGCGAATCGACACGACTCATAGGAGTAGTTCACCGGAGAAAGCTAATTCCGAAAGGAAACTAACATGATTCCAAAACATCCGATCGATCACTAAATTCGATCCAACGCGCAACGGCACGCAGTTCGTATTGTCGGCGATCCTATATTCACAGACAGTCTAGACACGCTTGGACTTCGGAGAGACTGCATCTCTGCGTATTCTATCGTCAGCACAACGGGGAGTGTTCTGAAAAACTATTCAGAATGGTGCCCTCGTCGTCTTTCTACCACCGCACTGCCCGTCATCAGCTAGATGTCCATCCCCATTTCTTGGAGCCTCTTCCTTCTTGAACGAAACGGTTCTCTAGAACGTTCATGTTGCGTACTCTCAGGATCTGGAATGAGCTTCCTGGCTGAGGTTTTCTCAGCGCGATAGGATATGGGGTTCTTCAAAAAAGGCGTTATAAAATTTCTTCGAGGCCAGCAGCGCGTTGTTATTATACCCAGCCTGCGGTACGTTACCCCGGTCTCTACGAAGCAGTTTTACTGGCCCAATATGCATAATATTATATATACATACATCTTAATGCCACTTATTGACAATGGAAGTAGACAAGTATATTATACTGTCCGTTCTCCTCTCTCCTCTTGTGGACCAGGCCCCGGAACATTAGCTTAAAACCATTGTAATAATAAGAGTAATACATTATGTATTTGTTTTCAGGATTTTTCAAGGAAATGGTGATAGTTTAGGAATCTGTACATAATCTTTGATCGAAAATATTGTATTAACATTATTTTTTACTAATCTTGACCTGCTACAATGTATCACCGAATGTACTAAGTACTAATAGATTCGAACCCAGTGAAACAATGTTGATTAAATTGAAAGCTGCTACAGAATATGACTATTTTGTTTTGATTGATCGGACGCTGACCCCCGTCTAGACCGGTGCCCCTTTATTATCTCACCCTCTGTACAAACAAACACATCTAACAATTATAAAACGTTGTTTGTATTGCTTAACAATAGTAACATCGAGTGTTGAGATAAGTGAATCTAAAAGCGAATGAAAAATTTACCAGTTACACACACCGGTGATCTTCATATGCTGGTTACCTTCGTTCACCGTCGGTACATGGCAATTATGTTATACACTAGAAAAATTTCCCAAGCGAATCTAGCCCATGAGCTCTAGAATCCTCTCCGAGTTACGGCTTAGATGTATCAAAGCAAGCCAGGTTGATCATTTTCTAACAATTTTCTACTTTTATAGGCTATACATTTTTTTTCTTGATGTCCTTTTTTTATGCGTAATAAATCCGACGGATAAATTAATTTTTTTATTCATTCTTAAAGTATTCGTACGGCGTAGCACGTAACGTAATTTAAAATTATATTCTGACCTATGGCTACGAGTCGTAGCAAGGAACCATCGTAGCCAATGTCGTCGTAACCACGTAGTGCCGTTGTCAATTTGTTAATGCTACGAATTCGTTCAGTAACTAAAAGTTTTTTATTAGGTTGAGTACTCGTACATTACTTATCGATTAAATAAGCTTTATTCTAATGAATGTATCTTAGGAAACGTATAGTTTTATTAAAATAAATATATAGAGACGAAAAGTAAGTGGTAGGTGATAATCTTGGAAAGATGTATGTTAAATTATAATTAGTTGTTTTTTTTGTCGGAAAAAATCCTTTTCCGAGTCGCTCCGAGTTACGAGTGTGTAGTAGGTCTATTGCCTAGTGCTTAGTGCCTAAACTGACGAACCACCCGATCTCGGTGCCCAGGCCGAATTTATAATTTGGATGAATTTGAATGTGTATGTATTGTAATATCATATCTGCTCATAACTATATCAAACGTTTTTATAAATTTTATGAAAACATTTGATTTTGCATTTAATCAGTAATTTCAACATTTATGGAGTAATTTTTTTACATCATATGTTTAAAGTAAATAACAAAAACATTTGAATAAATTATTTTGTTATAGAAGATTAATAAATTTAAACCGTGATCTCAGGCAGAACTAAAATAGCTAATTATTGTTTAAATTTACATCCTTTTAAAAAATTAAGTTGTGTTATTATTTCCGTTAGTGTAGAATGAGAAGTTAACATTAATATTTAAAAAAAAAACGAAACAAATCTTTTAACTGTTTGTCTCGTACGTCGACATGTATAATTTTAAAGTTAACTCGAGATGCATTCTTTCTTCTCGAAAACAAGACATTTACAACCGTAAAACGATTTATGCGGACAATTACAATAGACATATGCGTGCACATGTGGACCTGTCTTTAGAGGACACATTCAACTACGTACTCCTCTGAGCTAAGACTTATTTTACAGTATACGCATCACTAATTGAACATTATCACACATATAAAAAAATCGTTCTTTTTCCGTGCAGGGGCAAACTAAGAGTACTGACGCATACAGTAGGGGGCGGCCTGTCAAAAAAGGCGTCAAAACAACCTTAGCTGGGAAGCCCTAATAAGCCCTACTAACTGGTAGGGTTCTAAGCCCGCCTGGATGGCACCCACTCCTCATCTCAATATATTATGCCGTCAGAATAATCTCGTGTTGTGTTCCGACATAACTGAACCAGTTTCTAGTTATTCTACGCGGAAGGCTGTGTGTTAGCGTGTTAGGCAGTGTGTTCAAGTATTAAGTTAGTCGTCGGCTTGTATGCTGTCCCACAGCAATTCTTTATTCATTCCATTTTTTCTGGTATTAAAATGTCGTTGCCCTTCGAAAATACAATTTATATTTTACTCGCTACCACGCCTTTGGCTGGTTGCAATCTACTAAGACCCACTCACGGGGTGTGAATTTTTATTATCTTTAATATATTTTATGTTTGTCATAGAACTAACGTAAAAAGCTCATTTCTTAGGTTCTACCGTAAACGAAATTAATAACAACATTGATGAATGTTTAAAACGTTACTTCAAGATTTACATTAGTAAAATTATCCCAATAGCAATTTCATTGAAAAAAAAAATTAAAAATGTAAATCATATTATAATCATACGTGAATGTACATACATTTTGTCCGTATTGTAGTGCTCCTTCGTTATGCGTTCCCGACCTTGACCACTTGGCTGAATGCCAGGCGCGTATCGCTCACTCATCAGCTGTGTATTTTATACACAGCCATAATAGATATAGGGATGCGTGTGCACCCGTGCATTTGACAATGACATCATTTATAATCTCCCTCCATTTTGCACAGAAGAGCACAGAAGTGGAATTCATTTATACGTGCTCTATAGATGTATTGTTTAACTCGGAGTTTACTAATCTAGACAGAAAGACCTTTATGTACTAAAATTTAAATGAGTCTTAATATGTATCAAGCATTGTTTTATTTTTATGTTTTATCTAGATAATAATTTCAAGTTTCTTAGTTTTAGAAGAACATTTTTTTATTGTTTTGGGACAGCAGACGTGATGTTGGCGGTGTTAAAGGCACCGCTAACAATGCCATCCGCGTAGGGAACTGAAACGTTGTCGAAAAAGCCGGACCACAACACAAGGTTATTATAGCGGTATATTTACAAACCAAGCTGGTTGCCATCCAAATGAGAACTACCTAGCTGGGGTTGTTTTGTTGCCATTTACGATAGGCCGACCCCAGACACAGGGGTTAGTATTTTTAATCCGACCCAGTGCAGAAAATTTTAATATATTATATTATTTTAAAAGAAAGCATGTCAAAATAAAGCAGATTTATTTTTCTAACCTTTATTGGTTTTATACCACAGGGTAGCATCAGTAAATACAACACAAGCGGATTATGTATGTTTTATTACCCACTTGAGATAGTACTAAAACTGCCTTTTATTGCAGATTACTTATACCTCTCACAAAATCCGATGAAGGGTTTCATAGTGGTCGTAGAAAATGTACAGTGTTTTACGCATACCAATATTCGTAGCAATTGATTTGTTGTTATTCGTCGTTCCCTGTTTCCCCTTAAGTATACTTTCAATTTGGGGAACAGATAAAAATCGCTAGGCGCCAGATCTGGTGAATAAGATCTGGTGGTCAACCAATTCGAAGCCAGCAGCCATTGCAACTGCCGACCTGTGCGCGGGTGCGTTGTCGTGAAGAAACAGCACGCCCCTTCGAAGTTTCCCTCTTCTTTTCTCTTTTATGGCATTTTTCAATTTGGAAATTAAAGCTGCATAATATTGGCCTGTAATTGTGGTTCCACGCTCCAGGTAATCAATCAACAATATCCATTCTGAGTCCCAAAATATTGAGGCCATAACCTTGCCAGTCGATGCCACGGCACGAAACTTCTTCGGGGTCGGTGATGATGGCCGTTTCCATTGCGAAGATTGCTGTTTTGTCTTGGGATCAAAATGATGGACCCATGTTTCGTCCATTGTTACGAAACGAGACAAAAAGTTTTCAGAATCTTCTTGAAACTTGTCCAACAATATTTTCGAAATGTCAAGTCGATTTTGTTTCTGTTGGTTAACATTCTCGACACCATCTTGCGGAGACTTTTCTCGTATTCAAAGATTGTTTTAATATGGATTGAATACTTCCATATGAAATGCCCGTTTCTTGAATTAAGTATCGGATGGTGACTTTCGTAACATTTTCTTGGGTGACTGACGTCGGCGGACGGCCGCAACGATGTTCGTCTTCCGAGCTCGTTCTCCCTACTCGAAATTGAGAAACCCACCTTGCGACAGTGGAATACGGCGGAGCAGACTCCTAATGTTGCCTCCAAATCGCAAAGAATCTCTTGCGTCGTTAACTTTTTTAAACAGAAGTATTTAATAACGGCTCGCACTTCGTTTTTCTCCATTTTCGAGAACCCGTTCCGACACGAAGCAAACGAGTGACTACATTCAGAAAAAAACAAAACAGAATGGAAGATTTTTTTCTTTATTAATATTACAAATATGTATCTGAGCTATCCCTGCCAGTATTAATTTTTTTTCTTACCAAGGAGTATGTCGTTCTCACTACTTTTGATCCTCCCTCGTAGGCACTCGAAGTTATGGGGGAAGTTATTAAAGTTAGTTAATGTTTACGAATTTCAAAATTTCCAAAAACTGTTTGAAAATTATATTAAATTAAATTATTCCCCAAAGTAGATTCTTTATAAAGAAAAAAAGAAAAAAAAAATAAACAATTGTATTTCATTGTAATAAATCGCAATTCGAATAGATATGTATAAGTAATCGTTTAAAAATTACATTATAGGTTAAGCCTTAAGCCATTAAAGAAGTTGTCACTTCAATAACATAACACACAACAAAAAAAAGTTATTTGTAAATAAGTGAATGTAATAGGTATGTAATTTGTTATTATGTTATAACGGTGAAAAATCGAAGCGATGGGTCCTTGGTTCTTATCGATTCGATCGAATGCATCGCGCGTGCACCCGCGTTGCTATTGGCCACGGGATAACAACAATTAAACACGTTTGTTCAATCGTATACAGGGATTTTGCTATATGGTTTTCTAAAACTTTTTACAGTAAATACTCGTAAATACACTATAGTAACTCTAACTTCGCCTATTAATCCTAAAGTAAGCAACAGAGCACTTGTGTTATGGATACTAGACAACTAATATACTACTTATATACTTTTTTGTAATATACACATATATATATATATATATATATATATATATATATATATATATATATATATATATATATATATATATATATATTTTAGGACAGGATTCGAACCTGTGACTCTCGCAAGAGTACCGACGCGACGTGCGAAAGCCGTTGCGGTCACAGAGGTTTAACTATTAAAGAAAATGACACATTGGACGTTATTTGTTTGCAAGAAATGAGATAGAAACAAGAAAAGTAAATCTGTTATTTGCCGCTTTATTTTTCCCTGCCTCACAATTTAACAAGCTGTAATGTTATTAAAACTAAGACTACTCGACTGTTTGAGCTTGCCACTCTCAGAAATATCAAACACCATGCTCGATGCAATGATGATCTAGAATATTAAACTGCTTAGTTCACATTAATCCTATAACGCTGCAAGGGAAACAAGTCAGTCAGTTGGCTGCGAGCCAGACAAAAGCGTTGTTTTCACTGATAAACAATGTTAATATTATTACACTAATGAAATTTGGAAAAGGAAAACAAATTCGCCTTTGGTTTCTGATTTTCATTACTCTATTCGACATGTCGATTTCTTCGTATTATGCTGACGGTTTATATAATAACTGTCTAAAATTATTAACCTACTGAATTCGTGCTGTTATATTGTAATGTAACAGATAGTATATTTACCATCCTGCTATTCGGCGACAAAGCGGCACTGACCCCTATGCTGACCCCTGCGGTCGGGGACGACCTTTCCTAAAAAGCGACAAAAGAATCCTAGCTAGATAGATGATAGGGGCCACCAAGCTTGTCTGGATGACAACCACCCCCCATCCCTTCCGGCGCAAGTGAGCGAGGTTCCAGGAACCTGCGCGGACACCAGTGTCCTGGGTATCGTAAACATCTATAGGCGACGGTAACTGGTATACTATTAAATGGTCTGTCAGCTTGTCTATTGTTCCGCAGCACTAAATAACGGCGAATAATCGCACAGGTTCGTTGATGAGCTTAGTATAATTCTTCGAACCATAATATGTAGTAGAAAGAAAAAGGAAAAATGCATTTTACCTGATGAGTAGGTCGACATTGATCTCTATATTCGGGGGTGTGTTTCGGTATGTTGTGTTTTTTATTAAATAATAGTAATATAATAGTTATAATATTTGTAAAGTCCGTAGATCACTTACCCTTGTTGTTTACCATTAATGCAACGACAAGTTTTTTTTTTGGTCTCGGGGAAAACCTCTCTTGACGGGTTCCCCGATATGTGGGACTCCGGGAAAATTGTTCGAACATCCGACTACCCACTAAAAAACTCTGCTGTTCTCCTATCACCTACGCCCGGGCCCACGGATATATGGCCTGTCGATCTCGTGGCCCGGGCCTCACATTTTATTAACCGGCGAAAAAAACGGAGGAGGTTCTCAAGTCGACGCGTATATTTTTTTATTTTTTATTTTATTTCATTATCTTCAAATACAGAAACGGAAAAATAAGCATAAACAAATTAACAAAACAAAATTGAAGTCGAGGAAAATACATAACCAACATTATTTTTATATTTATATAAATAGAAGGATAATCAAAATTATTATAACATCAAATATGAATATTAATGTAATACGAGTTTGTTTTTCTATTCTCATGAATAATGTTCTTATTTACATAAATCTGGAATCGGAAAATATTATTCCGTTCACGCTTGAAAGGTCGCTGATATTAGTTTCAATTTATATGATTTAATTAACAAGATGAAAGCGTACGTACGTACGCATGTACCCCGATCGTTTACACGTTATGTTCATTTCATGTACACGAAGCCTTTGCGTTATTCATTTTGCTTGAAATAACCGTTTATTTATTCATAGGTACTTGTACTTTGATTATGTACTGCGGTAGTAGCAAAAATATTATACTGCTAGATGACACCTGCGACTTCGTCTGCGTTGCTTGATATATTAACAATGTTTTCTTCATGAGGCAGGGGTAGAAGACTTCCCTTCTCCTACGTATGCGCGCTACACCTCTTGCCCCGCTTTGCCGCGGCATGAAAACACACTTCACTGAACACGTAGTACTTATAAAAGTCCTTGTATCTTAAAACTTTAATAATTTTGTATTAAATGAAGAAGATATCGCAATAATTTCTTTTAGAGGAGGGCTAAGTGTCTTAGAAATTAAACTTAAAATTTAATTGAAATCTATCCCGTAGTTTTACCGTGATGCGTGCACAACTACAGACCTCTATCATTTTATATATACCTAGTCAGGTCATAAATACTGTCACATGTTTAATGTAAAATAATTGTAACAAGTTTATTAATTATGTAACCATTCATATACCAAAATGAACTTAACAAAACATAGATTCTTATGACATTAAAGTTTATTCAAAATGACCTCCGTGATTTTGAATACAAGCCTTCAATCTGCGCGGCCAGTTGTCTATCGCAGCACGAACGAGGTCCATGTCAATATCGGTGGCTGCCTTAATCAAGGATGTCTTGAGTGACTCCAAATTGGGATGAGGCTTTGAGCACGCCTTTTCCTCCAAGTGTTGCCATATCTTGTAATCTAACGGATTCAAATCTGGACTGGAGGAGGACCAGTCTTCGTGCCGGATGAAGTCGATTTCACGCGCCGCCAGCCAGTCTTGTGTGCTCTTCGCTCTATGAGCTGGCGCCGAATCTTGTTGGAATACCCAGTGCCTGTTATTGAACATGGTATGAGAAACAGGTTCCACAAGGTTCGTCAGGACTGTATTTTGATACACAACAGCATTCGTTTTTACACCTTTCTCACAAAAATGTACCTCTGTTAAGCCCCAATAAGAAACACCCAACCATACCATGAGCGAGGATGGAAAATGACCTCGTTGGACACGCGGAATACGGTTGCTCGCTTCTTCACTACTGTGTGCGTACACCTTATCATTTTGTTTGTTGTAGCTCTCCTCTACGGTAAACATTTTTTCATCCGAAAAAAGAATTTCCCGATATTTTTTTCCCGCGTACCGCTTCAACAAAGCGCGGCATCTCTTCAGTCTCAGGTCCATTAGACGAGCATTCAAACGATGTCCTGTTTTTCTTCGATATGCCCGAAGCCCTAAGTCTTCATTTAACACCCTTTTCACCGTGGTTCTGCTTAACCCCATCTGAAAGGGCCAACAGTTTCTGCTTACGTTTGGGATTTCTTTGAATTCGTGCCTTCACAGCTTTTATCACTGCTGGAGTCCTAACAGACCGAGGGCGACCACTTCTTGACCTGTCATCTACACTAGAGTCTTCATTGTATCGTTTGATGGTACGATAAACGAATCTTTTGGTAATATTCAAATTTTTCAGTATGTTAAAAATTTGAATTGGCGCGTAACCGCAACGATGCAACGCAATAACTGCAACACGGTCTTCTTTAAGCGTCCATTCCATATTTAAAAATGAGTAAAATTCTAAAAGTTATACATTTTTATTTTCATGAACAATTCGAAATTCGAATTCAATAAACTTTTTTGTGGCCAGCATTCTAAAAGAAAAGTTTTTACTGTGTGACAATACTTATGACCTGACCAGGTATATAGAAGATATATTACTTCACGAACTCCACTTTTTCTAGAGTCACAAGAAAATTGTTGAAGATTTAAGGCAACTGCCGTTCACTCCCAGCCTTGGTTTCCGATAATAGTCGGGAGCGAGTTCGGATGGTCCTCCGTCGTCTAACTTTTCGAGAAGTTTTGCTCGAAAGGGCAACTGCCATATTTATTAACTCGAAAAACAACTGAGCACTGTCATCTCTTTGCTATCTACATATATCTCGCAAAATATGTGTATATCACAAGCTTAGTCATGAGGTAGCCTTATTCATATTCCCGGCGGGCTACACGGTCAGAATGATTTCTGAACAGCGGCCATTCCTTAATCACAGCAAACTTGGCCTCCACTCAAACTAACCCTATTACTTTGGCGAATCCTGTACTTTATTGATACCTATAAAATATTACGTTACATGAGTTTTGGCTCCCATCTAGTATATTTATTTTTCTATTCTGATACTCGTGTTATATCCGATATTGGCCGTATTGGAAACCCAAATGCAATTTTTATAGTCAATGAAATTCACATATTAAAAACGTTTCGTAATTTTCTAAATTTCTAAGTTATATTTATTAATATAACACATTGATCAAAAAGTTTCCGGACTAAGTAAGAAAAACATAAAATTTTCGCAAAATTTGTTTTCATTCGCTGACATAATTTCGATCTAAGGTGATACAATCAACCCAACGCTTCTCTAACTTCTCGATATCATGTTTATAGAACACTTGACGTTTGTAAGTAAAATAGGCCTCAGTTTCGGCAATGACTCCCTCGTTGGTAATCCTTTTCCCCCGGAGCATCCTTTTCAGATCTGCAAACAGTCAGTAGTCGCTGGGGGCCAAATCTGGCGAATACGGTGGGTGGGGCAGCAATTCGAAGTGCAATTCATGCAATTTGACCATCGTAGCCATTGGTTTGTGACGTGGTGCATTGTCTTGGTGGAAAAGTGGGTTTTTCTTTGCCATGTGGGGCCGTTTGTTCTTTATTTCTTCGCTCAATTGGTCCAATAACACTGTATAGTATTCAGAATTGATCCTTTTTCCTTTCTCAGGATAGTCGATAAACAAAATACCATGCGAATCCCAGAATACTGATGTCATAACCTTGCCAGCCGATTTTTGTGTCTTTGGTCGCTTTGGAATGCTTCCACCTGCCTCAACCCACTCAGCTGACGAGCGCTTTGACTCTGGAGTGTAATATTGTATCCAGGTTTCATCCATGGTCACATACCGATGCAAAAAATCCGCTTTGTTATGGTTGAAAAACTTCAGACAGGCCTTCGAATAGCTGATTCGTTGATGTTTTTGATTCGGTATTAACAAACGCGGCACCCACTTTGAGTTGAGCTTTTTCATACCCAAATTGTCGTGTAAAATAGTAAGCTCGCTGCCATATGATAACTTTGAAATCTCAGCCATCTCCCTGACTTTCATTTTGCGGTCGGTGAAAACAATTCTGCGGATTTTTTTTGACGTTTCCTTCGTTAACAGCCGTATTTGGGCGACCGCTGCGTTGAGCGTCGTTGGCGTCGCTACGACCACGTTTAAATTCAAGCCATTCGCAAACGTTTAATTTCCCTGGAGCAGAGTCCGAATAATGCTTATCAAGCCAGTCTTTTGCGTCTTTCGCATTTTTGCAGTTCAAAAAACAATGCTTGATCAACACACGAAATTTTTTCTTCTCCATCTTTTGACAAAGACACCAAAGTTGCTTCTAGATAATTTATTATACTAACAAGTATACAATTTTTATATTGAAATTGAGTTGTGAATAGACTAAACTTAATAATTTCACAATAACTTCTCAGTACAAAATATTTATTATTTACACGAAAGAGAAGCGTGGGCAGGAGAAGACACTCGTGGCTAAAGAGTTTGCGAGACTGGTTCAACTGCAGTACCACGTCTTTGTTTAGAGCAGCAGCCTCCAAGGTCGCTATGATGTTGTCCAACCTCCGATAGGAGAGGAATGGGAAGAATAAGACAAAATATTTTTTGCTTTTATTTTCTTATTGTCGGCTGAAGGTAATTTAGATTTATCAATTCAGTCTTTGACTTATTGCCAGTATTTTAGTGAAGCCCACGTGTATTCTCGAGTCTCGGTTGGATGAAAAAAAAAACAGAGGATCAAGTGTTATAGCATGATCTTGGGGAGGCCTATATGCCGCAGTGGGTGACATACTGCTTTTGATGATGATGATATCATAACTGAAACAGAAGCACACTGTATCCAGCTAATCTTCATTAGATTACAAAAATAAAAGAACAAACAATGTTTTACATCAAATTTGATGTGTATATTAGTGATGTAGTAAAATTACAGAGTTGCTGCATGTTTATGGTTCATCGAAGGTGTAGGTTATTACGAACTCTGAACACTTTTATTATATAAACTTTTTAACATGTTACGCGTGTGAATTATTATGATGCAAAATATAGTGTGATACTTACACTGTGTAGTTTGTACTATAGTGTGTGTTATATGTTTATATATACACACTATAGTGATCTTAATTTGAGATATTGAAATCTTTATGACTGCGCGACTGATGAAATCGATTGCGAAGTCAAGGCACGCATTGCTGCCGCGTGGGCCATATGGCGTAGTTGACTGGTGTCATTTGTGACCCCAAGATGACGGTTGAGTTGAAGGGAGGCTACAATTAGGAATTTCTGCATTCGCCGTTGCCTTCATGTCCGTGACATTACGATAAATTGTAGGAGTATCGCTTTCACTGGTATGGCCATGTTTTGTGACAACCAGTTACTTCCGTGGTACAAATATCTAACCATGCCCCCTCCGCCGGGTCCCGGCACTAGGAGTAGACCCAAAAAGTGTTGGCTTGATGTCGTAAAAGGTGATTTAAAAGGGTGTGCCATTGGACTCACTACCACGACAGCCGTCTCCGGGCGCCAAATCGGAAATTTGGGTTGCAACCGGGATTGAACGCTAGAAGGATGTTGATGATGATTTAGGAGGTTAATAATTAAAAATCTGTCTACAAGACTTCTAATTTAGATTTGTCTTTTAATATTAATAGTAAGATGCTTGTGCTTGAACGATCAATACAAGCTGCATATCATAATGCACATTTCAAGCGTCTATTGGTGATTTCAATTGTGTTAGTATGTTAGGTTCCGTTGGATATATGAAGTGACGCAAATACACTTTCTGTATTCGCGGTATTCGCGGCAAATTTACGTCCTGGACATCCGGATCGACTAATTATATTACTACACTCAGCTGCTACTCCTTATTTTTCTTCTTCCTGCCCTTATCCCAGCTATGTGGGGTCGACACAACATGTTCTCTTCTGCCACTCTTGTCTATTAGTCGTCATCTGAACATTCGCACTTTATTTTTTACACAATCCATCAATCTTTTCTTGGTCTACCCCTCCTTTTGTGTTCATGCACTCATTTTCCTTGTTATATGGCATTTTTCTCTTCTCATTATATGGTATATAATCTGGTTACTATTTCTGTTAATAAAATATGATAAATGATTGAAAATATAATTCGAGCTGACTGATTGATTTCACAGGTTATTACGAAAAGCCTGATCACCTCGTAAGTGCAGTCAGGCGTGTCAGCCAGTAATAATCCAGGCATTATGCCTCTGATATATAGCGGGATGGCTCAATAAGGCCTCATACGTGCCGCGTCAGGCGTCGCTTTGATCTTACGGTGGATCGCTCTCGTGGCCATTCTTTACCCATCCCCATCTGTCTACCCCCTTGTGGGATGGGAGGGCGATGACCTCTAAGAAACACTTTCACACAACGTGCACGTGATTAGTATAATTTTTGGCGTCACAGCACATTAAACTGTTATTTTGGCCGTGTTCTCTTGGCCAATGAGATTAAAATGAAAATTTTATTGTTCCTTTTGTGAGCTCACTCTGCAGAGGAAAGATACTGTGGGCGCTTTAAGAGTCCCAACCCACATTAGGGAAGCATAAGACTAAAGACAGAAATTAAAAAACGGAATTTCCAAAGATTTACTGTATTGTTGAAAAATATTAGTATTATTGTGTAAAAAGCGTGGTAATAATTTTCGTTCATTATTTTATTCGTGTACTAATAATTATTTTTCACTTTTTTAGTTTGATTTTGTTGTATAAATAAGCAGAAGTAATTTTATGAAATTTCGTATCTCTTAAAATTTTAAGCTCCTACAATTTGTTGTAACTAGACTATACCTAGTCAGGTCATAAGTATTGTCACACAGTAAAAACTTTTCTTTTAGAATGCTGGCCACAAAAAAGTTTATTGAATTCGAATTTCGAATTGTTCATGAAAATAAAAATGTATAACTTTTATAATTTTACTCATTTTTAAATATGGAGTGGACGCTTAAAGAAGACCGTGTTGCAGTTATTGCGTTGCATCGTTACAGTTACGCGCCAATTCAAATTTTTAACATACTGAAAAATTTGAATATAACCAAAAGATTCGTTTATCGTACCATCAAACGATACAATGAAGACTCTAGTGTAGATGACAGGTCAAGAAGTGGTCGCCCTCGGTCTGTTAGGACTCCAGCAGTGATAAAAGCTGTGAAGGCACGAATTCAAAGAAATCCCAAACGTAAGCAGAAACTGTTGGCCCTTCAGATGGGGTTAAGCAGAACCACGGTGAAAAGGGTGTTAAATGAAGACTTAGGGTTTCGGGCATATCGAAGAAAAACAGGACATCGTTTGAATGCTCGTCTAATGGACCTGAGACTGAAGAGATGCCGCGCTTTGTTGAAGCGGTACGCGGGAAAAAAATATCGGGAAATTCTTTTTTCGGATGAAAAAATGTTTACCGTAGAAGAGAGCTACAACAAATAAAATGATAAGGTGTACGCACACAGTAGTGAAGAAGCGAGCAACCGTATTCCGCGTGTCCAACGAGGTCATTTTCCATCCTCGCTCATGGTATGGTTGGGAGTTTCTTATTGGGGCTTAACAGAGGTACATTTTTGTGAGAAAGGTGTAAAAACGAATGCTGTTGTGTATCAAAATACAGTCCTGACGAACCTTGTGGAACCTGTTTCTCATACCATGTTCAATAACAGGCACTGGGTATTCCAACAAGATTCGGCGTCAGCTCATAGAGCGAAGAGCACACAAAACTGGCTGGCGGCGCGTGAAATCGACTTCATCCGGCACGAAGACTGGCCCTCCTCCAGTTCAGATTTGAATCCGTTAGATTACAAGATATGGCAACACTTGGAGGAAAAGGCGTGCTCAAAGCCTCATCCCAATTTGGAGTCACTCAAGACATCCTTGATTAAGGCAGCCGCCGATATTGACATGGACCTCGTTCGTGCTGCGATAGACAACTGGCCGCGCAGATTGAAGGCTTGTATTCAAAATCACGGAGGTCATTTTGAATAAACTTTAATGTCATAAGAATCTATGTTTTGTTAAGTTCATTTTGGTATATGAATGGTTACATAATTAATAAACTTGTTACAATTATTTTACATTAAACATGTGACAGAATTTATGACCTGACTAGGTAGTTGTAGAAAATATCGACTCTCACATTTCATTTGCCGTCTACGAAAAGAAGCAAAAATCAATCTTTGTGGCATTCGGGATACAGCCTTCCCTCTTACAGTTGCAATCGTCTGTATGTATTGTGACAAGCCTCCTTCGCCTTTGGGAGTACTCATGATGAAATTATTGTTCATTCGATCAAAATATTTTAGTATTCTCCACAATGATTCCACTGAAAATCAAATAAAATATATTCTAATAAAGTAATTATGGAATTGAACTCTTAATAAGTGTACTACATTGATCAAAAAGTTCTCGGACTGACATATAGATAGCGCCACATATGCAAAATCTATTATAGCATTTGATAGCGCCATCCTTTATAAGGTATGTGTCAAAATTTCATGACAATTAGACCACGTATTCTCAAGTTATTGTTGTTTGTGTCAAGCAACTTTGGTATCTTTGCCAAAAGATGGATAAGAAAAAATTTCGTGTGTTGATCAAGCATTGCTTTTTGAACGGCAAAAATGCGAAAGATGCGAAAGAGTGGCTTGATAAGCTTTATTCGGACTTTGCTCCAGGGAAATTAAACGTTTGCGAATGGCGTGATGAATTTAAACGTGGTCGTAGCGACGCCAACGACGCTCAACGCAGCGGTCCCCCAAATACGGCTGTTAACGAAGAAAACGTCCTCCCACCCACTTTGGTGCCGCGTTTGTTTACACCGGATCAAAAACACCAACAAATCGGATATTCGAAGGCCTGTCTGAAGTTTTTCAACCATAACAAAGCGGATTTTTTGCGTCGGTAATGACCATGGATGAAACCTGGATACATTAGACTCCAGAGTCAAAGCGATCGTCAGCTGAGTGGGTTGAGGCAGGTGGAAGCATTCCAAAGCGACCAAACACAACAATCGGCTGGCAAAGTTATCGCATCAGTATTCTGCGTTCTATAAACATGCTATCGAGAGGTTAGAGAAGCGTTGGGCCGATTGTATCGCAATAGATGGAAATTATATCGATAAATGAAAACGAATTTTGCGAAAATTTTGTGTTTTTTTATAATTACTCCGGGAACTTTTTGATCTATGTGTCAATTGTTTTTCCTATAATAATTGAGATAAAAATAGCACAAAAAATATTCATAAAAATAATGGGGGTCCCCGCGAATATCCCGAGATGTATGGCTAATATCAAAGAGCCGGCAGCATTGTAAATGTCAACAGAAAGGTTAGCGGGGTGGTGGTACGTTGCCATTTTTAGGAAAAACTGGGTCAACGGATATTGGGACTCTAAACACACTGATTAGTGTCGTACTGAGTTAACATTCAAATACGCGAAATACTGGTTGACCACAAGTATTGTTTAATATTCCTTGTGATGATATAAAAATAACCTTACTAACAAAACTAAAACTTAATTATCATAATCTTTAAATGTAATCCTCCTTCTTGGTCGAATTCTTCATTGCTGAAGGTCGTGTCCTTGAAAATTAACCGCGGCCTGTCTCGAAGCTGTTTCCCCTCCGCCCGGTCCTCAGCTTCTCGAACAGAGGTTGCTATTGGGAGTCTGGTGAGAGCGGTTACTTGGTCACACCAGCGGCTAGGTAATCGGCCCCGGGGTCGCTTTCCTTCCACCTTGCCGTCACGATTAGCTTATACAAGTTATCCGCCTGTCGTCGGGCAATATGACCAAAGTACCCAAGAATCTTCCGATAACAGACTGACTTTAATGCGAAATGTACTAAATTGACATTAAACTAAATCTCACGATACGTGCAACGAAATCACTAATGTCCCCTTTGCAAATACCAATCTCGTGGGATTACTCGGTGATAGAGGTCACGCGCTGAATCACGCCTCGTTGACTTAACCAGGTAATGTCGAACACAATGGGGGTCATATTGAGGATTCCTAGAAGCACATTAGGGATCGGTGTATTAGGATTCCACAAAGTCATTTCGCATGTACGGATTTGGCATTTCCATCAGATTGACATTTATTAAACATTTATGCTACAAAGAAAGTGAACGCTTTCGGCACAATTTTTTCATAAATAAATAAGTGTCAATTAAAAGTTTCGAGGTATTTGTTAAACTGGATCGAATATGTTTGATATGAAAATGAATCGTCTAATATTAAGTTTTTCGCTGACGTGAAATTTAAATATGAATATCTTCATTATATAAACACAATTAAAGGAAGGTAATTTTTTTTTTATTAATTATATATTTGGTATATGTATTTAAACTTACGAACAATTCAGTAATTGTGCATAATTTCACGGTCATACTAAATCGTTTTTATACATTCCACTGCATATTGAAACTAGGTTTAAAGTATGCACTTTAATATATATCATCTATGTACTTATATATAAATATGTAGAAGTCATTTTGTTTAAAATTAGAAAAGATAACAAAATATGACCACAAAAATTAACGGATTATCAAACGTAATCGCAATGTGATACGAAGTAAGGGTATACTGCAGTGATAATGAGTTCCGCGGACGATGGGTGTGGTGTGCGCCGGCGCAGGAGTATCAAGCGTCTGTTGCGGAGCCTTACCGCCGATAAGCTGCAAGCAGGTCAGTTAGTTGGACCAAAATTTGATTTTCTTTGAATTCAATTGTTCAATTTGTGGAATCTTGAATTTTATGTTTTTCCTATAGTGTCTCTGTCGGAATATATCGCAAGTTCTATATATTACCCCCCCATATTGTGATCTTCTATGAGTATAATAAGTATGTGTAAATCCAAATGTATATATGCATATTGCCTTCTGTACTTTGGAGATTTTCCATTATCAACAGGTTATTAGTAACATCAATAACGAGCCAGCGCAGCGTCGGCGTGAACATAAACATCGCGTAATACGTTGTTTGGAATGTGTTAGTGAATCACTGTGTTGTTCATGAAATTTTAATGTTTCGCAGCCTCAACGGCGACGCGTTTCTTGTCGTGTTAACAATCGGAGTAAACTTAGTTTAAGTAGCTTCCTCCTTAATAATGTAGTTTTTCTCATTTCCTATCTAGCTATCCAGAAGTATACTTCTGTATATTTCTTTTTGACTTTGTTAAGGGACAACAATTCTTCTTAACATTTTAATCGTTACACTGGTGTTAGAGATTACACGGTGTTAGAGCGACACAACCAAGAACTGCGTGTCACGGAGATGACTATGCTGCGGTGGATGTATGGAGTGACGCGGAAGGACCGCGTTAAGAACTCCCGCATTCGTGGCAGTCTTCATGTCCGTGACATTGCGACTAAATTGCAGGAGTGTCGGCTCCATTGGTACAGCCACGCTTTACGGCAACCGGATGCTTACGTGGGAAACAAATGTCTGTTTGTCTGGCCATGCCGCCTCCGCCGGGTCGTGGCAGGAGGGGTTGACCCAAAAAGTGCTGGCTTGACTTTGTAAAGGGTGATATGCATGCCAATGGGCTCCCTACCAGGGACGCTGAAGACCGTGCGAAGTGGAGTAGAAAAAGTCGGAAAGCGGACCCCGGGTACCGAAACGGAAGTTTGGGTTGCTACCGGGATACTACGCTGAGATGATGATGATGAATGATGATTTTAATCGTTACTTTCAGCTGAATAAGAATTATATATAAGCATATTTATTGAAGTCTCAGCAAAAACTAACTCAATCCGAGTGCGTGTGTGTCTCTGTCTTGGTGTCCCTTCCTGTCCCTGTCCAGGTGTGCGTGATGCCATGATATAATCAATAATTCCCGTATTCCTTCAGCTTTTATTTCCTAGTTTCCGAGCTAAGGTTTCCTGTTCATGTTCACATTGACAGCATATGACCATAGAGTTGATGTAACTCTGTAACGAAAAACCCAACGGAGATTTCGTTAAACTCAAACTCAATTTTTTTATTCAAAATAAATTCCTAGCTAGAATATTTTTTGAACGTCAAATATGTATAAATGAAATATTTATAATACGAGCTAAAGTTAGAACCGTTTCACAACGGATTTGGCTTTGTTTTACAAGGAGAAGAAACGACAAGAAACTCCCTAGCTACACGTCTAATTTTACTATATATAAATTTATTATTTCTTTTTTTTTTCAATATTATAACAATGTATACAAGCTTAAGCTTAATAGAATACATAGATAAGAAGAAAATAAATTTTCATACAAGCAAATGGAGATGGTCTTACAGCTGGTGGCAAAACTTTAATAAGCTTATAAGTATAAAATTAATGAAAAATGCTTGGAGCGTGCAGCTATGTAAAAGCAGTTATATTTTTAATAATTTCGTTAATCGAATGATAGCCCTTGTTTAATAAGAAATTTTTGAGCGAGGACTTAAATTTGATCAAGGGCAGATCAATATTTTATCCGTGCAGGGGCGGAGAAAGAATACTGATCTCCACGCCCGGGGTCGGCCTGTCGTAAAAGGGGACTAAACAACCCACCATAGCTACGTGGTAGGACCTCGAGCCCGTCTGGATGGCGACCACCTTTGGTCTTAAATATGCCGCCATAATAACTTTGTGTTGTGTTGCGGCATTAGTGACCCAAGTTCCTGTACACTCTTATGGGACAGCAGCGTGTTAGCGATGCTACTGGCGTTGCAAAAACCCACAGGCGACGGTAATTGCTAATTTCTAGGTGGGCCGTCAGCCTGTCTGCTGTTCTAAGGCAATAAAAAAAAAAATGTGTGAGATGATAAAGGTATATAAACTTTGCAGATATCCGCGACGTGGTTTGCTATCCCTAATTTTATATCGCCCATTAAAATTTAAATATACATTGTTATAAGGTCTTCTGATTATATTATGACATCTCCATTCAGAAGATGATTTTCGTCTTCATTTCTTATTATATCCTGGCTGCAAACCTTTTCTGATTTATTACCGTCTTAGCTACCCTTTTTCACACGCCACTCTTCATATATCTTTCTTATTCCAGACAAAGTGATCATACTCGTATCATAAATTGTTCTCTCTTTATTTATTTTCTTTTCTAGTTATTTACATTTCTTAATATAATTACATATCTTTTTATAAAATATTATTATTAATAATATATTATTTTACAAAAGGACACTTAAAAAAATGTTAATTAATTAATTAATATTATTGTTATAATATTAAAAATGAAATATATTTTTTATTGCACTAATATTTATCAATCAACGGCTAATAAAGCTATGCTAAGCGTGCACCTTATATTTGAGAGGATATTTAAAAATAACTGTACACGAATAGCATAATCAGATCGAGGGCCATTTGGAAATGCGCGTAAACTGTGATTTTCATATGCACATGTGGTTCACGCGATTATTTATAGAGTTAGTGCACTGCAACTACCGGTCTGTATTTGGCTACGTCGCGTCGCGCGTCGGCGCAACGCTTTGTTCCTACACGTTGACCATAGCGTGTAAATCCCATATTTTTCGTTCATTGCTAAGATGTCAGCCGAGTTTGCTTGGGCCGGCGATATTTATTGGAACGAAGTTCTTTTATGCGGCTCACAGTAGAGTGGCAAAAATCGTCACGTAACGAATAAGCGTTGAACCCCCTCCAAGTGACCATCCCCTCCTTTCTCTTTCTTACTGTCTCTATTTTCTATGGTTGTATGTATGTGTGTGTGAGGCAAGATGTGACAGCAAGCATTGTGTATGGTGAACAGTGTAACCTCAATTCTATGACATGTAAAACATTGACAGTCATCAATGAGCACGATCCTCTGCCACGAGGGAACGACTGCAGAGAGAGATCTAAGTTTGATGCAATAAAAATTAATTAATAATAGAGATTAGACAACAAGTTGATGCCGATGCCGTTAATCGGAAATGGAATATCACGCCGATGGAGCTGCATGTCGGCCACTTCTGTCCGAGTTTTAATTACGACTGTTGACGGGCCGACACGACAGTTGGCAGACCATTCATAGCCAGGCGCATTGTTTTGAACTAATAGAATGAAGAACTACGGAAACTCGATTGCAAACTTGATTAAATTTGTAATATTGTCGGAAATTTTATCTGTGCAGGGGCGGAGAAAGATTACTAAATACTGCGGCCGGGGTCGGCCTGTCGTAAAAGGCGACAAAATAACCCACCCTAGCTAGCTACGTGGTAGGGCCTCAAGCCCGTCTAGATGGGCTTCGTCTTAAGTATGCTACCATAGTAATTTTATGTTGTGTTCCGGCATTAATGACCCAAGCTCCTGTACCCTTATGGGACAGCAGCGTGTTCGTGATGCCACTGGCGTTGCAAACACCCATAGGCGACGGTAACTGCTAAACGACGGTAACTGCTAAAACTCTAAGCGGGCCGACAGCCTGTATGCATTCCTATAGCATTAAAAAAATTCAAAAAATTAAGTATATACCTAGTCAGGTCATAAGTATTGTCACACAGTAAAAACTTTTCTTTTAGAATGCTGGCCACAAAAAAGTTTATTGAATTCGAATTTCGAATTGTTCATGAAAATAAAAATGCATAACTTTTAGAATTTTACTCATTTTTAAATATGGAGTGGACGCTTAAAGAAGACCGTGTTGCAGTTATTGCGTTGCATCGTTACAGTTACGCGCCAATTCAAATTTTTAACATACTGAAAAATTTGAATATAACCAAAAGATTCGTTTATCGTACCATCAAACGATACAATGAAGACTCTAGTGTAGATGACAGGTCAAGAAGTGGTCGCCCTCGGTCTGTTAGGACTCCAGCAGTGATAAAAGCTGTGAAGGCACGAATTCAAAGAAATCCCAAACGTAAGCAGAAACTGTTGGCCCTTCAGATGGGGTTAAGCAGAACCACGGTGAAAAGGGTGTTAAATGAAGACTTAGGGCTTCGGGCATATCGAAGAAAAACAGGACATCGTTTGAATGCTCGTCTAATGGACCTGAGACTGAAGAGATGCCGCGCTTTGTTGAAGCGGTACGCGGGAAAAAAATATCGGGAAATTCTTTTTTCGGATGAAAAAATGTTTACCGTAGAAGAGAGCTACAACAAACAAAATGATAAGGTGTACGCACACAGTAGTGAAGAAGCGAGCAACCGTATTCCGCGTGTCCAACGAGGTCATTTTCCATCCTCGCTCATGGTATGGTTGGGAGTTTCTTATTGGGGCTTAACAGAGGTACATTTTTGTGAGAAAGGTGTAAAAACGAATGCTGTTGTGTATCAAAATACAGTCCTGACGAACCTTGTGGAACCTGTTTCTCATACCATGTTCAATAACAGGCACTGGGTATTCCAACAAGATTCGGCGCCAGCTCATAGAGCGAAGAGCACACAAGACTGGCTGGCGGCGCGTGAAATCGACTTCATCCGGCACGAAGACTGGCCCTCCTCCAGTCCAGATTTGAATCCGTTAGATTATAAGATATGGCAACACTTGGAGGAAAAGGCGTGCTCAAAGCCTCATCCCAATTTGGAGTCACTCAAGACATCCTTGATTAAGGCAGCCGCCGATATTGACATGGACCTCGTTCGTGCTGCGATAGACAACTGGCCGCGCAGATTGAAGGCTTGTATTCAAAATCACGGAGGTCATTTTGAATAAACTTTAATGTCATAAGAATCTATGTTTTTTTAAGTTCATTTTGGTATATGAATGGTTACATAATTAATAATCTTGTTACAATTATTTTACATTAAACATGTGACAGAATTTATGACCTGACTAGGTATATTCTTCCTGCCCTTATCCCAACTATGTGGGGTGGGCACAACATGTTCTCTCCTTCCACTGTCCTCTATTAGTCGTCATCCTTTTTTGGTATTCATGTTTTACAAAAGATTAAGTGCATTTATCCTTTAAATTTCTTCGAGACTAGTAGCGCGTTGGCTCTAGCCCCGGTTAAACTTCCATAGAGGATAGTTACTTCCTGTTATCAGGTGAACTTATTTCATTCACTTGGTTATGATTATAAACAAAATTCGTGTTTTTTTATTTCACTTACGAACTACTATAAAGTTACCATCATTTACACTGTATAAATGAATTATTCAAAATCTCCACTAATTTAGACATTGAAACTGTACGGCCAACGCCTCCCTTTTATTCATCCCGGCACAAGCGAATGATCCGTACCACGCCGGACTCCCGGGGGCAGTCTTCGTTGTTATGTCGGCATCATCGTTCTAGCCTCACGGCGACCTCTATTGTTAAACATGCTGCTCGGTACTCTTGCGGAGGTCATGGGTTCGATTCCCCTCTCACGTCTGGGTATGTATAATATGTATATATTTACAAAAAAATACATATTATATTCTCAGAGCAGGGCCGGAGTAAGAATCGTTCTCTGGAAATAGAAACTAATCTCTGGAAAAGAAGAACTAATCTCTGCGGCTGGGGTCGGCCTGTCGTAAAAGGCGACAAAACAACCCTAGCTATGAGTACGTGGTAGGGCCACAAACACTGCTATTAAGTGGGCCGTCAGCCTGTCTGCGGTTCTTCAGCAACATAAAAATAAATAGTATTATTCAAATACATATTATTATGTATTTATTCACAAAATAAAAGTATATGTGTAGTGTATCAGTTGTCTAGTACCCGTAACACAAGTGCTATCCTTTTACTTTGGGTCTAAATGGCGCTGTGTCACAATATATTAAAAAAAAGAAAAAACAACAAAACTCCTCACACTTTTCCGTATAAGCGTGTTAGAAATGAATAAGGCAACCTTAGTAGAAACCTTTTCCTATCTTCACGTCTGCTAACGATGTGCTGGAGGCGTGCGTTTATTTATGCCATTGTCTTCGCATCAAAGCTGCAAGGGAAGTGGAGTGACGGCGCTTTGTGTATTCAACGTTGACATAGCTCGTTCGTATCTATATTCCAAGAGCTACCTATATTAATAGGTGGATACAAGCTTTCGAAGCTACATATCTCGACTTCTCGACCCAATTGATACATTGGCTACGATAGTGACTGACTTGGCCGTGCCAGTTGGTTTGATACCCATACGACAAAATATTTGCAAATACTTTAATCCGGTCTGGATGTATCTACCCTTTTACATTATAATGATGCTAATCGGATTCTAAGTGCGCATTCAGCATTGTTGATTTTTCGGCTACTTTTCAGACTCAAATTTTATACCCTAACTATTTATGAATTTTACTTTAGTTTTAAATTATGTTTCACTTGGATTATTTACTCTTAAATCTTCGCTAAAAATTACAGCATTTATAGCTATATATATTATACAGTCCGGTCAATCTAGACCAAACAATGAGAGTGAAGAAGGTACATAAAATCCCAACAAACTGAAAATCTGTAAAATTGTTTAGCTGTAAAATTGTAGAGTATCTATAGAGATGTATATATACGTGGCGTACTCATGCATATTATGACGATAACAACTTTTATAACTTTTTGAATCGTTATATCTCAGAAACAGTGGCTCGTAGGAAAAAAGTATTGATATATTTTTATAGATAATTTTATGATCTACAATATTTGTCTAAGGTACTTTTATGATAAAACTTACCGTTTTGCTGAAAATCGCGAAAATTCATTTTTTTGATGGGGAACTTTTAAATATTATTTCTAATTATGTTTTGAACAATTTTACTGATTTTCACCTTGTTGGGATTTTATGCACCTTCGAATGTCTAAATTGACCGGACTGTATAGACGAATTATAGCTACGTACGTATATTACACATTAAACAAAAAGAAAATTTTCTTGACTATTTTTAGATATACTTGTTTTTACTAATTGTATAATATGTTTTCTTTTATTTTTCAGGTAAGTTGAGGTTCGTTGATAATTCGTTATCGAGTGTTGAAATTAAGGTAAGTAAATATTTTCGTGTAAATAATTAATTTGATGAGGAAAAATTAAACAAGTGCCATCTTTTGTACAATTCCTGTACGATATTACACCGCATTACCAAGTGTATCATATGTTTCCGTTACAAGTCTAGATGGCGTTGGATGATATGCAAAATAAACGGGCGAGATTTTTATTATATATTTTACTGTAAGAATTTATGGTATAAATGTTTAAATAGTTTATTGTAGGTACCAACTGATTATAGGTATCAATATAATGGATCCTACATTATATATTTGTAGCATTTTAAGTGTTTAGGATTTACTTTACGAATTTACTTTGTAAGTAACTAGATGGCGTTGAATAATTTCTTATTACACATAAGATGGCGTTAGTAGTTATTGAAAGTTTTATAATAGAATTAATTTTTGACATGTTTAGTTTTGCTTAAATGATTTAATTCCCTTAAAAGGACGATTTTACTGCGGTAATACGTAATTTTTTATATTTCCACGTTTCCGTGATATCGACTTTGGCCTAGTTCTCAAGGTGTATGATTTATTTCTTTATAAACCCTGAAATAAAGGGTAAAATACTAGGACTATTAAATATTTATTTGTTTGTAAAACTGAAGTCTCAGATTAAAATATGATGATGTGATTAATGATCGGTGATTATAACTGGAATCTCGGTGATGAACCGTATATTATGCTATTGTTTTGTTGTTATTGTAAGGACGTTATAAATAGGTGGTTTATTGTTAGTCATGTTAGATTATACATATATTGGACAAATCTGACCACAGTTGACGTGAGGGAAAGTTCATGTTTTTCGTAATTCTGAATCAGATTCAGTAAGTAGCTCGTCAAACAAAGATACAGAGTTACAAGAGAGTATCTCTTGCTGATGTATAGCCAAGTTCTATTTGCCATCAGGCTGCCGTGCCTCGGTAGTGGGAGAAGAATCGACATATTGTTCTTTCGAAGAGACTCCAAGAATCCTCCAGCAATACAAGAGAAAGTAAAAGTGATTCAAAAAAGAAGCTCAGAACCATATTCAGAATTTCTAAAAATTAGACTAATATCTCCCTATAATGAGATAGGCTTCCCATTCGGGTTTTCCTCCCTACGCCATTTCCTTGGATAGGTTTTGGGCCTCGAGTTGGTCCTCTCTCCCCCGGTGACGTGGCTCGAGCCGCGGGAGTGCACTTCCACATGATTGGTGTGGCTTCACCGCAGCTCTACGTTGGCACACCCTGGATTGGTAGGCCAATATCGGCTATTGTTAACCATCAGTGGCTTCTGTTGGCCTGTCTGTGGCTTGATGGTTCTGCAACCTCAGTTGCTCATTTCCCAGGTCCGACGAGCGTATAATTAAATCTCTGGGGGTCGGTAGCCAAATGCCGCGGTAATCTGGTGGCCGGGTGTGTAGAGGGGATAAGGCTCTGTGACATGCCTTGGGACAGGCTTATGGCGATGATGATGATACATAACATTTAAAATTAAGAATGTGCACGTTAATAGCACCGATGCCATTTTCGATTCGGAATAAACTGTCGCCTCTTTTATTGAGCTTCAAATCGTATTCGTTATACTATATAATACTAGTCTTTTAAGTGCGTCTAAAAAAATTTCTCGATCGTATTCGAACGCTTTCGATAGAACCGCGAATATGCGAGCGAGGAACTAGATCCATTCAGTGATAGACGACGTAGAAATTGTTGTAGGATGGAGTTTTCAATTCAAAATATCCATTTTTAATGTCGACGATTGTGGAGAGCGATAGAGATAAGTTTATTTTCATATCGCTCATTGAGTTTACGTTATACGAGTGCTTTCGATGTTTGTCTGCTCAAGTTTATTTTATGCGTACTTTTGAATTATCATCATCATTATTTTTATATGTTTTCACAGTATCGACTAAAAGTAGATATGTTCTTGAATGTTCCTTTAATGTGCGACCTTACTCTATAGCAATAACAGCGAAAGTGCATTCATTATTTATTGTTAACCCAGTAGTGTGCAGTTGCATTCGATCTCGTCAACCTGGCATTGGTACTTGTCATTTTTTAATTGCATTGCATTGGTTTTTCTTTGCATTGTGTTGAATGTGAAATATCAGAGAGCCAGATGAATCACTAGATTGATTCAATTTAGAAGTATCTATTCTAGTCTGTGTCTGCTAATGAATTTTGCGAAGTAGTTGTTCCTTTAGTCCAGGATATTGTTTCTAACAATTATTTCTATTGATTTTATATAATATATTTTAATGTTATGTAACGTTATGTATGTTGTATCGAAGATAAATATAATATACTCGTATATTTCCATCGGGAATCGACTTGTGTTCAGTAGAAGCCATAAATAAATACATTCATATCGTTGTTAGGTACAGAAGAGGACCCAATACACTACCTTGTGGTATCTCTCTAACTCCATCGTTCTATCTTTGATCGTTTATTTAATTTTTATTGATCATTTCACTAGATCACGTTACTAGTGTACTATATAATATTGCAAGTGTATAGGACAGGATCTAATAAATTTCCTTGTGATGCTCCGACCTTTATTTCTTTGGCGTCAGTGTAAGCTTCTTCATATTTGAGTCTAAAAAGTCAATAACATCAGAATTACAAAGCAAACAAGAAATATCCGAAATACGAAATTGTAAAGCGTCTTTTCGGTACACGATTTACAACTTAACCATTTACTTTTAAATTAGTATCTGCACCCACATATGCAACGGAAATAATGTTTTAAAGCTTATTTACAGTCCATAAAGCTTAGCATCACATTTGGATCTTTATTAGTGCGTTAATAAAAAGTATAACATATTTTTAGATTACTTCCATACTTAAAACATTAGGTAGGATGGAGTGGGTCTCTGTAGATATACTTGATTAAGTTTCAAATATAATTTTAATAGTCATATCGTAGATAATCGTGCGAAAAGGTATTTCAGGTGGCGTGAAGATACTACTAACAAGAAGTAGCATATTACAAAAGTTGAACTAACACTTTTAAAGCTTCCTCGAACAGCTAATTGGGCTGCATTTATTAAAAGCTTGATTAATATGAAGATTTCCAATACAAAAAGACTTTTAACAGTAAAAAAAATTACAAATAAACTTTAATTTGTTGCTGACAATTGGCAGACTCTATTGACCATTTGGAACTATTTATTTAATCGTGTCATTTAATATAAATATAATTAATAATTTTACCAGATCTAAGTAAATCAAGCCGCATGACTGCGAATCTGCTATTAAAGATTATGGACATGTCGCCTCCAAATTATTTGCTCTAAGTTTTAATGGATGCACTTCCTTCACTGAGAGACGAAACGCTGCGTTGGAGTGGCGTGCTTTTTTGCACACATGATTTAGTGAATTTATTTCTTTATATTTATATGAGATCCGATAGAAAAAATTATCACTATACAATATGTATATATTTTTTGATGGAGTTATATTAATTATTTTTTTATATTTGTTTGACAAAGATAAAAAAACTTTTAGTTGAATTAATTCCTTTTGATTTTGAATAGAAGAAGTGATATTTTATCCTTTTTATTCCAGCAAGTGTCTTGATTACTCAAGACGCTGAGATATGCCATAAAAAGCTAAAATATTCAAAAATATGTTATAGAGGCTATGCTTCTGGTTTACTTAGCTAATTCCCCATCAAGATGTCATACGCAGGTATTCTTGTCAGGTTAAATCTCATTTGATTTCATAGATCAATGGGTATTATAGTATTTAACTTGGTCGTGCCATTTAGCATATTTCTCTGTGTAAAAACAGTTCTCGCAGTAAAAACATGTCGTTTTTTTAAACAGATGTAAGGTACATGGAAAAATATACAATGCCTTATCCCGCGCAGGTATAGAACTAGCTGTACGTATGATTTACACAGGTTAATTTATAGATTCCCAGTATTGTTTGATTGTTGATGATGATTCAAGTAGATTTTTAAATATTTTAAGTTTCACTTTGGCTGCCTAATTTCAAAACACAATAAGGGACAATTTTTTTTGCAAAATACACAATTTTTTTATTATTTTTCGTTGAAGTGGAATCTTGTGAATATGATCCAATCCATATTTACAAAATAATTTTTTATCAGTAACAGGGTTTAGAAATGGGTAACCAACCGATTTTAACAAATCATTCTTAATTTATGATACCTAATAATAGATCAATCTAAAAATATACATATTACAATACATTGTAGATGTGTATTTATTAAATCCTTGTACAAAATATTAATCATTCAAAAGAACAAAAAAAAACTGTCTTGAACCGATTTACGAAGGAAAAAAAGCAAGCCACGTGGCCGATATCCCATTTCACCAATCGTTTATCAGGCTTGGAACGCATCTGCCTGTTCTTAAACCATCTGCCTGTTTTGAATTTAGCATCTGGAACATCTGTTTCCTTAAAAGTTTAGTTATATACGTGACATTGCCTTGAAACAGTGCACCTATAGGATGAAATCTTAGAGATTTTTAATTGCCATACGTAATAACTTGGTACGAAAAAAAACTAATGTTCTAGACTCTAGACGCTCTCCAACACGGCCGACGTTTAAAGTGGAAATGGGTGGGTCATGTAGCGCGTGCATCCGATAGCAGGTGGACATTGAGAACTACCGTTTGGACAGGACCGACAGGCAAAAGGAGAAGAGGAAGGCCCTCGGAACGGTGGTGCGATGAAATAATTCAGACAGCCAGCTCGTGTTGGATATCCAAAGCGAAGGACAGGTCCGCTTGGATGAAGTTAGGAGGGCTATACCCAAAAAGGGGCCTTACTTGACAATAATACTGTGATTTAAATGCATTAAGTGTTTAGAAAAAGTAATTGTATCAGTAAGGAATAAAAGAGCTTTATTATTATTATTGTTATTAATAAACTTGCTACTTTTACGGAGGTTGTGAGACTGACTTAAATATACTTTAATGTTGCTATACCGACATGTATATTTGGTAAAATATTTTATAGAGTTAAAGTTTCTTGATCTGTACAATGAAGTTAATAACTTCAAGCTGAAATATAAATTTAGAAGCATGTGAACATTTTTTTTGACAAACACGATGAAATCCTATCGCCTGACTTAGAGAGAGAGATATAAAGTTAAATTTTATTAAGATGAAATTACAAGTTTACTAAAAGACGACAATGATCTGTCTGTGAGTTGCCAATTTTAGTACTACCCTTTGATTAATAATTATCTATTAATGATCTAGAAGCGTAAAACAATACAGTTGGATCAATAGTATTGGATGTATGCAAGATATTTAGCAGCACTCGGAGATAGAGCTTTGTTATCAATCTGTTGATAATAATATAAACTTTTCCTAATACACTCATCATCATCATCATCTAAGCGTTATCCCGGTTGCATCCTAAACTTTCGTTTCGGTGCCCGGGGTCCGCTTTCCGACTTTTTCTACTCCACTTCGCACGGTCTTCAGCATCCCTGGTATTGAGCCCATTGGCACGCATATCACCCCTTGCGACGTCAAGCCAGCACTTTTTGGGTCTACCCCTCCTGCCGGGGCCCGGCGGAGGCGGCATGGCCAGACATTTGTTTCCCACGTAATCATCCGGTTGCCGTAAAACGTGGCCGTACCAACGGAGCCGACACTCCTGCAGTTTATCCGCAATGTCCCGGACATGAAGACTGCCGCGAATGCGGGAGTTCCTAACGCGGTCCTTCCGCGTCACTCCACACATCCACCGCAGCATATTCATTTCCGTGACACGCAGTTCTTGCCTGTGTCGCTCTAGCACCGGCCACGCTTCACATCCGTATAAAAGGACAGGCCTAATGATGGTCTTATAGACCTGTCCCTTCAACTTTACCGGCATCTTGGGGTCACAAATGACACCAGTTACCTCACGCCATTTGGCCCACGCGGCAGCAATGCGTGCCTTGACGTCACAATCGATGTCACCAGACGCATGAAACACAGATCCCAGGTATTTCACTTGGTCCGTGCGCTCGACCGTGTCGCCGCCTATGCGTACGGGTGTGGGATCTGTGGAGTTACAGGCCAAGTACTCGGTCTTCGCCACATTGAGCTTCAGACCACCGTTCTCAAGCGACTCCTTCCACGCCTTCACACGTCGCACCAGCCTACCCCTGTCCGAGTCTGCCAGCGCGATATCATCAGCATACATAAGCAGCCACGGGGGCTGCTCATGTGAGTTTCTGATGCTGTCTGACAATACGTCTAATACCACGCTAAACAGAAACGGACTAAGGACGGATCCTTGGTGCACCCCGACGGTGATGGCGAAAGGTTTTGTGTCGCCAACAGCGGTCCGAACTACAGAATCGGAGTCACGGTACATGTCTTGGATGATGTCAATATAGGCCTCTGGAACCCTTTTAGATCGCAATGCCCACCAGATTATCGCGCGAGGAATACAGTCGAAGGCCTTCTGCAAGTCAAGAAACAGGCAATGCAGAGGCGTATTCTTCATCCTGTATTTCTCCGCGACAGTCCTTAGGGCAAAAACCGGATCCATAGTCCCATGACCAGGGCGAAACCCATACTGACATCCCGAGACAGTGCACTCCTGCCGAATCCGAGAGTCGATAACCCTCTCGAGGAGCTTCATGGTGTGGGACATAACCTTAATCCCCCTGTAATTACCGCACTCCTGCACCGACCCCTTGCCTTTGAAGACTGGAGTAATGATACTCAGTCTCCATTGGCTCGGGATCGTACCGGTGAGGAGTGTCCGGTTAAAGAGGTCGGTTAAGATGCCCACACCACGAGAGCCCATCGCCTTCCAGGCTTCGATGGGGACTCCATCGGATCCAACAGCTTTCCGATTCTTCATGCGGCGAAGACAATTCTGGACCTCTGCAGGCGTTACCAGTGGCACTAGTCCTTGATTCGGAGGAAGATCTGGCGGCTGCACCTCTTTGTGCTGCGTGTTCAGCAGCTCGTGGAAATATGAGCGCCATCTCTCCTTCACCGCGAGGTCCTCGCATAGCAGGTTGCCCACAGGGTCTTTTACACAGCGGCACTTGGAAATATCCTGTGCCGCTTTGACCCTGGAGCGCGCCAACTTATAAATGAGCTTCTGCCCCTCAGACGATTCCAACTTGTCGTATAGTGGTTGTAAGTGGTCTCGTCTGGCTCTGGCTACAGCTCTCTTAGTGGCGCGCTTGGCAGACCTATATGCGTCGCGATCTTCAGGAGATCTGGACGCTTGCCACTTCTTAAAGAGGGCTTTCTTCGCTCTAGTCTCCCTCTGGACAGTGTCGTTCCACCACCAAGTCTCCTTGTCACATTTGCGACCACCCTTAGACACACCAAGCACCTCCCTCGCCGACCCAAGGATAGCCGCCTGAATCCTGTCCCAGTAAGCTTGAACCGATTCGCCCTCACCACCGGCGCACTTGTGGCCGATGGAAGAGGCGAGCTCCTGGGACTTGACTTCATCGAGCAGCCACCACCTGATTCGACGCTGAAGGCGATCGACACGTTTGCCTTTGGGCTTCACGCAGAGGTCCATGACAAGAAGACGGTGTTGTGCAGTGAGACTCTCACCGGGTATGACCTTGCAGTTGGCTACTTTGCTGATGTGGTGTCTCCTAGTGAGTAGGAAGTCGATTTGGGTAGCATTCCTCCCGCTCTTGTAGGTGATGAGATGCTCGGGTCTCTTTTTGAAATACGTGTTCACGATGGCAAGGTCGGCAGCCGCACACGTATTGAGGATATCCTCCCCTTCCGCGTTGCGGCTACCATACCCAAATCCACCATGAACACGCTCAAATTCCCCACATTCATCACCCACATGACCGTTTAGATCACCGCCCAAAACGATCCCATGTGACAATGGAATCCCACGAAGCACTTCTCCGAGTAGGTTCCAAAACGCTATCTTGTCGGCGTCGCTACAACCGGCCTGTGGCGCGTAGGCGCTTATCAAGTGGGTGACTACCCCACCAACAAGCACCCTCACAACCATAAGTCGATCGCTACAGCGCTTCACCTCTAAAATGTCGTCCTGGAGCTCCTCCGAGAGCACTATGGCGACCCCATTTTCCCCACCAGGTGCACCCGTGTAGATCAGTTTGTAGCCATTCCCAATGAACCGGGATCTGCTGGCCTTCCACCGAGTCTCCTGGAGGAACGCCACGGCCACCCTCCGCCTGGAGAGTACATCGGCCAACTCTCTCGCGCGTCCAGTCAGCGTGCCAATATTCCAAGTTGCGAAGCGGAGTTTCCTTTTGGATGGGGCTAGTGTCTTTAGCCGTGCTCGCCCACGGCACGGCAGCCCTAGTCCACTTGTCACAGGAGTCGGGCGAAGTTCCTGCGCGTCGTTATGCGGCGACGCCCTATCCGTGACAATTCCCTTTCTAGTTACTACCATGTTGTTTGGCTAGGTTTTGGTTTTTACGGGAGCGACTGCCGTCTGACCTCCCAACCCCTAGAGGAAAAACCGAGAGGTGCACTTCCTTTGCCGCATGCAAGCTGGCAAAGGAGTAGTCCATCAGTCGCCTTTTACGACTCCCTTGGAATGACCTGGGGTGACCCTATTCTTTTCACTGGCCGGGGTCACACGGCACAACTTTTCCTAATACACTATACAATATAATCATGGTATGTGTAATACATGCCATAACAGTAATACATAACATAGTAATTATGAATAAAATTCCAACAACAGCAAAGGTCAGTTCATTCCCATAAGTGCATCCATACGTTACAATTAACAGTTAAAATCCTATATAAATAATTAATCCTATATAAAAACGCATCGAGCCTGCAAGGTGTACTGTGATGTCACACGACATATGCGACCGGGCACAATTGGGAAAATATGTAAACAAATTTAATATATATTTAATTTACTTTATTTATGAAGATGTTTCTTTTTTATTGTTGAGGCACAGCAGACAGTCTATGGATGTTTGCTACGCTAGTGGCCACCACAAACATGCTGTTGTCCCATAGGGGTAACACAATACTCGGAATCCCGTTAACCCTTTATAGGTAAGCTGAAAAAATTCTCTTAGGGGTGGATACACCTTGGTCATCTACTGGCCAGGCAGGATTAGAATCCTTGATGTCTTTGTTATTAATCAAATGCATAGCCATCTGACTACAGTCCTGTGGTGCTTATTGATTGAATATTTAAATCTTACTCTACTTGATGTTAAATTTACATAACTTCCTTTGGTAGCAATTTAAGAAGAGGCAAACTGTGTTCACTCCTAATGTTACCGGATAGTTCAAAAAGCTGTGAAATAATAAAGTAAACGATTCTATGTGAAAAATTATGAATTATCGCGAATAAGAAAAATGAGATTTATAATATCAATTGACAATAATCGTGTGAACAGTCTTCGCAATAGACAAAACATGTAAAAATATATCATTCATATCTTTTCCGTTTGATATTCAAACCCCTATATGCTAAAAGCGCATTACGCGCGCTCTGACGATAGACATAACAGCGTTTTATTGAAACAACTGTCGCCTCTCATTATAACTAGGAACCGTGTTTACGGCAACCTGTTATTGCCATAACATTATTCATTATGACGTATATTAAATAATAATTACGTACGTCCATTCTCTGGGGTAATTATAAAGAACTTTTCATTCATTTGTACACGTATCCATCGCCTGATTAAGGAAAATTATAACACGTTTTAGTTATATGCAAATAAGACAAACCATTTTATGACTTTGGTTGTTGTTCTGCAACTATTTTAAAATGTTTATCCCGTCAATTTTTATGATTCGGAATAGGTTAATGCTTTATTAATTAAAGTTTATTAATCATGCGTTATATTGCATTATTAACCAAGTAAGTACTAGAATTACAAATTCGAATTTAAATTTTCGAATTTTCATTCAATAAATGAATGTAGAGATTGTGAATTTTCAACGTGTATTCCGTCGGAATTTCTGCACTTAATCACATTTTTTTTGCATAAATTATCTTTTTTTTTAACTGAGCTGAGCTGAGTGTGATTGTTAACTAAGCTCTGTGATATCCTACCAAAGAGATATTTTCCTACAAAACATGGATACCTCGCCCACAGAACCTGCCCGAGTCGTGGCGTTGCTGGACGTAAGGCATAGTCAGCGTGTTGTGGCTACACAATTACATCTAAGCCTCTCTGCTGTCGTTGTCAGTTTTCGTAGTTTAAGCATAAACGTAATATTACGTTTGGAATTATTTATGCTCTTAAAAATCTTATTAGAAAAATAAAACGTTATCCGTGTAACGTGTCATGACTTAGACCAATTTAGGATTCTCGATGTTACGTTGTAAATGTTCTCATACACAAATAGATAGGAAGCGATTGAATGAATGCGAAATTTGGCAATGGCCGCCATTAAGGTCGCCATGAATAAACGTTTGCTGGCATCAGGGCGAGCGGTTCGTTCTGTTTGAAGGCGATTTATTGCATTTTACAATTAACCTCGCCGTCCACGTCAATTTGTAGGCAATGAGTCGCTGAGAATCGGACACCATGTTTTAATATTGAAGAATTAAAGAATTGTTGGCTGTCTCGGTGGCTAAATTTACATTTAACAATTTTGTCCCTGGATTAATTCCCCGTAGAGGATAAAATATTTGGTCTGAGTGTGCATGTTATCAGTTCAATGTTTGTGAAAAAAGATAGAGGGTATTTTTCAAAGAGAGATCCAGGGTTTCACCGAATTATAATATGTATATGTGTATTGGGACATTTCACACAACGCCATCTAGAACCAAAATAAGTAACATAGCATTTATGTTATGGTTACTAGGTAAATAAATATATTACATATATACATTCCTTTTGTAAATAAATACATAAACACACAGACACGGGACATGAGTCGAACCCGGGACCTCAGCAAGCGTATCGGCAATCGGTGTAGTCCTAAATATCTAAATATCTCCGATATCATTGGGCGATATCGGTCCTCTGCGTAAAAAACTATATACAAGGACCAAATTAGTTTTTGACCTAGACCTGACGCCCCCACGTTGTCTATTATGACATCAGCATACAATGTATTGCAATTTGACTCTGAGACGTAGTTGTCATGGGTGGTGTAATTTGAATATATCGTACTTTTGTAAAAACATAGACATTTTTCTTATTGCTGATGCTGAGGTACAGCAGACAGGCTGACGGTCTACTTAATAGTAAGCAGTTACCGTCGCCTATGGATGTCTGGTGGCTGTCTGGTATTGGAATTTGGGTCACTAAAGCCGGAACATAACACAACTACACAACCACGTAGCTAGGGTTATTTTGTCGCCTTTTACGACAGGCTAACCCCGGCCACAGAGATTAGTATTCTTACCTCGCCCCTGCACGGAGGAATCACTATACTATATATATAATCACTTATCTAGCGTTAAAGTTTTATTGGGAGTTAATAAGAAAATTTAGGGGATGACCGTGTAATATGAATGAGCCTGCGATTACCTCAGGGTGAATATCAGCACTTGCCACGCCTTCTGCTACTTCACAGATAGGGAAAACAGAGCTTTGTTCAGTTTCCCTTTCAAGATCGGGGAGACCAGAAGGCAATCGCTCATGTATTAGCTTAAATTTAATCACCGTGGCTTTGCTCAAAGAATAACAAACTATTTTTGCAGATTATACAAATATTTGGTCACGCGTGGCAAGCAAATCCGCAGACAAGAGCGTCTAATGCCAACCGGATAGCTCGATAGCTGCGTTGTATGAAAATATTTATAATAACAGCCCACAGCGTCCCACTGCTGGGTCCCGGTCTCCCCCTAGAGCAAAAAGGGACGGGTGTACACCCGCCGCGCTTAACCAAGGCGGTGGGTGATCTATTAATTAAAAATTATAAATACCTAGCCCACGAATAAGGACCAATGTATTTGTTTTCCACGCTAATAATAGTCTAGTTGTACGGAACCGTACAAAATTAGAACGATTATAACAAATCAATCGGCGTTGTTTACGAGTGATATGATTGATTGATATATTCTAGTTTTGAAAATATTCAATTAAGGAAACAGGAAATCCGCGAGAACTATAAGATTAATCGATTGTTTTCTTCCTGTTGATTGAACTGTACCAGACATGAGAGCGAAAGAGAAGCGGATATTAGTAAACTGTCAAGACAAAATGTTCGTTTGACGATGATTATTTAAATATATTTGTTACTAGCTGACCCGGCAAACGTTATTCTACCGTATAAATTTTAAGTAATAATAATAGTAGTACTTATCCAAAGTTCAATCTATACTGAAACACAAAATTGTTCAGCTGTTTAGGCGTAAAAACGTAACCGACATACAGACAGAGTTTACTAACACATTTGTAATATTAGTATTAGGATTATAAAATTTATATTATAATTAAATTTTTATTGGTATTTGTTAATAATTACTTTATCGAAATATAAAATAGAGTGTTGCATCGAGAAAAATGCAAACTATCAAGATATAATTTGATTAAAACTAATCAAATACCTCCTAGTATAATATTGAATAATGAAGTATTTCCTTTTGTCTAATTTAATTTTAACTTATGACGAATTTTATATCGTGAATATTTTGTTGTATAAATGAAAATGAAATGAGATTTAATTTAGAAGTTTTCAAATAGGGCCCACTATCTAAACGTGAAAGTCGTGTTTGCCTGCTTTTCAAAGCTTAATAGTTTCTTTCAGTTTTGTCGTGGTGTTGAAATGGGACGTTTAGTCCACCACACATCGCTTTACACCAAATGTCTAGATCGTCCTTTGCGAAGCGGACAATCGAATCTGCAAATCTGTGTGCGTGTGTGAGGTGTGTGTGCATTGTGCCTAGTTTTTATGTAGGTACAGTTGAATTGTATGGTTTACACGCAATTGTCTGCGAAGTGAAGGTGTTAAACGTCATAGATCGGAATAGGGTTGGAAGCTTCACAACTTTGGAATTAAATTAATATTATTGAAACACACATTATATTCACATATAATCATTGTTTCAGTTAATATATGTATCATATATATTTTTCTTTCCCTTCTTCTTTCATTAATATTTTATTTTAAATTATTATTTATTTTTACTACTATATCTCATTTAACTACTATATATTATTTAATTATTAATGTAATGGTAATTATTATATATTAGTACTTATGTTAAAAATACTGGCCCACTGAGATACAGTATTCACTAGTTCAGGGGCCAGTGTGATTTTCTCGAGTCAAATTAGTTGTTGTACATGAACTGCTGTGATATGTATCTTTTATTTTTAAAATTTGTATGTCATGTATAAATAATTAAATAAATAAATAATGCTGGAAATGCTGGAAATTAATATTATTTATATACTATTTTTTTTTGTTATAATATAGCAAATTATATAATGTTTTATAAATAAAAATATCATAAATATATTTGTAAGTAAAAGATTTGGGATTCCATTATTGTTGTGGCATGTTTTAGCAGTTTTTCAGTTTCAATGTGAAAGCCCAAATACATATAAGTATAATAAGTAAACATATGGGGAGAATTTACACAGCAACAGAGCCTGTAGTAACATATATATGTAACTAATATCATTCACGCTTTTACACTATTATATGTACGTGATATTTTATCCGTGCGGGGGCGGAGACTGGTCCCCAGTCCCGTGTTCCCGACCGCGGTAGCCCTAGAGCGATGGCCGAATCACGGCCTGCCGATGGCCAAGGTGTCTCAGCAGGTGATGTCATCGCTAAACGTGTTTGAAACAAACATCACGTCACTGTGAAGTGGTCGCGCAGCCGCAGCACTGTGTTTGTTTATAAATCGCCAATGACAATCATTGCATTGGTGGCTTGGGAGGCTTATATCACTTCCGAAATTTTAAGACTAGCCTATCACGTCCGCTCCGCTGGGCGAATAACAGGCAAAAGTAAATCATAAAATGAGAAAGGGTCGATGGAATCTAAAAAATAAATAGCGTATATAACCATTTACTAAAAATTCCGCGTCGAATGGTAGTAGTCCCATCCCGATATGTTCAGTAGTTTTGTTGTGATGGTGTGTCAAAAGAACCCCATTTTCCTTATACATACTTATATAGGAGGATAGCACGTTTAGCGTTTAGTTTTACTTGTATCTGTAGGTGTATGTATTTTTGGCGTCACGTGGCAAGGGTGTTCATTAAGAAAAATAAGGTCCAAATTATTTTTTTTAAACTCTGTTTGCAAAAAATGATTGCAAACCATATTAATGAATTACTACGCGAGGGAAGGAGGGAGAGGGGTAAAATTTTAAAAATGGTCACGTGGTATATTGTGTTTGTTCCCTTACGGCATCTACCCAATATATGACTATACCAGTCCAAGATACCCTGATGCGGAAATTTTTGATTCAGTTCTTTCGGGTAGCTCCTCGGTTTTTGCGATATAATTTCTTCTTATGTTCAACGGCGCGCATACGTCTTGTAGGTCGGTTTGTTTACTTTAAGAGTCGTATTGTACAGGAAAGTCATTACCGGTTTTTTTCGGAAAAAAACTAAGTAATTTTCAAGAAAATGGAAAAATTGATTTATTCAAAGTATTGGTCATTTGATTATATACATCTTGCCCATCTTTCGGTCAATTTATGGATGCCATCCCAAAAAAACTGTTTGTCTTTTGAGCTAAAAAACCATTCATCGAGCCATTTTTTAACTTCTTCGACATTGGCGATGTGTGCTATTCTGCAAGCGCGTGTCCCATTGATGCGAAAAGTTGACAGTCGGACGGGGCATGGTCTGGAGAGTACGGCGGGTGCGATAGTATGTCCCGTCCAATTGCTTTCAACGCTTCCTTGACCGGTTTTACTTTGTGAGACGCCGTGTTATCGTGCTGTATAGTCTTCGGACCCATTCTGGACGTCTTTCGAACAATGCATGGTTCAAATTGATCATTTATTGTCGGTAGCGATCACTATTAACTGTTTTACCAGGTTTCAACTGTTCGTAATACACTATGTCACTCGGTCTCACCAAACACAGATTTTTGTCTCGCGACCAAAACGATTTGGCCTTGGAGTCGATGAGCCGGCTCCACCAGGTGATAACCATAATTTTTTACGCTTAGGGTTTTCAAAATAAATCCACTTTTCATCGCCCATCACAATTAGATGCAGAAATGTCTTCCGATCTTACCTTTAAAACAGAATTTTTCAGACGATTTTTCGATTTTTTTCGATTTCCCATTTGCCTGTCATTCAATTGATGTGGCACCCACCTTCCCATCTTTTGGATTTACCTTATTGCTCTTAATCGGCCACATTTAACGCTTCTTCCAATTGTTTTTGAGTTTGGGTTGGGTATTCATCCAATAACTTCTGCAGTCTCGCATCTTCAAACTATTTCGGGCTACCAGAACATTCTTTGTCTTACACATCGAAATCACCACTTTTGAATTTTCGAAACCACGCCTCACATGTTTTTAAGGTTAGAACATGCTCACCGTAAGTTTCTAGCGGCAAACGATGATTCGCAGCGGGTTTTTCTTTTCATTGAATAAGAAAGTAGTGCCTGCCACAAATGCCCGTTTTCAGGCACGGAGGCACGAAACTTGACATTTTCAAAGAGGTATAAATCTATGACGGTGTTACTTTCGAAAAATATAATGTATAGCTTTGAAGCTTGATATGTAAGTAGAATAAAACTATATTATGTGTCAAATCATAACATTGCATACTAAGTGACATCTGTTAGAAAAATTGCTAATGACTTTCCTGTACACCTGGTATATTGTTACAGCAAAAAAAAAACTTCTGAGCGTTCGTTTGCTTTTGTGACAGTAGCTTTTCTCTAAAACCTTAATTGTAAGTAGTTACCGTCGCCTATGAGTGTTTACGTTAGGGGCACCGAGAAGACTCGACTGTCTCATAGGGGTACGAACTTGGGTCACCAATGCCGGAACGCCACAGAAGGTTATTGTGGCGGCATATTTAAAGACTAAGGGTAGTTGTCATTGAGATGGGCTTGGGGATTTAGTTAAGCGGGTTGTATGTCGCCTTTTACGACAGGCCGCAGGGTGTATTCGCCCTTGCACGGAGAAACGGCCCTTGCTTGGTTAGGTCGCCAAAAAAATTGCAATACCTTGAAACGTAGACATTTCCTTGAAATTTTCTTAATTATTTGTTTATATCTCATAATCCCACTCGGTAGTTCTTTAAATATTATAATGGACAGTTTTGAGAAACGTTTATTTTACCGATTGTAAGAATCGTTTTATCGATCGCTTTAAGATTAATTGCTCATATACCTACTCGTTACTTATTTTAGATTTATGTACTGTGTAATAGGAATTCTGTGATTTATTATTTCTACATTCATATAACCTGTTACACTATAATGAAAAAAATATACATATCAAAAAGAAATAGAAAGTATGATTTCACTACAACAAAAACTCAACAATAACAAAATCGGAATAGTATAGTAGTAGAGAGTAGAGAAGTGGTTAATTTTGAACTTTTGTAATCCTTCTGTGAATCGTAAGTTGTAGTAGGGCATAAGAATTTTGTTTTATTTGGAAAAACATAATAAAACAGTCCGCCCAAATACTAAAAATACTAGATCATTATTCTAAACTGACTAAGACCACATCTGTTCTTCCTGCTACCAGACGTATGATATATTCTTGTGACAATATGTTTAGGTATTGTTTCCTTCGAAGAGTACAGAACTTTAACTCTATGATAGTCATGCCTTGGGCTCCACTCTCAGATGATATCGAGGTGAGAACGCATATTAAAAATTAATAAAGTGTGCGCATTGTGCGTCATTTGTTTTCGATGATCGATTTGGGGTTTCTACATGACAAAAGACCGCTTTCTATTTAAAGGAACTCGTTAAATAATATTTCCCCAAAACCGATGCATGATAAAAACATGTTCTACCGGTACCCAGAATTATATCGTGATATGTAATTTATATAAATTATGTACTCAGTTTCACACGCACCAATTAAAGTCTAAAATATTATATATATATAGATTCTCTCTTTGCTTAAATAAGAAGTAAGTATTTTATTAGACTCTGTGACTAGTACTTTAAGCATACAAAAAATAAAAACAGCCAATAAACGTCCTACGGCTGGGCTTCGGCCTGCCCCCTGGAGAGCTTGCCCAAGACGTGTTGGCGGTGATATCGGTATGCAGGTTCCCTCACGAAGTTTTCCTCCATCGTGATTCATATCTATTATGCACATTAGGCGAGTAAAACTGCCTAAGTGGTACAAGCTACCGCGCGATTCGAAGCCTCGAAGCTACCACCAGGTACCTCATACAAGCCTGGTCTTTATAATATACCTAGTCAGGTCATAAATTCTGTCACATGTTTAATGTAAAATAGTTGTAACAAGTTTATTAATTATGTAACCATTCAATTACCAAAATGAACTTAACAAAACATAGATTCTTATGACATTAAAGTTTATTCAAAATGACCTCCGTGATTTTGAATACAGGCCTTCAATCTGCGCGGCCAGTCCTCTATCGCAGCACGAACGAGGTCCATGTCAATATCGGCGGCTGCCTTAATCAAGGATGTCTTGAGTGACTCCAAATTGGGATGAGGCTTTGAGCACGCCTTTTCCTCCAAGTGTTGCCATATCTTGTAATCTAACGGATTCAAATCTGGACTGGAGGAGGGCCAGTCTTCGTGCCGGATGAAGTCGATTTCACGCGCCGCCAGCCAGTCTTGTGTGCTCTTCGCTCTATGAGCTGGCGCCGAATCTTGTTGGAATACCCAGTGCCTGTTATTGAACATGGTATGAGAAACAGGTTCCACAAGGTTCGTCAGGACTGTATTTTGATACACAACAGCATTCGTTTTTACACCTTTCTCACAAAAATGTACCTCTGTTAAGCCCCAATAAGAAACTCCCAACCATACCATGAGCGAGGATGGAAAATGACCTCGTTGGACACGCGGAATACGGTTGCTCGCTTCTTCACTACTGTGTGCGTACACCTTATCATTTTGTTTGTTGTAGCTCTCTTCTACGGTAAACATTTTTTCATCCGAAAAAAGAATTTCCCGATATTTTTTTCCCGCGTACCGCTTCAACAAAGCGCGGCATCTCTTCAGTCTCAGGTCCATTAGACGAGCATTCAAACGATGTCCTGTTTTTCTTCGATATACCCGAAGCCCTAAGTCTTCATTTAACACCCTTTTCACCGTGGTTCTGCTTAACCCTATCTGAAGGGCCAACAGTTTCTGCTTACGTTTGGGATTTCTTTGAATTCGTGCCTTCACAGCTTTTATCACTGCTGGAGTCCTAACAGACCGAGGGCGACCACTTCTTGACCTGTCATCTACACTAGAGTCTTCATTGTATCGTTTGATGGTACGATAAACGAATCTTTTGGTTATATTCAAATTTTTCAGTATGTTAAAAATTTGAATTGGCGCGTAACCGCAACGATGCAACGCAATAACTGCAACACGGTCTTCTTTAAGCGTCCACTCCATATTTAAAAATGAGTAAAATTCGAAAAAGTATACATTTTTATTTTCATGAACAATTCTAAATTCGAATTCAATAAACTTTTTTGTGGCCAGCATTCTAAAAGAAAAGTTTTTACTGTGTGACAATACTTATGACCTGACTAGGTATATTGTTTGTTTTATAGCTTCGGAGCCAAGTGTGATGCTAATGCTTCTAACTTCGGATTTCTTTCAATTGAATGAATCCATCGCGCTTTCTCGGGAAACCATCAAAGCACTTATTAACAGGAATTCGTATATTTCTTGGCGCCAAAACTATATACAGCAGACGAGTTCGCGAATTTGTAAACAAGCTTTTCACCGAGCTTCTGTTACGCGTTCAGTGAGATAGGCGTATCGTGTGCGCAGGATTTGTGTGTATGTTACGTGGATTAGCTGTAACGTGTGGGTTTGGACGTATCCTATGCGCTAGATGATGGGTTTTTTTGAATTATGCTCATGCGCACAAATTCGATGCTATATTTCATCTAATTTCCAAAAACGTAAAAGTTCATTTATTCTTTTATTATTACGTTGAGCTGTTTAAAAAGATTGCGAATAGTTTATTTAGAATTTGATTTATTCAAATACCTGTACGGCGTTCATCTAGCATCAAGCGTTTTTGAAGAGGAATACTCTTTTTAGCGCCTTTGGAAAAAAATGCGCGTGCACATAAAAAAACGACATGATTAAGTTTGCTGTCACTGTAACTGTATGCCAAGTTTCCGTGAAAACTCATAACTACCATATATTCAAAATAGTTTCTCAAATATTTATAAATATACAACACGTGTTTTAATCAGTGGAGATAAAAAAATTATATTTATTCATAAATATACATGAGTGTATGTGAATTTAAATTATATATGGTGGTGAATGATAGGCCATTGTAAAAAATTGTGATAAAAATGATTTTTATGTTAAAAAAAACTTTAAGTGCATTTATAGATTTGCGGTTAATTGTCGGTATGTATATATATATATTTTAAATAACATTTATTGTTCCTTTTACAAAAAAAGAGTTTTGGCATACGAGATGAAATATTTAGCTACCTATATGTTCTGTCACGCCAAAGAATAAATATAAAATCTTATGTGCGTACGTAAGAACACAGACACAAGTTTTTTTTTTACTTCACCTAGTGCAGGTCATTAAACCGTTTGTCGAAGCATCAACTCCATTCCAGCACTTGTGATCCGTGTTTAAATTGGAATAAATTAGACATGTTTACGAAACCATCACATAACTATCCACTCCACTCCCTTTTTTCGATTGAATGGCGGAAAAGTTTACATATTCCAATTTCAAAAAGATCTTCCAAGTTCATTGAAAGTTTATTAAAAAACATCGGATTTTTTTGGTAAGCTCACCGAATCACGGATGTTGATTTTTTAGCTTTCAACCTATTTTTAAAGTCTTCAATTCTCATTGTTCGAATAAAATGTGGTTAACCTTGTTTTTTACTAATTTTGGTTCACTTGTTTATTATCACTGGATTGAAAATCTCCAACCGCAATCATAAAAAGATAATAAAAAAATATGGTTGTTATTTACTTATTTTTATGAAATTTAAACCTTTTGAATTGATGAAATACTAAAAACCTAATAATTTTATTGGCTTTTATTTTTACTTAAAAATCTACTTTTGAAATCGTAATGTTAATATGTTGAACATTGAAACAGTTTTCATTATTATTCTTTTTTTATTGTTGTAGGATGGCAGACAAGCTGACGGCCCGCTTAGGATTTAGCACAATACCGTCGCCTATGGGTGTTTGCAATGCCAATGACATCGCGAACACGGTGGTGTTCCATAAGGGTACAGGAACTTGGGTCTGTAATGCCGGAACACAACACAAGGTTATTATGGCGGCATACTTAAGACCAAAGGTGGTCGCCATCCAGACGGGCTTGGGACCGTACCACGTAGCTAGCTAGGGTGGGTTGTTTTGTCGCCTTTTACGAAAGGCCGATCCCGGCCACATAGTTTAGTATTCTATCTCCGCCCCTGCACGTATAAAATAATCGTTGACTATGTATTTTAAGTCACGATTTAATATTTATCATATGTATGAATTACATCTACTTGAAACAGTAGCCGTTGTGATTAATTTTTGTTTAAAAGAAACGTATGTTTTAATTTTTGTCGATGTTTTCGTGCATTATAAAAGCTTGAAAAATATCGTGTGTAATTTGTATCAACAAATTATACACGAAGACTCCAAAAAGCTATAAAATTGATAACTTATCATCAGTTCGTCATCACTCGTAGTCAAAAACTACGCGTGCGAGTGTAAATGAATTATTTTGTGTTTATACATGTTAATGATACATATTTCATAATAACGTATTATTTATAATAATGTATATTGTATTTAACCATATGAGGAAATCCCCATGAGAATAATGAGACCCTAATTTTTTTTATGATGTGTATAATATGCGAATATGCAACCATATTATCATTATTATAAGTTTTTCAAAAACTTGGTTAATTTAATAACCGCATAGGGATAAGTGTTAATCGAACGTGACATATGCCTAGTGTTTAATATATTATGTAACATTGAAACAACAAAAACATTTAAACTCACAATATGTTACATTTGCACGATGTTACATATTGTGGATTTGATTGTTCAATAGCTCGAAAACGAGTGATATTTTTTAACTTTCTTGATTAGAATTAATACTTATAGTAACATGGATGATCATAATTTTACTTTTGCTTAATCGAGTTTTAAACTATCTTAGATAAGATAATAAATAAATACACTGGCTCAATTTACACAGCGCCATCTCGTTCCAAAATAAGCAGCATAGCACTTGTGTTATAGGTACTAGACAACTGATTATATGATCAACTAGACTATATATAGATATATATCTTCTTCCTGCCCTTATCCCAAACTATGTGTGATCGGCACAACATGTGCTGTCCTTCCACTCTCCTCTATTAGCCGTCATCTGAACCGCCGCTCATCCATCTCAACATTAGCATCTCTGCTGCATTCAATAGTCTTTCTTTCACCTTTATGGCCCAGCATTCTAATCCATACAATATCACAGGTCTTATAGACTATATAGGTATATACGTGACCTCCGCAAGCGTGCCGAAGTGCGTTAGCCGCTAATGCCATATCATGGAGGTGGTCGTAGGATGTTATTCACATTCTTATTTGTTCTAAAAAAAAAGAATGTTTTACATCTACTTTTCCGAAACAATGAAACTTTCATGATGATCTTACATTACATCATTTACTAAATCTTAAATAACCCAAAAATATCGAAATTAAATAAATATATAACCGCGTTTTGTGGAATTAGAAAAAGTGTTTATGGTAAAAATTAAAATAAATGTTATTGTCCTCTTAAATGTTGCAGGTTGCAGACGTTGGAATTTGGCGGACAGACCCGTGCGGCGTGCACCTTTTCGCCATATGTTGACCCTGACAATACCCTGACTCATTCACTTTGCGCGCTTTTTAAGTTTTTCCTCATACAATCGAATTATAACTATTGTTCTATGAACATACGAACTATATTAAAGTTATAAAATTGAAAGTTAGGTCATTTTAATATGGTGCTGTTTCGAAATTAAAAGTATCGGTGTTTCATTCTCTAGTATGTATTGTTTTATATTTGTCTCTGTTTAACAATCATTCCATTTTAAGTGCACAGGTGCATCGTGTCGTTGTCTCCCTCGCACTCGTTTGTTTTTTCCCTAGTACGCTTTGGAGTGTATACGAGTTTGGACGTGCTGATAATTGGAATTTGCGGTTTTTTAAAAAATTCATTCAAGAATCAAGTCTCACGTATTCAGTGGTGCCAAGTGTTAGTTTTGAGTGATTTATTTTTTTGTAAATAGTGATGTGCAGTGTTTAGTGGTGCTCTTAGTATTGGATACTTGTCAGATTGCTTTTTGGAATTACCAGTTGCTTTGAATGTATCGGTAAATAGTCTGTTTTTTAGATTTCAAAGCTTTATTTATACATAAGATTTTCGCCCTTGCGTACGTTTAATATTATATAAGATTTACCTAGTTTAATATTTTATCATATATAATAGTGATTAAAATTATTATGAAATACATATTTTAAATATTTGTAAATTTATATTTAGAAATTGATTGTAATTGTCCACATGTTTCGACTAAAATAAACATAAGATTAATTTTAAATTAATATTAGGTACTTAGGTATTAATAATATTTTGTCATATACCTTATAACATTCTTATACATATAATTTTTTATAAAAAAAACAATACAAATATATTAGTAAAAGAATTTTCTGTAAAAATAAAATTAATATTAAAATTAACATAAACTACGTATCAAACACCTGCGACATTGTACATTTATATTCATTATTGTTATTATCATTTTTTTTAAATCTTTTTCTATCATTAGTTCCGTTTCACGTTTATTCGCAAATGTAAATTGCTAATTATATATATATATATTTCAAATTATTTATAAATCAAATGTTTAACATGAAATAAGTACAAAATTTCGTGTAAGTATTCAAACTTTGAGTTATAAATAAATAACATTTAGGACCTTTATTCCGCGAACAAAGACAAAAGATCAGGCATTTTAAAATATTATCTATAGTAAAATTAAACAATACTTGCTTCTACAATAGGTTTAATGCTTTAAAAATAATCCGTTCATTAGGCTTTCTGAGTATGGTCAGAGGCGATTTGTACTACTCATTGTAATTTCGTTCATCATAACAGAAGGCCTGTAAGCGGTGTTATCGTTTTTTTCTAGGAATATTATTACTTTATACTAAAATTGTGAGATATATTTTAATAACCCGCATTAAGAATTAAATTATTATTAGTTAAAGAATAATTTCGCAATAGTGGTCTAAAGACGATCAGTAGGTCACTTTAACCACTTTTTTGTAGGATACAGTGATTACAAAAGCAGAGGTTATAACATCCAGTTACTTTATTATATTGTAACAAATACTTTGACTTATGACTTATACACGACTGACTAATAAATAATAAAACTGAAATCTTAAAATAACATGAATTCGCACCATGTTTCGTCTACGTCAAATAGTAAAAAGCGTGAAATTGCATTCACACGAAAACACAAAGCTAAAAATAACACGCACAGAAGATCACAGAAATCCATTGGCGTGTGTTACGTTCTTGAGTAACCCTCGTGTATTTGCGCGTGAAGTTTTTTTCTCTCTTCTCGTTCAAGCTTCCTTGACCGAAGATGCTTACTATTTACTCCTTTAAGATACACACTTGTTTTTGTCAATCTCTTAGATTTTGTTTAAGCCAATTTTGAATCTACGTGAACTTCGTATAGGTTCAGGAAGTATCTCCGTCCAGGAGCGGAATAAGACTGTTGACCCCTGCGGCCGGAGGTGACTTGTTGTTGAAACTAATTGACTCAGGTTCCAGTTTCCCTACACGGACAGCAGAACTAGAAAATACGTACATTGCAACCTTCGGAATACATAGAACACCTTTTTGTTTCAATTAGAACAACATACATACATTCATTCATACTTGCTTATTATTTGTCCGCGATCGTTATTTGATATACTGGAATTGCCATAATACGGTCACCAAGCTATTATAAGTTACGAAACGTACACGTACACAACTGAGCTTTACCTCTGCTCACCCGCTGTTTTGTGGCGCACATACAGAATACGGCCGAAATAATGGCTGTGCAAACAAAACGAACAAATGTAACAATTGAACTGTCATAAATATTTAAATGTAACCGAAAAGATATTTAAAACAATAATATGAAAAAAATTACTTCAAACAAAAACTTCTCCGAAGGTTGGCAGATCAAAGGTGTTGCCAGTGAGTGAAGTCGTTAGTCAGTTACACGTGGAAATAAGATTTTCATTTGCATACGTTTAAATTTATTTCGAACGGGAAACAATATGACTGTCAATCAATTATAACATTTTTCTATATTTAACGTTAACTTAACGGTAGGTTGTTTTTTTCTCAAGAACAGCAGACAGGCTGTCGGCCCATTTTATGTTAAGCAGTTACCATCGCCTGTAGATGTTTGCGATGCTAGAGGCACCGCGAACACACTGCTGGCCGCAGGCCAGTACCCCTACAGGAAGCTGGGTCACTAGTGACGGAACACAATACAAAGTGCCGGAATATACACCAGGGGTGGTTGGCATCCAGGCGGGCTTGGGGCTCTACCACGTAGCTAGGGTTATTTTGTCGCCTTTAACGATAGGCCGACCCTGGCCGCAGGGGTTAGTATTCTTACGCCGCCCCTGCATGGAGAAAATATGTCTGGTGTAGAAGGCAACACTAAAATTTAGGTTTGGTTAAAAATATGCTTCGGTTAATGTATATCAGGCTTATAATTATTATTATTCTGGCATCAAGTGCCGGTAGCCATCGCAAGGATGTTCTTTAGAGCCTAATGCAAAATATTCCTACGTATATTTTGTAGTGAATTTTGGCATGCCGATCTAGCGTTACTAATTGTTACGTTAGTAGTCACCACGAAGCAATAGTGTAGGAAAACATGGCGAGGAAACCTGCATACCGAGGTGACCGATATGTGTAACCCGCCAATCCGCCTTATGTGCTGTTATTATTATATAACCTGTCTTGGGACTTATTATCCATTCCTCCATTAAGCGAGAAGCGTAAACAGTTGCTTTAATAAATGCTTTTTGGTTTCATGTAACCTATCGGAAAAAAAACAACGATATATACGTTTTTTCTGATAAACGAGTTCCTAACAACTTGATATGGCGTTTACGAGTTTCATCTAGGGTCGCCACCTCTGATTAGACAAAATCCGGGAGAAAAAAAGGAACAGCAATTTTTCATTACTTTTTTTTTTAATATATATTTTTCATCTGAGCGCACACACTTCAAAATATCTGGCGATGTGACACATTTAAAAACTCTTTGCAGTCTATGTTAAAATTGAACAAAGTTTGAATTTCAGCTTTGACATGGTCTTCATTCAAGCGGTTTCTTTCTTTGGTCCATATATCGAATACAATACTGAAAACACGCTCGCAAGCAGCGTTTGATATAGGTATTGACAAAACAAATGAAACTATTTTCTTCAATGCGTCTCCAACTCCGTTTTCAACTGTTGAGAAAAATTTTGCCCATCTTAAATCTACTCTTTCATTTGACTCAACAATGCTGTCTTGGACCTCTCTCAAAACACAGAAATCTTCGTAAAGTTTGTCTTCGTTTAAAGAAATCTTAAAAATATTGGCCAAATCTTGCACAGCATCCAAAGAAATTGGGGTTTTCATTGAAAGTGTGCTTAATTTACTGTACCTACTCAGGATTTTCGTAATCATACCATTTGTTCAGGTAATCTAAACATCTTTCAAAGAAAACATCAGCCTCTTTGACAAATGTAGCTTTATCCGCAGCCGCACCACATGCATGCCACCGGGAGAAATTTGGTTATTTTAATTTCCTTCCGGCAGCCGGGAGATTTAAATTTTCATTGCTGAATTCCTGGAGACTTCCGGAATTCCGGGAGACGTGGGAACCCTAGTTTCATCCAAACGAGTGCCAAAAGAAACACCTAATACAACTTATACTCATTATATCCAAGATTTAAATGCAATAGCACTTCAATATAATATCGTTCATTCTTTTCTTTCGTTAATTATTAAATGTAATCCAATTTTTTGTAATTAGAAAATAATTTTAAACAAGAGTTGTGACAAATGGTTAGAGAGAATACGGCATATTTATTTTAAAATAAAACCTATCTATCCTCATTAGTTACAATATGCGCGAGTTAAAATTATAAATATTAAACCTTGAATTGTACATCGATCAACCGTGGTTCATCGCACAAATAATGACCAATCAACTCATTTAAGAAATGACCTCAGCCCGTGTCCCATCCGCTATATTAATTTGTTAAGAACACTTAATAATTAATATTTCAATATGAAACACATACAGCTGTGTCCTTGGACATTCTTGAATGTGTAATGAATAATTTTATGACAGCCGTAACAATATGAGTGGTGGATTGACAAATTGCGATAGTGTTGTAATTTTTCATAGCATATGTCAGGCATTGTTGAAGGTATATCACAAATTTTATATAGCAGCCTAATATTCCCTTTAATTATTGTAAAGAATGAACACTCGTATGAATTCAAGCGTGTCGTTTAGGCGACCGAATCAATGTGTCCTTATAAATATGTATACAAATACATATATAAATATACGCCCATGATGTCACATTGATAGAAACGCTTGTTCAAGCTGGATAGACTGTCTATGTACATTTTTTTCTCTGCAAGTTTAATAGGAATGAGGTAGCATCTTCTCTCTCAGTATATGATAATGAAATAGGGATGATAGGAGTTTTTAGAGTGTGATACATGTTGTAACGTTTCGGCCACGAGTTATAAGAAAAATACAGCTAATTATTATGCAGGACGACTAAAGAAATCAGGAATTCTGGTGTTCATTCTGCCATTTGCAGATCTTAAACTTTAATATTAACCACAATAACCCAATACCCAGAATATTACCCACAAGTAACTGGAACACATTTGCAAGTTTAACTCGTAATTTGCGTTTTGGTGTGCTTTTGTCACGCACATGAGCCAGAATGCGTGACATTACATGCACCACGCTTATAGTTGATATATTAAATTGCTTGGTTAAGTTAAAGGTAGGCAAACAAGGGGAATGTGAAGACAGGTTTGGAGGAAAATATCGATTTAGCAAAAGGGAAATATTGAATTGTATTTCTGATGCGACTTATATCTTTGCTGAATGCAACCCGAGATTTTCGAAGAATGACAAGCTATATGCAGTCATACTTGTCACTCGCAACCCCATCCTCTTATCAGATGTGGTATTATACTTAGTTTATGTCGTACTTGAACGATACAGGCATGCCAGTATGCTACACTCTGCATTATTCACTACATTTTGCCATTAGCATTTTTCTTATCCGTGCAGGGGCGGGAAAGAATACTAACCTCTGCGGCTGGGGTCGGCCTGTCGTAAGAGGCGACAAAACAACCCACCCTAGCTACATGGTAGGGCTTCAAGCCCGTCTGGATGGTGACCATCTTTGGTCTTAAGTATGCCGCCATAATAACCTTGCGTTGTGTTCTGGCATTAGTGACCCAAGTTCCTGTGCCCTTATGGGACAGCAGCGTGTTCGCGATGCCACTGGCGTTGCAAACACCCATAGGCGACGGTAACGACTGAATTCTAAGCGAACCGTCAGCGTGTCTGCTGTTCTACGTCCATAAAAAAGAAATAGCAGGGGCAATACCACGCCTGGCAACAGGAAGGAGGGTCTGCTTGGGCTTAGGTTTTCATCACGTAGTCAATATCCTCTAAAAGAAATCTTTCGCTTTTTCGAGATATGTTAAAATATGACGCGGAGCATTTAGCGCTGTATTAATACCTAAAGTCAAATAATTTTCTTTTTTACTTTCTGTTACCTACCAAAAATTATTGACAACCGCGTTTATGAATTACTAAGTGAAAAATAGAGGTTTCCTTCTTATACACTACGCCTCCTTCGTTAAGGTGAGGGGGGGGGGGGGATAAAATTGTCAAAAATAGGTCACATCAAAAATGGGTACATTTCCACATGTTACTGCGTTTATTTCTCTTTTATTTAAACCGGTAACATCTCTTACACTACTTGAAAATATGTGCGTATAGTTGATGTGAAGTCTTTATAAATTTACCTCATATTGTTATTTGTAATTATTTTCAGAATTTCCACTAATGACTCAAATATCGTAAGTTGACTCAATAAAGTAACGTAAATAATTAAACGCAAACAAACTTGTTTAAGTGATTCTGAATTTAACGACGGCATCTGTGACGGAAAGGTCCGTTACACGCACGCTACGGCTATTTGACGCAATACGTCAAACTCGGGCGTTGGTAATTTTTGTCAACTGTGGCTAATTGTGGCCATTTTCTAGGATTTCTTAGATTTTGATTTATTTTTTTGTCCATATTAAATATCTGTAGTCATTCTATCGTTATCATTTATGTAAATTACGTTTACATTAAATTTTTATCAGTGCAGGGGCGGAGAAAGAATACTGGCCTCTGCGGCCGGGATCGGCCTGTCGTAAAAGGCGACTACAACCCACCCTAGGTACCCCTACGAGGTAGGGCCCTAAGCCCGTCTGGATGGCGACCACCTTTGGTCTTAAAGTATGCCGCCATAATAACTTTGTGTTGTGTTCCGGCATTAGTGACCCAAGTTCCTGTACCCTTATGGGACAGCAGCGTGTTCGCGATGCCACTGGCGTTGCAAACACCCATAGGCGACGGTAACTGCTATATTCTCAGTGAGCCTGTCTGCAGTCCTTCTCCAAGTACAATCTATCTCTATACCGAAATTCATTAAAATTGTTCAGCGCTTTGGGCGTGAAAACGAAACAGACAGACTTACTTTCATTTATGATATTAGTATGGGGTATGGTTAACATGTACAGGATCGTTTACAATCTCTAAGGATAGGTTTTGTAAATAATTTTCATTTCCTGTATCTAATTGACGATCTCCGTGGCGTAATGACTAAGTATTCGGTACGCTTGTGAAAGTCACGGGTTCGATATCCGTCTCGCGTCTGGGTGTTTATGTATAATATGTATTTATTCTGAAAAGAAAAATTCTAAGTAATCTACTAGTTGTCTAGTACACCCATAAAACAAGTGCTTTGGGACTAACTATAGATGGTGCTACTCGTATGTGAATGGTCTTTATTATTTATTATTAATTTATTCATATTTACTTTGTACTTAATTGTATTAGACAATTTCTCTTCTCTAAATCATCCCGTTTAATTTTTATATGTTACATTGTTTCGACGAACTAGAAATGTGGAAACGTTTCTGAATATTCGATAAAGTTTTATAAAGTTTTTCCTTTCTGTTAAGCCTTTGAAATTGACCACTTATTCACACGTACAAAATATTCTCGATGATTATTTCGCGAATATTTAAATTTGAGTAATAACATAAGTGTTACGTGATCTTTCTACCATTGAATTAAGAAAAAAAATATCATCTAAAAATTGTTATACTTTTTCATATATATTTTTTTATTTCTGTAGGATAACAGACAGGCTGACGGCCGAATTTATCAGTTACCGTCGCCTAAACGCCAGTGACATCGCAATTACGCTGCGGTCCCATAGGAGTACAGGAACCCGGAGGTCACTAATGCCGGAACTCAACACTAGGTTATTATGGTGCCATACTTTAGATCAAGGGTGGTTGCCATCCCGACGGGCTTGGGGCCCTACCAAGCTAGAGCTTTTATAAATCATTATCACTTAACATTGAGTAATGTTACTTTATGAGTGTAATTGATGTAAATATTGCTTTTTCCAATACCCAGGGAGGCGATCGAGCTGTCAAAAACTTTTAAAGCTCTTGCTAATTGTGATTTAATCTCAAGGAAAAAATATTAAACTCAATGTTTGGTTATTAAGTAGCCGACATTTTATTTATTCCATTTGAACGCGAAAATAATCGCATTTTGTTCTTCGTTTTCCGTATTCGTTGTCCATTGTCCTTGCCTTATGGTTGTCGTTTTATTATTTTATTCGTATCCTTAACACTCGTTTTGGTCATTTTTAATTGCTAGCACTCAAATTGTACATTTATCTGTTCGCCTTAATTAATAGTGAATGTCCTTTTTTGAGATTTCTATCTTATTGCATGTATCTGAAATGCTTACGTATGTAGTAGTTTCATGATGAATGTTATTCCTCCTTGTCTACTTATTCTTTTTTGTAGTTTGTCTAGTACTGGTCCTTCAGCAGTTTAGGGCCTCAGTCATTTTATTGGGCACTTTTAAAAGTGTACATATGTACATAGGTGTTGGTTAGGCGCAGAGTAAAGGCAGTATTTGATGTGTCTCTTTGAGGTTAGGCGGCAATATCTTGTAATGTAATTTTTAGAGTGAGGGGAGTATATTAATGTATTTCCTATTGCAGTTCCTTCTGAGCTGAGTCGGTATAACGTCTTTTTAAATTGCTCTGCAATAGTCTTTTTACCTCTTTGCACAAAAAAGAAAGGTGTTGCGTAAGAAGTTTAGAAGATTAAGTGTACTTAAGTATGAAAGATAGAATAATAAAGTAATAGTTCACAAAAGAAAGAGTTTGGAAAATAGCAAAGACAAAATACACAGATCAAACCTGATCTGTGTATTTTATAGTTTAGAATGATGTTTATTTCTAAACATTTGGCTTCTATCTTCGTTATATATCTATATATATATGTCTGGTCATAATGAATGTTGTGATATACTTCATTGAATGTGTCATTTTTGTTTACATCTGTGAATAGTGTGATGATTCAATGTCAAAATATTGATTTAATCGAGAATTCTTTTAGATTTTAGAACTGTATGTGTGTTTTCTATTATTATTTTTGATTTTCTATATTAATTATGTAACTATGATGCATGGTGTTTTGCTCGTTCACACAGCGTATTCAAAGAGGCGCGTTCTTTGAGTTGCAACCTCGGTTCAGTCACTGTGAGGGGAAGTCGGTATAAAGTAGCCCGCTACACGCTTAATCTTTGTGCGATTTTCATTAGTCATCGGAATTGTAATTAATTGGATCAATGTAATACATGAAATAAATAATAATAATTGTCTGCGACTAAAGTTGGTGACAAAGCTATGATGAAAAACCATGGTTGGGGTTGAGTTTTCGGGGTCTGATTAAAATCACGCAACTACGATAGTCATTATTCTAATAGATGATCCTCATCATTAATTTAAGAGCTACTGCTCTTGTTTGTCTAGTATCTTCCAGTCCTCTATAAAGCGCATTTTCCCTGGCTTCTTGATCATGAGGCATTCATGACATCAAGTCTTTCCTTTACATGCTTCATAAATGTCCGTCTTGATCTCCCGCTGTTTCGCTAATGAGATAATAGAAGATAATGAATATTAATATTTAATTAATGTATATTTGAACAGGATTAAACTCAACTGCGCCTTATGTATAAAATTCAGGAAATGTTAGAGCAATTTATTAAAAATATCTGTATAAAATTACTTAAGCAATTACGTTATTAAAACCATTAAAATTGCTAATTAGTTTATTGTGCTGCGAAAGAGTGTACACATTCAAGTTTCCGGTAAACGTGTTGAGAATAATAAAACCACAAATTCAGTTCTGAATAATCTGGCGATATTTAGTTGTGTCTCAATATAATAGAGTAATGTATGAAATCGCGTGTCACACTAAATTAGTGTTTTAAATGAACACAGACATCTTTGTAGATATATTTGCCGTATTTTGATGTAATTGATTTGTGAAGAACAGCGTTAACCTTAGTGGTTAACGAATGTGCTTTCGATGGAAAGAATTTCCGATTAAATTTCGAGTCTTTATACGTAAATTTGATATATAATTAGCTATGATACAAGAATTTAATATCATTTCAAATTAATGACATAATTACCATGACTATGCCATTAACGTGTAATAAAATATAAGATATATAAAAAAAGTATTCGCTAGTTCTATTCATTTATAATATTTTATTATTTTATATATTTTGATATCATGAAGTATATTTTCGTACTTAAATTGAATATATGAAATTTTGTGTCCGGTTACATATTGAACAGATTATTCCGTTCAAGGATATTTCATTACTAAGGGCGTAGTAAAATGCGACGAGGTATGCTATTCCTGGCTACCAATTGCCCATCGGACCGTTTTTAAAATTAATGATTGGAATGGCTGTAGAGACGAGCAGTCGTGCGTTAACTAGTATCGTTCTATGACAACACTAAAAAATAATGATTGAAAAAAAAAGATTTCAATTCGACTCCTAATAGTGAGGTTGGATGATCTCCATGTTCTCAATAAGACTTTGGCTTCGTCCTGAAAACCTAGACCTACCCAAATGTCGTGGTCACGCCATTAAAATGGTTCACCGTCAATTGGCTAAGCCGCAAAGTTACGAGTAAAGTATGAAGTCATAGCTATTTATAATTTGAAGCGTTAACTTTGCGGTGCCTGGCCGTTTCGTTGCGCACGCGTTTCTTACGTGACGATTGTTAAATTTTATGGTCTGTGTTTGGTAGCGTTATTAAACCACCCTGGCAGGTGGTCACCGTCGCATACGGACGTTTGCAACACCAGAGGCATTACTAACGCGCTGTTGGCCTCGAAAAAATTTTATAACGCCTTTTTTGAAGAAACCCATATCGTACCGCGCTGAGAAAACATGAACATTCTTGAGATACGTTTCGTACAAGAAAGAAAGGCACCAATAAATGTAGATGAACACACAGCTGATGGCGGGCAGTGCGAATATAATTCGAAGAATTGCCAGATTTCCTTTACAAGATATGGACAACGTGACGAAAACCTTTTCCCTTCCCTTCAAGACCAAGTGTGGTGTTTTGAAGGCCTCCCTCCTTTACTTCAACTATCAACTATCAAAGGTCACTGCTGTAAAACTAGATCTACTCCATCTACATTTCTGATTCCGAAAGGAAAGTCTACGACGCCATCTGGTTATAGGCGCAAATGTTCACTAAATCATTTACCTCTCCAAAAAAAATCAAAAACCATTGTATAAATTGAAACATTAGATAGTTAAACCCAGTTATAGATCCAAGGACTTCACAAAAGTCAAAGTTTAAAAGCATCATCCATAAACTAGATAATAGACATACAATTACGATGTATATTATCATCGAGCCGATGATAAAACACATAGAGCCTAGTGAAACGGTTTTAATGGTGGGTGGGTGTGAGATAAAAGGTGTTTCTACGAAATAATGATTGTTGCATTGATGGCTTTGTTCTGAATGTGGGAGCTAATGGTTAGATAGGGGCTGATGGATGAGCAGGGAAAGTTATTTGTTCTTCAATTGTAATTTAGATTTAAAAAATTAATAACGCTTTGCAATTGTGAAAGTTAACAACTGCATAGTAAAAAAATGGAAAGAAAATGATTATGAAATACACAAATGTAAAAATATTAAAATACGAAAAAGTACACGACATGTAATAAGTCTTTAAATAAAATTTAAAACAACAAGAGAACTTCATGTTATCGTTAGTAGTGTATAAATTAGTGAGTAATTGCAAGATACTTGTTTAGAGTATCCAATCCATACTAATATTATAAATGTGATAGTATAGTAACTCGGTCTGTTACATTTTCACGCCTGAACCGTTGAACAAATTTTAATGAATTTCGGTATAGAGATAGATTGGACCTTGGAGAAGAACATAGACTACTTTTTTTTGGCAGAACAACGTTTGCCGGATCAGCTAGTTGAAAATAAAAATCAGCATCTATTATATTTTTATTCATAACAACATGCCATTGCTGTACACTCGCGACTGTGCAACTATGACCAAGATAGATTGGCTGGTTATACACAGTGATGATATCAGAGTAGGCTATTACCTATGTCACAATATATATTAGGCGATAATAATTGCCTAGAAATTATGATTAGAGGTAAACCTGCGACCCTGTATGATTACTAACAATTGTGATTGATTCGCTTGTACACGTATTTTTCATTGAAATATATAAAAGGATCTGATCGGTTCAAACGCTAAACGGCTAGTAATGTAAACAATACCATTTATGTAGAGTGCTTCACATGCGAGAGTTCGCGTGTGGTGATTCCATCGCGAAACGTCTGACTGTCTTTTTGCGATACATATTCAAAATTATCATAGTTTATATGAATATAAAATATATAACTATGGTTATGTTAGATGTATGGTTAGATTATTTTAGACATTGCAAATGAAACGGTCTTAACCTCTATAAATCTCTTAATTGTTTTTAAAGAGGCTTCTTTGCTTTTACAATAGAAAGAAAGAAAGAATAATTGTAATTTGCCAATAAAACAACGTTAATTACAAAAGTAAACATTGAAATACAATACTTTTCATTTCAAAAGTTAGCGAAACAGAACTTCGCGGATTCAATCACTGTACACTTGGTAGCTTGACGGTGGTGATCGGTTTCGCCCGGCCTCCCGGAATGTCCAGAGCTTCTGGACTTATAGAGTAATATAAAAATATCTGTGCAAGCCGTGTGTGGCTGGTTGTGATGAGGTCATCGTAAGCCAACGCGCTGTCTGCTCGTCACACGCCGTCATACAAATTTAGAAGCAGCAGGAATAATTACCGGCAATTGTATTGAGAAAAAAGTGATATATTAAAATGCCACTTCAGAACAATACTTTTTTTATTTTACATATACGATATATTGTCCATCAAATACGTCTATGTGTTTCATAACTAAATCTACCTATAGTTTTTGTTTTGTTATTGAGAGATAAAAATCCCAGAGATTAGGGTAGAATGAAGATGTCATAACCGAAACAAACCCCTATTTTGAGGGCCTTGAGAAAACGTGTTATTTGGGGGGATTAAAAAAACTAGAAAAACGCTGGACTAAATAAATGTATTGACTAAAAGGAGCATAATATGTTGAAAAATAAAACTCTTATTAGCTGAAAAAAAATTATTTAAATAGTTGCGGAGGTTAATATAATTTTTTTTATTGCTGAGGAACAGCAAACAGGCTGATGGGCCACTTTATTATAAGCAGTTACTGTCACATGGATGTTTGCGACACTAGAGGCATCGCGAACGCGCTGCTGTCTGAATGTCGGAACACAGCTCAAGGTTATTTATTATGGCGGCATACTTATAGGCCAAGAGTGGTTGCCATCCAGATGGGCTTGGGACCTTACTTCCCAACTATGGTGGGTTGTTTTGTTGCCTTTTACGCCCCTGCACGAAGAAAATTGAACGCGTCATTAAGCTATGTTCACATTTTGGACAGGCATGGCGTGTTTATTTAAAAACGTACGGGGCAGGACATTTCTTTAAATTTTGTACTCAATGGTGGAAATATATAGAACGTATTTATCATACTATTTGTAAAGCTTAGCTTCAGTAAAAGAAAATTAAATCAAGTAAACAGTTCGTGTTTTCCTCTCGAATTATAAAATGCTACTCAATATAAACGCGGCGAACAGTGCCGCCGACGTCATAGGCATTAACCTATCTCTCTGCGAGGACTAGAGCGCTTCATAAACTGCACTATGTGGGTCAAATAGCAGCCAGTAATGATTTTAAGTATGATCTATAGGAATTTATATTGTTTTTAACAATTTTAAATTTTTCAAACGACCGTTTCGCATAATTTACAATTTGTTCATGAGTGTTTTTTTTTATAAAATACTTAAGTCGGGCCAGGATTTTGTCAATCTTCTAAACTTTTTATTCAAAACAAGTACCTACCTAGAACATTTTTGAAAGTCTAAATATTAATTGCAAAATAAAGTAGTTATCACAAAAAGAAAGGTCGACCAGATTCATAATATTTTATTGTCTATTGTGATGTTACAGGGCATTTATTTTGTAATTTTTTTTAATATATTGATACATTTTACACAACGCTATCTAGTCCCAAACTAAGTTGCATAGCACTTGTATTATGGGTTACTAGACAACTGATGTACTACATATATACTTTTTTTTGTAAATAAATACATATTATACATAAACACCCAAACGTTGGACGGGAATCGAATACGTGACCTCCGCAAGGGTATCGACGTTAGCCGTTACGCTAGGAGGTCGTCAACATTGTTTTCGAACATATGCCTGTCACCTGAACTGAAAATTTTTAAAGAATGGGAGCATGGTTTTTATCTTTCCAGCGAAAACAAATATAAGCGAAAAATCCAAAAATAAGCGAAAAATCCAAAACTGATCTCATTAAAATTATCATGAATCATAACTTTAAAAGCTTTAGTAAATATGTACATACATTATCTTCATATTTTATACTGTAGGAATATCTAATCTAGCCATGTTATTTGATTGATACAATATTCTTGTCAAAATGACACTTAATTTTAACAACTTTTTTGCGGTTGTCGAATTGTGTTGTCAGAAGACAACACACAAGGAAGCATTCCTATGTGCATTATATTTAATCTAAAACTTAAATTTTTCCTTATGTCAGCAGTTCGGACACATTCCTCCAATAAGTGTACTATGTCTACAAGAGCTAAAATTTAAATGTATACTATCGTATTGCGTTGTATCACCGTTCTCTTAGATTTTAAGTTTTGGCATAAAGTTTTCTATCTTTATTTTTTTCTTAAATATTCACGTTCAAGGCTAGAAAAATTATATCAAAAACATCTGGTATATTTTCAATAACATTGTCCGTATCAAATGCGACTACGTCCGTATAAATGCTCTTTGATGTATCAGGTTATATGGTTGCTAACAAAACGATATGTTGGCAATATCGCTCTTTTGAACGGATTATTTATTTCAGTTTTATTGTTTGACATTTATTGTTCTGATACATTATTTCGCGAGTGATTTTATTTCTAATGGAAAGATTGTTCTTTTTAATAATTTATGGCCCCTGTATTGATTGGTTATTTGTATGTGTATACATATATATATTTTACCTATTACTTTCTAATTCGTTGAAGTTTTTTGAAGTGTCTCTCGATGTTAAAGTTGCAAATTTTAATGTTAGTCGTTTGGTATAAACAAAAGCATTCAATTAGGGAATTTTTTTTCTAAACTACCTTCACTATGAAGCGAACAAAGATCTTCAAAATCATTGTACTCGTAAACTAATTCCAACAAAACTTGTGAATTTTGTACTTGGTGTCGACTTGAAGAATGTGATAGCTACGCTCCTTATAAGGGAACACCTCCATACCTCGTGACCTATTTTTAACAATATTTTACCCAACGTTTTGGCCATCCGTAGTAGGTATATTAAAAGACGTAAAACTTAACGCTCAACGCGCGGTATTTGAATATAGCTCAAAAAGTTGAGTTGAGAGGAAATGACTATGTGACTACTAATCCCCCCCCCCCCCTTTTTTTTTTCCTGTGACCAAGCGTGGTATTTTGAAGACCTCCTTCCCAAACGGGTCATCTAGTATGTTCCCTAAGATGGCGCCTAAGCAGGACCACACATGTGATTCGGCAGATCGCTAGCATCTGGTATAACTAACAGTGCAATAATAACCCGCCAAACGCGGCACAAATAACATATCTACACACATAACCACAACTAGAGTTATAACAAGAATTCACAAGCGAAACATACATTCTATCACGTACGGGACACGCCTCCCTCCGGCTTCTCATCTCGTTACGTTCAATAAGCGAGACGCGAGAGTACATAATTTTATATTGATTTACATTGATGACCCGTTTAGTGTAAATGATTTATTGTGGTTAATGAAGCGTGGCATTAATTGTGGGAATTTATTGACGGCGTCATCGGAGTTAGCGTTGTCAACGTCCTCTCTGTTGCTATATATAAGAATAAATTAACTCTGAACTCAAAAGTTGTAGACCCGTGTGTATAATCTCTTAACAGAACAAGAGTGCGGCAACCGCCCGAACAAAAAAAAAGCATAAAGAAAAGCATTAGTGATCCAGGTTCCTGTTACCTCTATATGGGACAGCAGCGTGTTGGCGGTGCCCCTAGCGTCGATATCGTCGCCTACATCTTTATATGTATTTCCAATGTCAGCTGACCGGTTCTGCGTGCACCAGTTATCTTATGAGGTCGGCTGGTTTTTCAAATACGAATCAGAATTGCGACTCATACAAGTTGATTAATGAATGTGATGTATAACGGACGGAAGGGCTAATATTAGAAAAAGACGGCGCTCGCTCAGTTCGCGATCGCGCTGTGGTGCGCTGTGCCATATGGTGCGCCCTGCGCAGCAGCGTATGCGCACAGTGTTTGTTTCATTACATGTTATGTTATTATATTCGAAATGTAATTGTAGATTTAACGTTTTATCATTTTATATAATGACACGGTAGTTTTAATTATTTTAATGTAAACTTTTAAATTTTTATATTTTATTTATTTATTTATTTCTTATACATTTGATGTCTCGATCCATTTATTTTTGAATATCGATGATCGTTATAAACCTAGTGTTGTCCTACTAAACCTTTGGGATAAAGTAGTAATGCTAAAGTTACCTTTCATTCATACTATGTAATATTCTAAATGTGAAAGTGAGTTTGTTTGTTACACTTTTACGCCTAAACAGCTGAACCAATTTTGTTTAAATTCGGTACAGATATAGATTTAACTTTGGGAAGGATATAGGCTACTTTTTTAAATTTATATGGTAGAATAACGTTTGCTGAGTCAGCTAGAATATTTATAATATATACCAGGCTAGCTCTCACAATGAATAGCTATATAATAGTAGCTATTCATATTGAGTAGTTAAGAATTTTAAGTATATTCTATAAATAATAAAGACAAGTATTATGTAACGGTGGTTGCCTTAAATTCAGTGAGGGCGATTGGTGCCGTTACCTCGTATTTAAAAGGGTCAAGAAATTCCTAAAATACAATTAAAGACGTCATGATAAATTAAATGACATTTCAACCCCAATTTGTTAATCCCCCGACTTTGCTCGTTTATATCTTTCAGTAGTATACCATAAATACCCGAAATCAAGACATTCTAATAATAACCTCCCTCCCCTTCACGACATTCCTTACGTGTGTCTGTGTGTTGGTTTTTTTTGTTCTTGTAGATATTTTAGTAGCCTAATGAGGCTGGAGGAGTGCCCTTCAGATAATGTTATTTTGTAAAAGTTTAAAGGATACATTGTTTTACAAGAGGAATGGCAATTCTTCTTCATACCGGCGATTATGGAGATCTCAAATAGAACATATTTAATTATTATTATAAACAAAAGTCAAATTTAATCAAAATTATGCTAATAAATAAAAACTTCTGTTCTTTAATAGATTTAGTGGTAGTTCCCTTTTAAAATATCGCCCTTCTCTTTCGTACTCTTTCAGAGTTAAAAAATAAAATAATAAAAGTATGTAAGCATACGGAACGCAGACGTGGTCGCTAACTATGGGCCTTATGAGAAAGCTCATGGTCGCTCAGAGAGCAATGGAGAGGGCTATGCTCGGAGTTTCCCTGCGAGATCGAATCAGAAATGAGGAGATTCGCAGGAGAACCAAAGTAACCGACATAGCCCGGATGATTGCAAAACTGAAGTGGCAGTGGGCTGGGCACATAGCTCGAAGGACTGATGGCCGTTGGGGCAGAAAAGTCCTCGAATGGCGACCGCGTACCGGAAGACGCAGTGTTGGTAGGCCCCCCACAAGATGGACCGATGATCTGGTCAAGATCGCCGGGATAGGTTGGATGAGGGCAGCGCAGGACCGATCATCGTGGAGATCTTTGGGGGAGGCCTTTGTCCAGCAGTGGGCGTCTTCCGGCTGAAATGATGATGATGATGATGTAAGCATTGGTGCAATTAGTACATTCCATATAAACTAAGTCTAGTTTTCTTTCTACAAGCGATTCATCGCAATTATATCCTTAGCCCTGAAGGCTTCAAGTGCGTCACAGTAATTTCACAGGAAGTGTTTTATGATTACACCGTATCATAGTTAACTTATTTGGAAAACTTGTGGAATAATTTTGCACACCCACCCGGTCCGCGGTAGAAAAACTACCCGTTCTCTAGCAGGCAGTGTTGGGATTGTCGCCAGTCATGGTGAAAGCTCTAGGAACGAGTAGTTCATGCCATTTAATAGTCTCACACCTTATATTAAATAAGCTAGAATATCTATAGAGGTGGGATATTGTCACGGCGATGAATATACTGCGCTGGATGTGTGGAGTAACGCCGAAGAACCGAGTTAGTAACTCCCGCATTTGCGGTAACCTTCACGTCCGTGACATTGCGTATTAAATGCATGAGTCGCCTACCCTGGTATGGTCACGATTTACGGCAACCAGCTACTTAGGTGGGGAACAAATGTCTAGTCGTGCTGCCTCCGCTGAGCCCCGGACGAAGGGGTAGACCCAAAAGTACTGGCTTGACGTTGTAAAGGGTGATATGCGTGCCAATGGACTAACTACCATGGATGCCGAAGATCATGCGAAGTGGAGAAGGAAAAGTCGGAAAGCGGATCCCAAGCTACGAAGCGAAAGTTTGGGTGATAAGCGGACTTTAACGCTAAGATAATGTCTAAGGTGGAATAATATTTTAGGTGTTAATTTTTATTGGTAAATTATCGATGCATGCGTTACTCAAATGCCCATTTGCTTACCAAATAACGCCCCACGTATCCCGGTCGAGGTACCCGCGGTACGTTGAGCCGGAGACGTGCCGTTTCGGCGGGATGTGTTTCCGTTCGTAATTTGAGCGAGTTCAAATTCGGAGGTGTGTTTGGAAATGTATTTTAAGTCGTTTGGGAGTGATTTTTGTAAGAGTGATTGATTGAAAATGCCTTAAGTGATATAAACAGTGAGTGCGAGGAAATTTCTCACTTACCTTTTGGCGACCCTCCGTTGTTTATATTCCAATAATTCTTACCTTGACACTTGTCAATTTGCAATTATAAATTCGATTGCCACTCCTCGCGAATGAGACTTTAAAAGCGATCTTTTCTTTTTAGTATTTTTAAACTGCATGTATTTTTTGATTATATTTCTACTATGTAAATTTTAACTGCGGATTTGACATACATTCAAAATCATTCTCCTCCTCATCTTTTGTAAATAATAATTAGTGAAAAAAAAATTAAATGAGTTCCTTCCAATGTATTTTATTTTTTTGTCTTTTTAAAAGTATACTGAACTTTCTTCTTCCTGCCTTTATCCCACATTATATGGGGTCGGCACAACATGTTCTCTCTTTCCATTCTCCTCTGTAAGCCGTCATCTTAACATTTACACCCCTTACCGCCATATCATATTTTACGCAAATCCATCCATCTTTTCTTTGGTCTACCTCTCCTTCTGTATCCGTCCACTCTCATTTGTATCATTTTCCGAAGGAAGGAATGCTATATATTATTATATATGGCATTTTTCCCTTCGTATACTGAAATTCAGTTTAAATGTTTATTTACATGATTCCTGGTATTGTGAATAAGCTTCCATAGGCTTCGTTTGTATTTCAGAAATAATTAACACCTATGACATAATCGTGTATGTATACGCAAAGCAGGAAATTCCATATTTCAAACAAATGGTACGTTTCCAGATGTCGTATAATTTAAATATGAATCATTTTGTTTTAATAAATTGGGAAAGAAACTTTTACTGCGCGTTTATTCTAAATTTCAGATTCCAAACATTATTAGTTTTTATTTGAATTGATTGCACTGTGATAAGATCTTGTTTTGGAAGGGGTCGTACTTGACTTCTTAAAACAAAATGTCGAATAATGATTGGTCAAAAAGGTGAGGAATAATCTAACTTAGTATGTAATAAATCGCGAGAGACGATGGTGACTACTATAAAACGCAAAAGGGACATAGATAGAAATAACAACTCGTTTTTACTCTTCGAAAGAGTAAACACAACAAACCGCCGTGTTGTGAGCATAACATAACCTACTAATTTGGATATAAATTCAAGGTCGAGTAACTACTACTCTGCCTCACCTAAAACTATCATAGTATGCAACTATCTCACACTACCAGCTGACCCGGCAAATTTTATTATGACTTGTTAATTTAAAAAAAAAAAAACAATTTCGTACTATCCCATGTCCTGCTCCAATATCCAATCTATCTCTATATCGAAATTCATTAAAATTGATCCAATTGTTTAGGCATGAAAACGTAATAGACAATCAGACAGACGTGCGTTCACATTTATAATATTAGTATGAATAAGATCGGTTGCCTAATGAAAAACACGTTTCTAAACACTTGCCTAAGTATAAGAAAAAAAAAAAACAAACCAAAAATATACCGGTTCAAAAGATTTTAATTAAAAGCGACAACGATACAGGATTAATTTCAAACCTTTCATGTCGACGTTTTGCTGCGAAAAATGTTAAAGCAAAAAATATATACAATTTTGCATATCACGTTCAGGAGCTATAGAGCAATTTAGCTATTGGAGCGGATATGGAGTATGCTGGCTGTAAATGCTGCGCATGTGATCTAAGTGAAGTGGTTCACTCCTGCTAGCTTTGGGAAACGGTCGGCTCTCCATTCCAAATTGGGATTTCAGTCGTGTCTATCTCAGTGGTCGGCCATTTTGTCATCCAATACACAGTTGAAATTAATTTAAAGAGCCATTTTTTAACATAATACTTTGTTTTAGTAGGAAATAATTATAGATGATAAGTAATATTCCATGCCTGGACTAAACATTTCGTGAGAGCCGTAACCGCGGATTCGTAAAAACTACAGGGTTGTTGACCACTGGTCTGTGTATTTACACGTCAAAAAGGAATATAATCGCAGAATATAGACGCAAAAATAGGTACAGTGGTTTCAGCCTTTGATAATATTCAACAGTGGGCATAGATATAGTTTGATATGTAATCTAGATGAATAATGCCGTATAAGAATAAAAAAATAAAAGTAACACTTTCATTTAAACAACAACACCATTGAAATAGATATCCGTACAGTTTGTTACGTATGTTTTTTTAGAGAAACTTTGATTTAGCGTGTGCCAACTATCAATATATATATACCAAATTATTAATCATAGTATTTTGCAATAAAATAAATACTTTTATCTGTCAAACTTACGAACTCATATTTAGGTTAGCAAGTAAAAAATAAAATAAAGAGAAAAATACCTGTTTGTTCGCCTCCAAATATTTGAATACTCAAAGAGCGAAGCGAATAAAAGCACCTAAAGGGAAAAGCGAGCAAGGGAGGGGATTAAAAGGGTGTGCAGGGAGATCTGGTTCAGCATGGATTCTAGTTTTATCGATAAAATTTTCTGTTATGTATTTCTTTTATGGAAGCTTTATAAATGTTACTGAGTAACATGCAAAAGTAATTAAGAGGCACTTTAAAATAAATGGAGATTAATATATCTTTTATCTATGCTTTTGTGTTTTATTATGTGTAAAACTAGTAGACATAGGTATTTACTCTATTAATCATTTTTATATATTAATAGTGATTGCAAAGTTCAAAGAATCGTGAAATCGTCGTAAACGTCCGCGCAACCGGAAGTTGTAAGCGAGGATGCGGCCTCCGCATTTCCGGAACAATATTATATATTGTTACCGCAGTTGAATGAGCTCTACTTGCCTTTTATCATCTAAATATATATAAAAAAATACAAGAAATGTCTCATGTTTATAACTTTTGGAATATTTTTTATTTATTTTAATGTTAAATAAGGTTTATATTCTGAAAAAGGATGAGCTAAAGCTACTTTGTTTATCTTAATATAATTCTAGGGCTCGAACATTTCCCTAGATTTATAATTTTGGATGTTTACTTTTTATAAACTAACAAGGAATCATATGTATATAATTACAGTAATAAAATACTTACTTGTTTTTGTGTTGGCAACTCCAAATATGTTTTTAATTGTAAAGCTAATAAACATCACAAAACATTTTTTTGAAAGTAACATCGTTTCGCAACTCACTGCGTTTGCTTTGATAAATCGCTAGACATTTTCATATAAATACCTAGTCAGGTCATAAATTCTGTCACATGTTTAATGTAAAATAATTGTAACAAGTTTATTAATTATGTAACCATTCATATACCAAAATGAACTTAACAAAACATAGATTCTTATGACATTAAAGTTTATTCAAAATGACCTCCGTGATTTTGAATACAAGCCTTCAATCTGCGCGGCCAGTTGTCTATCGCAGCACGAACGAGGTCCATGTCAATATCGGCGGCTGCCTTAATCAAGGATGTCTTGAGTGACTCCAAATTGGGATGAGGCTTTGAGCACGCCTTTTCCTCCAAGTGTTGCCATATCTTGTAATCTAACGGATTCAAATCTGGACTGGAGGAGGGCCAGTCTTCGTGCCGGATGAAGTCGATTTCACGCGCCGCCAGCCAGTCTTGTGTGCTCTTCGCTCTATGAGCTGGCGCCGAATCTTGTTGGAATACCCAGTGCCTGTTATTGAACATGGTATGAGAAACAGGTTCCACAAGGTTCGTCAGGACTGTATTTTGATACACAACAGCATTCGTTTTTACACCTTTCTCACAAAAATGTACCTCTGTTAAGCCCCAATAAGAAACTCCCAACCATACCATGAGCGAGGATGGAAATGACCTCGTTGGACACGCGGAATACGGTTGCTCGCTTCTTCACTACTGTGTGCGTACACCTTATCATTTTGTTTGTTGTAGATCTCTTCTACGGTAAACATTTTTTCATCCGAAAAAAGAATTTCCCGATATTTTTTTCCCGCGTACCGCTTCAACAAAGCGCGGCATCTCTTCAGTCTCAGGTCCATTAGACGAGCATTCAAACGATGTCCTGTTTTTCTTCGATATGCCCGAAGCCCTAAGTCTTCATTTAACACCCTTTTCACCGTGGTTCTGCTTAACCCCATCTGAAGGGCCAACAGTTTCTGCTTACGTTTGGGATTTCTTTGAATTCGTGCCTTCACAGCTTTTATCACTGCTGGAGTCCTAACAGACCGAGGGCAACCACTTCTTGACCTGTCATCTACACTAGAGTCTTCATTGTATCGTTTGATGGTACGATAAACGAATCTTTTGGTTATATTCAAATTTTTCAGTATGTTAAAAATTTGAATTGGCGCGTAACTGTAACGATGCAACGCAATAACTGCAACACGGTCTTCTTTAAGCGTCCACTCCATATTTAAAAATGAGTAAAATTCTAAAAGTTATACATTTTTATTTTCATGAACAATTCGAAATTCGAATTCAATAAACTTTTTTGTGGCCAGCATTCTAAAAGAAAAGTTTTTACTGTGTGACAATACTTATGACCTGACTAGGTATATTTGAACAAAAAAAAAATCACCTACTTCGCATTATTATATACTTTTAAATTTTAAAAGGCGTTAGTACTTTTGGATGATCTAAACTCATTGTTTGGCTGCTGCCACTGATAACAATATAAATGTGTACATCATTTCTTTATTTTATAAATAGTAAAATGTGTACGTACGTAAAGGGCGATAATCTTACGAGTATAGGGTATATGTATATTAGTCATTATAAGGCATTGTGTTTGCCAAGAGCGTCACGCGAACACACACACACACACACACACACACACACACACACACACACACACACACACACACTCCTACACTAATTTTCAATTAAACAGTTTTTGCCTTTGAATTGGCCCCGAGCCAGTGGGAGACGTGTCGTAACACGGTGTCGGTTGTTCTTGTATGATGGAACGTCTGTCAATATGTCTAAAAATTTATATAAAGCGAGAATGAAGATATATTCCCGTGTTATAGTCGTGAATATGAATGAGCTTTATCGTCATTACAATGCGTAGTTTTGGTCGTACCGGTGAATTATTTCGCACCTGTCTTTATCCCACTTAATGTTAAATTTGATTATGGACTCTTATTTCCTTGTCTATTGCAAAATATTTTTAATCTCTGATAGTAAATTCTTCGCTTAATTCATATATATGTATTTCTCATTGTAATTAATTACTCGTAGTTGCTCCCCATTGCTAATGTTCACGACTTCAATTTTATCAATGTAATACAATGAAATAAATTTTATTTGAATTTCTTTGTCACACTCCACTTAATTTCTAACACTATCAACAATGATTGTTTAATGGTAATGATTAAAAAAAAGTTTAATCTCAATTAAGGAAACAATTAGGATTTAATCTCGAATAAATATAAAATTTCTAAAGAAGTTGACCGACGTTCCATAATAAGTACATAATAAAACACTTTACATATATATCATAAATTATTCAACAGGTTAATTGATAAAGCAGTGTGAAGAAAACCAATTATTATATTATAAATTTAATTGTGAATTTTACAATTTGTGAACTGAGTGAAACATACGTAGAATGTTTTCAATTGTGAATTTAAAATCAAATATAAGTGTTAGTTTAAATAAAAATAACATTGCATCATAATGACATAAGTCATATTATAATAAATAAATATTTACAATAACGGTTGTTGTTTAAAAACAAGTGAAAACCAGCTCGTCACGATGATGTGGTTTAAGAGGGAACCCAAACCGGTGAGTGAGAAATCGGTGGAGAACGGAGTCGTTGGGAAGTTGAAGAAGAAGAAGCAGAACTTCCTACATCCGACGAGGGAGTCGAGTGAGAGGGAGACGTCTACAGAGAGCGAGAAAGAGAAGCGTAGGCACTCTGATATATTGGATGTAAGAGTGTCTCTAGGTCTGTATGTTTTTTATAATAGTTACAGATTTCCATGCCATTTTTATTATTTCTTTAAATTCTTGTTATACATATATATATCAATGTATTTTGGTGTAATTATAATGTTTAAGTTACAATGACATATTTCTATTGTTTATAAATATTAATTATAAATAATAGAAAAACGTTTGCGGTAGAAGACAGTTCATCATATTATAAACTCTGAAATATAATAATTTAATACGTTTAATGTCATTTAATAGGTTAAACTTAATTTCAAATTATTTATAGTTATTTATTTATAGTTATGTAGGGCAAACCCCACCCCTTTCATAACAGAACACTTAGCCGAAATGTAACACGACTCGTCCCAAATACTGATACTCAATTAATCTAGCACGTTACTAAAGAAAAACTTCAGAAAGGTCAAGAACCTTGTTTTTCATTTTCCTGTACAGCGAATTTTATTAATAGGTCGGTCTTAGTGCGTATTTAGTTTACGGCGGTCTATTTTGCTATGTGGATTAGTTGTCTTACATATTTTTTTTTTTATTATACAGTCAGAGAAAAATTGTGTTGTACAATTAGGGGTTGCACCCATACTCCTCATAATCCTCTCATTTTCATGAAGTAATAAATACAGTCTTTAATAAAAAAAAATTGTAAATATACAGTAAAAAGAAATGGCTCACCTCCATGGGCTCACCTTTTTTCTTTATTGATACAGCGCTAATCGCTGCGCGCCGTATTTGAATATAGCTGGAAAAAGCGTGAGACTTCCTTTAGAGGATATACGAATATTGACCACGTGAACAAAGCCTCAACCCCACCCCCTCCTCCAAGCCCTTAGACTGTTTATGCAGTAATGGGTATATACCATCATACCATGCATACGTACGCTTATACAAACTTGCCTATATTTCATAAGGATATTTTCATAACGCAAATTTTCACAGGATTATTGAAATCAATTAAAATATTTGTTTGCTATTCTAGTATAAGCAGATTAATACAATAATATATAAAAGAAAATTAATGAAAATTATGTTATTTTACAAAAGAGATTATTTACACACAAAGTTACCATATTAATAACAGACGATTCATGATTTATTGAAACAACAGAAACTATATAAAATAGGTCACAGTGTATAATAAAATTTGTAGGCCAATGTTTACAAACTGCCAAAAACGTTAGCGTGGTGTACTATAATAATTTACACTCTGGTAGCATAGTTTATTCGGGGTTCTGGGTGCGGCGAAAGATCGATAAAATGGCGCCCGAAAATTACTAAAAAGAGAATATTAGTTCCATTTACCTTAAGTACATGTACACCTAATCAAGACTGTAAATTAATTAATGCAAGCAACGTAATTATGGTCAAGTTTTACTTTGAAGTTAGCTTGATATGAACGGAGACTTAGGTACTTTTAAATTAACGCAAAATTTTACACTGAAGCAGAAAGATCTTAATATGTAGTTGTTATATAAGAATTTTGTCTCCGTAACGACGTATAAGGGTGTTAAAATTAATGGACAGTTTTTTTTATTATTGAGGAACAGCTGACAGACTGGCTGTCGGTCAGCAGCTGACGGTCTCTTCTTAGGGGTACTGAAACTTGGGTCACTTATACCGGAACACAACACAAGGTTATTATGGCGGCATGCGGCATACTTATAGACCAAGGCCGGTTGCCATCCAGACGAGCTTGGAGCCGTACCACGTAGCTCTAGGGTTGTTTTGTCGCCTTTTACGACAGGCCGACCCCGGTCGCAGAGATTAGTATTCTTACTCGGCCCCTGCGCGGAGAAAATAATATCAATATGCTTTTGAGGTAATATTTTACAATATCTTGATTTTAGGTTGATTTTATATCCATTGAACAACAACCAACTGTAATTATTGCGAGTCCAAAAATATATTGCTGCCTATGAAAAAGTAAATCCGTTAAAAAGAACATGTTCCATATTTAAATACATCAAGCCTCGGTACAGTCGTACCCTGTATGTACGGATTATGTCAAAAAACCAGTAGACGGTTCATAACAGTTTTAGTGATGACGTGTTTGCCCTCGGCTAAAAAACCTCGTCCCGTAGAATGTAAATTGTTATTGTTACTAGCCGTTTTTAAACTATAAAAAAATATTACATATAGTGAATCCATATAATCCATACTATTATTACTAATATAACTATATAAATGTGAATGTATGTCTGTTACGAAATGTATGTCTGTCTGTTACGTTTTACGCCTAAACCGCTGAACCAATTTTGATGAGTTTCGGGTCAGCTAGTAGGGTACGACAGTTGCATACTATGATGAATTTTAGGTGAGGCAGAATAGTAGTTACTCAACCTTGTGAACTGTATCTGAATTTATTTCCAAATTAGCAGGTTATACGTACAATACGGCGGTTTCGGTGTGCAGGTTTACTCCAGTTTTTTTCCTCTTCGTTGTCAGTACGTAGCAATAGCGGTGTAGATCATACTGAGACCATTTTGGTTCTTCTGACTTAAAAGCCATATCGATTTTCATGTGTTAAATAAAACTTAGTTTTATAAATGCTTACATTTGTAAATCTGTATTAAAATAAATATGGCTCTGACTGTTGGAACCATGTAACGTTGTCCGTTAAGTGTTGTAATTTAAAATCTTTATACAGTTACGTTCTATGTCTAAAGACTTTTCGTTTGAGGGATCTTCCTATGAATTTTAATATGGTTGAGTCATGAAGAGCTCGTTTGGTTTTTCAATCATTAAAGTCTATATAAAATCGGAATAAAATAAGTATAATGCGCACGCGGAATTGTAATATATATAGGCTTTGAGTTTTATTTAGTAGAAAACTGGAAGATGTTTATTTTAAAATACATCGCACGGATAAGTTTTAGGCTTGCCCAGTTCTTTTCAGTTACGTAGTTAGTATATCGTATTAGTCACTAGTAGTGGTAGTCTAATACGTAACCGTACGAGCGTGGGTTCAAATCCCACGATGAACTGCATTAGGCGGTTATTTCGGAGATAATAATGGTTTTCGAACGAACATTTAAGCCTGTCACAGACTTAGCTATAATATATATTAATATACCGTACTGTAATATATATTATAATAAGCTATCACACACGGGAGCTATACTATAATATATATTTTGCCCTCACTCGGTCTGCGGTCGTTCTATATATTAATATACTAAAATATGTATCAATATGCCAAAATATACATGTCGACATATTTTTGTGATGTCATAGAAATATAATTATATTATAGCTGCGTGTACGGTCACTCGAAAATGTATATGGAAAATATGTCGTAATATGCCTTGCTATGATTCATATTAATATATATTATAGCTACGTCTGTGACGGGCTTTAGTAGTAGCAACACAATTTGTCGATGTTAGTTGTCGTGACAGTCAGTAGTGCGTTTTTATGAGGTGTTGCATATTGTCAATCACTCAATCAGTTCCCCTTAAGACTGCGCCTGCGCCTGCGCCGGATGTGCGCACTGATTGGTAAAAAAAACCGACATGGCGAACTCTGATCTCGAACACTTAAATTAATCCAGTCGAATCACTGAATTTCTCGTATAATGTGTTACATATAATTGATAAGTATTGACGATGAAGTTAAAAATCTGAGAATACATGGCATCCTATAATACAATACTTTTAAAGGAATTTGCAACCCACTAATCCGCTTTGAATAGATGTCGTATACGTTATTTCTGAAGCTGTATTATATGTATTCGACGACCTCCGTGGCGTAGTGGCTCCTGCATTTCGGTACGCTTGCGCCCCCGCACGAGTTCGATTCCTGTCTCGCGTCTGAGTGTTTATGTACCTATATATTTTGTTTTTTATTTTTACAAAGAAAATGTATATATCTAGTGTGGTAGTTATGTAAATTGTGTTGGTATATTTTTAGTATGTATAAAAATAAAACAAGGGAAAAAATAGCTTTCCTTGCCGTATACTCATGAATCAATAGAATATGTATGGATATAATACACACTAGAATTGAGTATTGGTTAGTATCATTGAGAACTTGTCTCATAAGCTCTTTGCATAAAGCAATAAAAAGGAATTGTAAACAAAAGAGATAAGAGTCGATAACACCTTATCAGGTTGTTATGTAAGTGATAAAGCACTGTTTTGAGGTTACACAAGTTCAGATTGTTCTGAGATTTTGAACTATAGCATATTTAATTGTAATTTACACTTGAAGATGGTGAATTTTCCGCGTTTCGATTATATACACAAGGGATGTATTTTCTATTCCACAAGTACATACGTGTGTTGTGGGTATAGTTATGAACTCTTCTTTCATCATTCTCTTTTCTTAGCGGCTATATTTATCCTCTTTCATCATTCTCTTTTCTTAGCGGCTATATTTATCTCTATACATATACGAGTATATATAGAGGTTATATAATAATATTAAAATACATGTGAACTATTAAATAATTCGATTCCATAGAAACGTTACTGAACTTTCTATACACAGAATCGTGTGCGCCAAGCGGATAGTGCAGTCTTTGTAAGATTCATGTTTAAATGGTGCTTTGTTTAACAAATATGCGAGAAAGTGTACTGTTATAACGCATATATTAATTATCATTAGACGTATGCACTAACTGTGTGACTGTCATTTTGGGAAACAGTATTATTTTTTCTATATTTTAGTTGTACTATTTTCTATCTATTTCATTAAACACTTCACTATTAGCGACCTTAGCTAATTTAGAGTACGATGGGAATCTTGACCCACTGCAAATAATATCTTAAAGGAATCCGAACCCATTTCTCTTAAACCCTTAGAATTCACATCTAGGCAAATTCTAAGCAATAATATATGTTAATATTTATATAAAAGGTTATATATCTATTATATATCTTTATACCAGCACCAGCAATAATGCCATTTTCTTTATCAGCAGAGCAATATTATAGTTTACGACTCTTTTGTGATATATTCTTTTGTTCTTCTTGTGGTATCGAATCTCGCCACGTAGCCAGATTTCACCAATATCCGATTTATAAAGAGTAATTATAAAAAAGTTTGTTAGCCAATATTCTTAATTGAATTGTCAATAACAAGCATAGCCCGTTACAAATTAATAACTAAATCAATAATAACTCGTTTCGAGTTCACGGCTGTCGGTCAGACGTGACTGAGATTCAAATATTCAAAAGTTAAAACAATGACCGACGAGTGTATCAATCGAACGGAACGGTGCGCAAAAACCTGATGATCGATTGAGTGAAACCATTCGATGGCGATCAGATTTAGTTATGTGGGACATATTATAGCTTTAGAATAAGATTAATACAGAATGTACAGGTATTCTTATTAAAAGTAAAAAACGATGAAATTTGAAACCAAGTTATCTATATATGATAGTTTACTTCGCTTTCTCACGAAATAAAATAAACTAAAATTAAGGTAATGCCGCGAGGCATATTGTTTTTTTAATATAATAAACTGTCTTCTAACATTAATATCATAAAATTATTTATAGTATATATAATATTTTAAAATGGCAAGGAAATCGTTAATCTATTGTTATAAAATGTAGTTATTAATAAAGCAAACATTCCATTAGAACGAAGAGATGAGAGCGATGAGTCGCTGTACGAGTCAGCGGATGGACATAGTGATGCAATATCAGCAAGCGATGATGCCCTACCGAGACTCAAAACACCAGCTATCAGTAAAGAGTCTCTCAAACTTGCTGTAACCGATGAAGAGGTAGAGGCCAAGGCAAAGAAAGGTCACAGAAAGACTATGTCTCTCTCTAATCCTTTGGAAATTGTCAAAACTCTCGGTGACGAATGGCTTGAATCTCACAAGAAAGAATTAGAAAAAAACAACGATAAAAAGAAGTCCAGAGAAAGCCTTTGGAGTGAGGAAGATAGAGAATCTATACATGGTTCGTCTTTGAAACTAGATCAAATTAAGAAAAATAACAAGAAAGAGGATAAAGTTCTATCTAACAACCGGAAAAGCATTTCCACTGACGCTCCTAAAAGGAAATCAAGTAAAGGTTCTTCCGTTAGTGCTTTGAGTTTTCTGCGTAGAAAAAAGACACCTACTTCAACGAAACCGGTAGAATCAGTCGCAGAAGACGTAGTAGATAGGGTGGAAAATGCAGATGAGATTCTTAACCATACAAGACTGTTTCTAGAATGTGAGAAGAGACATGCAGAACTTTGTGAGAGTAGACCCATCGTTGAAACTGATTCCGACGACGAGCCCACGCCCAAACAGAAAGTCGAGCATAGAAGAAGACTTAGTAGACAAACTTCTAGGAGCAAAAGCAAAGTTAGAGGGAAGAGTCAGTCTTTGAAAGTGAACACGTTAAGGAAATCTCATAGCGGCACGCTGAAAAAGGCGAAGAAGAAGAGCATTAAGACTCCTTCAACCGGAAGGAGTAGGCAGGCGAGCCTGGTAGTGGAGCAGACACCAATATTGAAGAAGAAAAGTACAGAGTCAATGAAAAACTCTTGGCTGTTCAGCAGTACACGAGGTTAGTTCATATTTATTTTAGTTTCAGAATAGTTGTTGATAAAAAAATATGTTGATTAACGATGCATTTATTAAACTTTATAATATTACATGTTTTCTATTTATAGCAAATACGTTTTGTGTTTTCCTGTTTTTAAACTTGACTTATTATCATAATGGATTTATTTGAACATTGCATTTGGTCATTTTGGTCCACATTCATCGAAATTCAAACGCATTGCGGTTTTACGATTTTCAGCTTATGTTACGTACGCATTTTTAGGCATGTTTTGCAAGGGATATTGGTAAAAGAACTCCTTTAGGCGAAGAGTCTGCGATGTTATTAATGAATATGCAGTAGAACCTCTGTAAGTCGAATTTGAGGAGACACACCAAAGAATTTGAGTTTTCGACGTAATCAAATTTTGTTAGGGAACGTTCGACTTGTAGAGGTTAAGATTTATTCCAACTAAGGGGTTGAATGGAAGTGTACATAAATTTTTTTCGAAACTGGGAGGTTCTCGACTTATTAACTTAGAATTAAAGAGGTTCCACTGTATAATATACTCAGTGCAAATAATGCTATCGCTAGGAAATCGCAATGTATCGGTTGAATTATTCGAAAAGTCAACTCGATTTATTTCCGTTGCTTTGTTATTTTACACACAAATAACATATACATAATAAAATTATAGAACAACAAAGTTCTATGGGCGGTGTTGTCTGTATCGTAAAATTTATTGCAATCTTTACGATGCGATTTATTGCTTAATATTGTATATGATGATGTGATCAGTGTTTGCTCTACCAACGCGTCGCTGAAGCTCAATTGGTCGTGATACAGTGGACTAATTTAAAATCGAAATCAGATTTTCATTTCATTCAGTTTTCAGTCGTTCAATTCTGGTGTTTTATTATCTAGTAATTTATTGTTGGGCTTGTAGGGCATATTTTTAATAACTCACGATCCAAATATGAAATTTTACCTCTCAGTAGGTATATTATTTAGTCCCATATCATTATCCAAATAGGTTATTCCACCAGCATTTAATGCTGTGACATTGTGTGTAGCTGACCTGACTTCCATAATTAGTTATTATAATAATCTATTAATATTTGCTTCTACTGAAATACACTTGTTGCTTGATTTACACTGATGATAGAACTATGTAAACTGAACGCTCAATATGTGCTTATACCTTTCTTCTATTATTATTTATTTTTATTTTATCTATATTCTATTATTTTTATATTTATTCTAATTCTTATTTCGTTTTACACTTCAATTGATGACAGAGTTATTTTAAGATGACTACTCATTAGTGTTTTTCAATGTTTATCATTAAAATGAAGCAATACAGAATTGTACGCGCCGAATGTCGTGTGATAATGCCTGACCTCTGTGTTCCTTGGAAACTGGTCTCGGGCGGAGGTTGAGTTTAAATAGTTTTATTGCTCTTGTCCTGGACGCGCTTCTTTGATTCAATTGTATTCGCATTGTTAACACGTACACTGCCAACCGTTTTTGTTGCAAGTGTAGATAATAAAATAAATAAATAAATTTAAATATGTTCGAGTATCGGATATTGCTTTTAGTTTCTTAATATTTTATTACTCTTCCCTTTTTATATTGCTTTCATTTCATTGTCTGTCCAGTACATTTAAATTATGTGAAATTCATTATAATTTAACGTCGTTTACATACAAAAATTACACGAAAACCGACTGCTGACATTTTAAATCTGTCGTTGAGATATGAAAAAGTAAATTTTCATTTATCATTATCATCATATTACATGATCTGTCTGTTAAAGTAAAATCATTTGGTACAAAATTTTAATGTCTTTTCTATAAATTAACTTACAAAGATAATAATAATAATAATAATAAAGCCCTTTATTCAGACCCACTTAGTATCTATTTACAAAGTACTAAAACTTAAAACTATGTATATACAAAAAGTATGGATATACAATTTTTTTTTTTATATAGCTAAATTAATCTATTCTATTCTAATAATTATTTTTTGTAGGTCTGTTTGCCAATCGGCAAAGGCCTCCTCCAACCTTTTCCATTCCTGTCTTTCTTGAGCCACTCTATTCCACGTTACTCCTGCTACTTGCCTAATCCAAAACCCTCCAACTTACAAAGATACTCATTAAAAATGTTTGCAAAAATAGCAGCTGATGAAAGTGTGTGCTGAATGGACAAGATGCCAATAAAACTTAATAGTAACCAGTTACCGTCGCCTATGTATGTTTTCGATGCCAGGGGCAGCAGCCCATAGGGCTACTAATGCCACATCACTAATACCGGAACACAACACAAGTTTTTATGGCGGCATACTTATAGACCAAGGGTGATAGCGGTCCAGACTAGCTTGAAGTCCTACCACGTAGCTAGAGTAGTTTTGTCACCTTTTACGACAGGTCGACCCCGGCCGCAGGGGCTAGTATTCTTATTTAGTGGAGAAAACTTAAAATAAATACGCGCTTAAAATTAGTAATAAATAATTTTAACAACGTATATCCGTGAAAAGTGTTTAGTACAATTGAGTTATTAATGTAATAGTGTTTATTAAGTAGCTTATAACATAACTTGGTGGCCGATCCATTCATCTTTGACGATTTATCGACTTTTGTAAATGTTTATAATAAACCGTGCAACGACGGCATTGAAGTTGCCCGGCTGTTCGATCATTATACGCCGTGACCTGTCCTGTCACATGCCGTTCCGTTTAATCATCCATCAACACCGCAATGCTTGTTCTTATTTAATTATATATAAACTATATTTATTTATAGTTTCTTTACAGGCTCAGCTGTTGAATCAAGGAGCAAATTTCTGCAATAATGTACTCTTTTTTCTATTTGGAAATTTATTGAATTGTTATGCAATTTTCTTCTTTATATTTCTATTTAATATTTGCTAATTTTGGCCGTCTTTCAATTAAAGAGTCATCAACTTTCATGATTATAATCGTCAACATCTGTGGATAATAAAACGTACCGCCATTTTCTAGTGACTTAAATTTTTTTCTAGAATGAGTTTGATATTGATTGTGACAACTTTTCGTCAAAATTGACTCTGTTGATATTCATCGCAAGATTCTCTTGATAATATCATTAAATTTTATCTTACGCCTTCGAATTTTGTAGTAAGTAGCATAGCGAATTTGTGCAATAGCAAAAACCTCACCTTACTTTAAAGTGGGAATAAGCAAAATATTTTACTAATAAAGGAAATAAATCCAGACGCTTGTGTTTTATATTCTTTTTATACTTGTTACGTAATCAAATCATTTAGGATCAAAATTGACATAGTTTTATTTGGTTTTCATAGTCGTTCAATATGTATAATGTCCAAAAAATTTCGTATTGGAGTTAGAATTAGAAAAATAAATAATGAATACATATTATTTATGTATTTTTATTCATGTATCACAAATCCTCTAAACAAAACGGCATTCTTGAAACACGTTCTTCGTATGATATCATCTTGAGAAGGCACTAAGCGGATTAAAATAAAAACACGTTTAATCCGACCGGTGTGCGGTGAGGTGTTCTAGGTCCACTTTGTTGTGTTGAATACCTATTGACCGATATAGTAAATCCTTCATTTCTAAATCCACATAATTATTTCTCTGGGTGCAGGCGTGGAGTAAAACTACCGACACTGTGGCCAAGGTCGGCCTGTCGAAGGCAATCACGCCGGTTTTATAAGTATGCCATCAAATTAACCTTGCGTTGTGTTCCGGCTTTAGGGACCCAAGTTCCTGTACCCCTATAAAACAGCAACGTGTTTACGGCGCCTCTAGCGTCGCAAATATCCAAATTTTTTGGTCTTAACCAAAGGTGGTCGCCATCCAGACGGGATTGGGGCCCTACCACGTAACTAGACTTTTACGACAGGCCGACCCCGGCTGCAGAGGTCAGTATAGCTGCACGGATAGTTATATACAAGTATGTGAAACTATTTCGTTAAAGTTCTGTGTGTTCTTTTTGCAATAAGGACATTTCTCCGCCTGCCGGCCATTTTATAAATAGCATATCTGATATCTTCTTGAACTGGAGCCTTTCTCGGAACATTAAGTAATTCATGCGCAATTACACATCTCGGCATCATTCAAGATTGTTGCTTGCGGTTTATTCCCTTTTTATTTCCTTTTATGCACTTGTTTTATTTTGAACAATTTAAAAATTTAATAATTGTGAACACCGTGGGCTTATAACTTAGTAATGCCCTACCACATCTACATTATTTTGTAGTGGATTTTGTATACGAGTCGATATAATGCTATGAGTATGTGAGTTTGTGCAACTCAGAAAGCTGAATCAAGATCCTTGCTACCACGAAGTAGGATCTCCGGAAAGTATTAGTCTCGGTAGAAGTACAAAAATGGTAGCCGAGCTCAATATAATTAGTAAAAGTTAATTAATCGCATCTCATGTGCAGGCCTGGCTAAATGGACATGAACTAGCTGTTTTTTTTTTAATCTTTAGAATCAGAAACTAATTTTGGGTAGTATACTATATTATATCCCACTTGCATGCTTAGCAGTGTAGCAAGATTCTCTTTGTCGTACCCATATTGTTATATTTTTATAAATATAATTTGCATGTGCAAACGGTTGGACCGATTCTAAGGAAATGTTTTGTGTGTTTAAGAGGATTCAAGAATGGTTTAGATCTTCGATCAACAATAGTGATCGAAGGTTTAGATTCACAATGAGGCCACTACAAAATGTTTATTTTATTTGTATGGCAGAACAACAGCGTTTGCCCGATCAGCTAGTTTAATATAAAGTCCGCATATTTACATAAATTATCCTTTTGGGATATGTAAATGAGATTTCGTCCTTACGTATGATTAATTTCACCTCCTTATTGGTTTAAACGTTTCCTAATCCCCGTATAGTCGAAGCTATAGTTAACCCGATCGTTTGATATGCGCGTACGCACGCCGGAAGCGTGCATAAATAGCACACGGGCACTCCGACTGTGTGTCACTGCCAGTGCGTCGGCCAAGTGGCCGTCTCTATTTATATATGTATATGTAATGTTGCATATGTTTTGTTTGTGTCATTATTATCTTATATTTGACACTTAATTTTTTTATTATTCTATGTATATTTTAGAACGAAGTTTAAGGTAAAGATGTCTTTTAAAACGTGTTTCTTCGGATATGTCTGCTAACAATTTGGTTATCAGCTATCGCATCTGTTTTTTTAATCGAAAGTTGGATATGATTAGGAATTATTTATTTTTCACTATATATGCCATTATTGCTTAATAATAAACACAAATAATTGTGATGGTTTTTAGTACTACTCATATAGGTATACCGAAATAGGGTTCCGTTTATAATGGTCATAATGGTTTTATTAGTTCTCGAATCACTCTATAGACCTTTTGAGATTGACGCCATAAAATGTGTTCGAGGCAAGCAGTAAATTGGCTATGATTTTAGTGTTGCACCTCTTTACTCTATGATTCTTTCGAAAAGAGGTCTCACTCATTTGATTCTTCACTAGTTTCTGTTAAAAAAGGAATGAAAAAGTGCTGTATTCAATGAATTTTGAAATACTATCAAGAAATAAACGAGCTAAATCGCACGCATGAACTAACTTGTCAACGTTGCATACACACAAACACATACTTTGCTTGTAGGTAGGCATCTTTATGTCAGTTGAGTCATTGTGCCAAATGTGTATCGCGCATTGTCTCCGTTCGATTCCCGGTCGATGCTAATTTTGGATGTGCGTTGTTTCGGGAAATTATTGTTTGAGCGTCGACGATGCTTGACTTCGTCGTAAATTTGTCGTTTAAACTCATCATTATCAAATTGGTCTTACATATTCGTTCCGCTCCATTCCAATGGGATACAAAGATACGGCTTTCAGGCATTTCAGCTTCCTTGGAAAAGATTTCCGCGGCCTGCTCAATCGGAAGTTTCGGATACGGTGTAGTGTCTGTGTTTCTAATATTTATGTTTTCAGCGAATAGTTTACTAGCCTAGGCAGTTTATGTTTGTAACAAGATCTGCGATCGAGATTATCACCCTCAGTGCAGATATCTCCATGCAGGGGCGGAGTAAGAGTACCCACCCCGGCGGCCGGGGTCCACCTGGTACGGCCCTAAGCCCGTTGGTGTGGTAACCACACCTGGTCTGTAAGTATGCCGCCGTAATAACCTTGTGTTTTGTTTCGGCATTAGTGATCCAGGTTTCTGTAAGTACCCCTAACCGCGTTTCCGCCAACATTCATAGGCGATGGCAACTGCGCACTACTAAGTGGGCCATCAGCCTGTGTGTTGTTTCTCAGCAGTAAGAAAAGGCTTTGTGTAATACACCATACACCAGTAGAAATGGATTAATTTCATGAAATTGAAATTAAAACATTTTCACTTCAACCTGTTTCTATGTTTACAAAAATCTTTCATATTAGGTTCATTTTTTTCTACACGAATGACAGTTAATTTTTTTTATGGCTGTTTAATAAAACACAGTTTTTTTATAATTACACTTCAGCTGACATGCGCATGGTTGCAAGTGGTCACAGTCACCTATAGAAGATTGCAACACCAGAGGCATTGCCGACGCCGTTTTTGAAAGACTCCATATCATTTTTTTTTATTGCTGCAGGACAGCAGACAGTCTGACGGCCTGCTTAGAATTTAGTAGTTACCGTCACCTATGGATGTTTGCAACGCCAATGGCATCGCGAACACGCTGCTGTCCCATAAGGGTACAGGAACTTGTGTTACTAATGCCGGAACACAACACAAAGTTATTACGGTAGCATACTTAAGACCAAATACAAAGACCAACCAGACGGGCTTGTGGCCCGGCCCTACCATGTAGGCTGTTTTGTCGCCTTTTACGACTGGCCGACCCCGGCCGCAGAGGTTACTATTCTTTCTCCGCCCCTGCACGGAAAAAGTATAATATATGGCATAATATTTATTAATATTAGAACTGATTGTGTTACTGAATACCTTGCTGCACACGGGATATGGAATTGCTCAACGGGAATACATTTAGTTTAGGAAATAACATTATGTGTTTAGTAATTCATTTCCTGCGTACGCTTACAAAGGAATCGGGCTAAACGGGTTCCGTTGCAAATTTCCTTCGATCACAAATCAATTTTCAAATGGATTAGAGATGCTCTGTATTTATCGATTTATCTGATTTACCGTTCGGAGTAAACGTGGATTATGATAAGATTTATTATTAATAAATAAATAAATAAATCTGGGACAATTTAAAAATTTAAAATCTAGTCCCAACATAAGTAACATAGCACTTGTGTTGTACTAGACAACTGATAAACACATATATTTTTTTGTAAATAAATCCGTTTTAGACATAAATATCCAGACACTGGATGGGATCGAACCCATTACCTCATTACCAAGCGTACCGAAGCGCGTTAGCCGCTACGCCACGGAGTCCGATAAAGGTCCATTAAGTTTATGCGTTTCAAATTTTTAATTTGTTTTGTATTTATTGGGATCACGGTTGTATGTCTCTCTCTCTCTCTCTCTCTCTCTCTCTCTCTCTCTCTCTCTCTCTCTCTCTGAATCTTTTCTTATCAAACATAAGATACAACTTACTGGGTTCAAACGTAGCAAGAAAAGCTGAGCTGATGCCAATATAGGAAAACAATTATTTTAAGGTAGTTTATTCTCATATTGTGTAACCAGTTTCTTTTCCTAAAATAAAAACAAAAAATATTTAAATTTTTTCTATCTAAATTGAGCCCACTTGAATATTTTTGCAACCACCTTTGAAATATTAAACATACTGACATCGAAAGACAGATTTGAGGATATGCTCGGTGAAGTATGCCTGTCCCTGTCTGTCCTCTCGTAATGATCGATGCATCTCGATTGGGTGCAATTTAGCGCATACCGGTCAACGACCTACGAGGTGATCTCCAACAATGACGTCATGCTTCTCGGAAATTGTCCTCCCGAGAGATGTAGTTCCATGCAGTTTCAATGTATTTTTTAAAATTTAAACCTTCTTTTGTAAATGGTTCAAATCTTCGTTTGGACAAGCCAACGAATTTCCGTTAAAGTATGACATGAAAAAAAGGATATAACTCACTTGTGATTATCATCATAATTTTATTAATAAATGCTTATTTAAATGTGTCTTATTGACTAAGCAAAGTGCAGGGTTGGTTTTTGAATGAATTAAATGATTATGCAGATTTAAGGTAAGGGTTTAGCCAACATACCAAGGTGCTTTGCACCTGCCGTCGATAAAACTCGGCATGTTTTATATTAGTTGGGTGTGTGTGACCTTCTTGAGGTCACGTTGAATCCAATCGACAAATCGGTTTATTTTAGTCGACTACGCACCCTCGGTCAAATTTAAGTTCGGCCCCAAGCTCGCGTCCCTGGGCTTTCTCTGGCATGACGATCTCATTAAAAGTAATTAATTATACATACCTTCTTGATTTTTAAATTAATCAGGTTATTTATATTACCATATTAGGGAAAGTGTGTGATGATAAGCCACTTTTATTTTCCATTAGCTACTTATTACTTCCGAGTGTGTTAGTGAGACCTTTACATTCCAATACTTTGCGGCGCTAGGAAAACACGACAGTGTCCACAGAGTTATGGACATTGCGATAAGATGCAAAGCTAATGTTATTCTCGCAGTTGCGCAAACCGATACGTTTCCAATGGAGTGACATCATCGCTAATTGCGCGATCCTCTAAGACACGAGACACGCGTTCTATTGCCAGTTTCAAGAGCCTTTCATCATTTCATGGCCAAAAGGAAAGCAAGTGTACATGATGATGATATCCACATTATCCATACTAATATTATAAATGTGAAGTAACTCTGTTACGTTTTCACGCCTAAACCGCCAAACCAATTTTAATGAATTTATATACGGTATAGAGATAGATTGGAACTTGAAGGACATAGACTACTTTTTGTAGCCAGTGAAATAGGGGTGAACGTGATTAAGTTGTTTTCAATTTATATGGCAGAACAAACTGTTCCGGATCAGCTCGTATAATACTAGGGTCACTGGTGCCTATGGACGTATGCAGTACCACAGGCATTGCTAACGCGCTGCCAACTACGAAGAAATTTTATAATTACACAAATTAAGAATGTAAACTATTAGTTTGAAAACAAAAGTATGTTAACCATGTCAACCGTAAAAATATTGGAAAAGTTATTAAGGATATGTACTCTGTGGAACATCGGATTCTAGAATCACTATCGGCTTTAATAATAATTTTTTTAATACAAAATATACTAGAAAACCTCCATAACGTAACGGCTAATGTATACGTAATACGTGTGGAAATTGCGGATTTGATTGCCGTTCCGTTTTTATTTGTTTATACTCGTATTGTCTAGTACCCATAACACAAGTGGCATAGTGTCAATTGTTAAGTATATCAATATTTTGCTATATGTTGAAATATTTACTATATGATAAGTTAGGTAACCATTGTTAAAACTCCACTGTGGTACAGGAAAAGAGCGCGGTTTCCGCCACCATGTGTCATCATATAAAAATATCACAACTGTGTGCATCCCGCAATTTATCAATATGACATTGGACTGGTTTATTTAAGAGGATTTAAATTATGTTATTAGTTAATGTGTCGTGTGATTTGAGATTGTTCTACACATAGGTTATGTCTTTCGATTGTTTATTTTTATACTTTGGACCTCCTCAGAGGTCGACGGACTCATCCGAGTTACGGTGATTAGTATTGTCAACACACCACAGCTAAACTTTCTGACTGCCGCACACATTTACAAATTATGTCTTTCTTTTAAACATAACATACTAAAATTTCTGTAAGTCGTATTCTAATCGTTGCTCAGTGGAATGGTGTCATCTTTAGCATACGATTAATGTATGTAAATCAAACTGATCTTTCATTGAGACTTTTTCCATAGTTTGGCACTAATTTATAGGCTTTTGATAAAATTTTCATTGCAGCCCAATTTCACCCTAATTACAGATTACTTAAAATTTAATTCTAAATCATTAAGTTATTATAAATATAAACAGCAGTAGCAGAGACCAGCCTCGACAGGGTACTCTCGAAAACACTTTTTTTTGTCTCGGGAACAAACCCTATTCTTAACGGGTAGTTGCCATCCAGACAGGCTTGGGCCCCTACCACGTAGCTTGTAGTAGGTTATTTTGTCGTCTTTTACGACAGGCTGACCCCGGCCGCAGGGGTTAGTATTCTTACTCCGCCCCTGCACGGAGAAATTATCTGAATATTCAGATAATTTAGTGAATGCTGAAAATGCTTTTTTGGTTTGGAAACACGACTGGTGTTTCTTGGGAAACAGAGCTGTTTCGCCCGTGTCATTTACTTGGTGAGGATTATTAGTATAGTCGTTTACAATGTAATAATAAAGCTTGTGTTCATTTTTTATTTTCTCATCTACCTGCCAACGTTAAACTCGTCAAGCACTTTTAATATCCTAACTAATATTATAAATGTGAGTTCCTTTGTTTGTTTGTTACGCTTTCACGCCTAAACCGCTGAACTAATTTTGATGAATTTCAGTATAGTTATAGATTGAACCTTGGAGATGGACGTACCTACTTTTTTTAAAAATCTATATTGCAGAACAACAGTTTAAATATTATTGTTATTTATTTTTAATATGTTATTTATTATTGATGAAGTGGGTTTTCTCGAAGTAATAAAAATATAAGGCTCAGGTCAACTTCTTATTACCGTTTTATCGGGTTAACAGTTTATTACATTTTATATTTACACACAGTTCGAATTTTCCTTATACATCATTTCTTTAAAGTGTCTTTAGAGTGAATTGTTAGTTATTTATCTGCGAATATGTTTAAAGTCGGTCTGTTAAGATGTCAAAGTTTCAATTTTCCTTTACGGGGACGAATGTCATGTAAGAAGCCAAACCAACTTTATACATGTCCTGGCAAGACGTTATTCCCGAGGAAAAGTATTTTGGGAATGGGACCTCTAATTTATAATAAAATATCTAATGACATAAAAAAATTAAATATGACATCATTTAAATATAAACTAAATAAAATTATTGACGGAAAAATGCTATTATAGTGTGGTTGACTTTCTTAATGACAAATTATAAAGGGAAATGATTGTGATATTGTAAATTATATAACAAATTTAAGAATTGAAACAATGTAGTGTAGTAAAAATGTTAATTGAAGATGACAATATTTATTATTTTCAATTATATGTATATAATGTTTATTCCTTCACTTTATTTGAAATAAAACAAAACTGAGTTGCTCTTAAAAGAGAAACAACATTTAAAGCTTATATTTCACTTAATTTTTTACAAAAATAACTTTCAATCAAATCAAACTAGTTTCTTTGTTTATCATAAGTTTTGAAAATCAACCTCCTTATCTGTCAAATTCAAATGACAGCCAAAGTAGCACATCAAAAGCGCGGCAAATTCAAATTTAAATGAAGGGTGAAGCTGCTCTTCATTTACATGTATGTATATATTATAAAATATTTGCACATCTTATAGATATGATACATGCGGACACTTTAATATGTATATACAATAATAATAAGCACTGTACATCTTGTTATACCATGTATACAGTAAATAAATTTGATTTAATTTGATTTGAAGGAAAATGATAGAAATGAGAGTGGGCGAATAGAGGAGGAGAGCTAGACCAAAGGGAAGATGGTGAAAGAGGGCGTGAATGTTGAGGTGACGGCTCACAGAGGAGAGTGGAAGGACAGGACTTGTGCCGACCTCACTTAATGTGGGATAAGGGCAGGAAGAAGATTCGAAGTGCATTGGTACTTACTGAAGCAAGATTTAACAATAATTTATCTATACAAATAAATAAAATTGGAGGGTCTGTTTGTAATATTTAAATAACCGCTTTTTACTAAGTGCATTCGGACGTATACACGGTACATATACCAAAACAACATTTTTTTTTACAATTTTTGTCTGTCTGTCTGTTTGTTCCGGCTAATCCCCGAAATGGCTGCACCGATTATGACCGGAGTTTCACTGGCAGATAGCTGATGTACCAAGGCGTAACTTAGGCTATTTTTATTTTAGAAAAAAAAAAAGTTTTTGTTAAAAATGATAAGTTTCGGAAATTTAATAATCCAATTTAAGTTGACCTCAGATTTATATCATCAATCATATGAAATAAGGTTTAGCTTAGGCTGGACTTAGTAGGTTGAATTTCCAATTTAATTTGACCTCATATATCCAAAAAATGCTGCCTAAAGTCACTATTCCACGCGGACGGAGTCGCGGGCACAGCTAGTTTTTAATATAATTTTCTTTTTGATTTAAATTAATCAATATTATGTCACTAGTGATAGTACACACTGATACTAAAATGTTGTGTATTTATTTCAGGAGACTCGCGGCGCGAGGGTTCTACTGACGACCAGGCGGCTCCCGACGCAGACGTCGACACCAGCGACGCCAACACCAGGGAACCGGAAAAGGAGAGCAGGTTAGTTTACTAAATACAATAAAAATACACATCTCTTTTCGTTTAAAGCAGTGGTCGGCAACCTTGTCAACCAAAAGAGGCAAACGTGGATAAATACACAGTTGAAATTTATTCAAAGAGCTTTGTTTTAGTAGGAGACATTATTACGGCAATTATTATAGATAATAACAAATATTCCATGTCTGGACACAAACGGAATATTTGAAATCGATTCATTTTTAAAAGTTATTATACCTATTTTAATATTTATACTTTCATTTAAAATAGATAATGTAAAAACTATCTTAAAATACACTGACGGACTCATAATCTGCATCAAAGTAATAGACGACTTTGAAATAAATATTTTAACCAAGTATGCAAACTTTCTATACAGATTTAAATTGAAACCTCTAGATCGGTAACATAAATAAACCCTTGCATAAAGTTTGTGTCTATTGTTAAAACCAATTTTTTAATTAAACCAATTTTCCTTAAATTTCTGTTTTTTCTTCAAAAAAGTCTGGTCCTTTCCAGTACACAAACTTAAACTTAAGGATATGACCCTACGCTGTTTTAATAAAGTTCACGAACCAATCTAGAGGTTTCAATTTAAATCTGTATAGAAAGTTTGCATACTTATTAAAAAATCATTTCAAAGTAATCCTGAACTTTGATGCAGTTTATGTCGAATCGGAAGTTGTGCTGAAGAGCCCTTTGTCTTAGCCATACTACTAAGACGAACAGACGACATCGTCGTAATGTTTCTTTTATATACGAGTATAGCTGAGTAAATTTCTCAGCTACATACTATGACTTCCTTAATTAACTCCTTTAATTATTCTTCAAAACTATGATAAACAGTTCGATTGCTTTTTCCGTACAGTTGGCGTGCAGCGGCGCCTAGCGGACGAGGCGTGAACCGCGCGGAAAGCTGCCGCGAGCGCGACGCACCTCGGCGCGGCAAGCACCGAAACGCCAGCGACCCCAACCGCCTCACCGCGCACCCCAACCAGTAAGTGCTAATATTAAATCATAGATGGCGCTTAAACCAATGAACGCTGACGGCGTTTATCGTTTTCCCACACATAGATGGCGTTTTTGAACTTTTTTTATGCTATTTTATCACCTTGTTCTAGAGTTTTTACAGTGCGGATGGTCTACTTGGTCTTTGTGCAAAATGTCTATGTCTTATAATTGGGATATGACGTTTAAGATGTCTTACTCGACTTCATCATACTATTTTTGAATCATATTTGATAGTGTAGACCAGCGGTTCTCAATCTTTTTTGGTGACGGAACCCTTTTGGAAAGCGATTTACTTGATGGAACCCTATAATAATACAGTAGTTTTTAAAAGTATATATTTTATTAATAAGCATAATAAAAGTACCTACCATGTAACAGTTATTTATTACTTATTTACATAACAAATATAATAATAGAAGATATTGAAAAAGAAAAAAAATCTAACTAATGGGAGGTATGAAACTGTTTTTTTTTTTTCATCAATCGGTTGATATCAGGTTTGATAGAGGACAGTTGAAGTCTCATATCACGGGCGACGAGGAGGACACGGTGAACCACACTGTCGCCGTGTGCCCTGCGTGGCGCGAGGAGCGCCGCGCCCTCGTCGCCCAAATCGGCGTGGACCTGTCGCTCCCGGCCCTGGTTCTGTCCATGGTCGGGGGCGATCCTGGATGGACGGCCGTCGCCTCCTTCTGCGAGGCAGTCATGTCCGCAAAGGAGGCGGCGGAGCGGGAGCGGGAGTCGACCACCACACTCCCCTCCCGCCAACGCAGGCCACGCCGGCGGCGCCGGAGGGCCAGTAACGACCTCCGGCCGCCGTAAAAAGCGGCCGCGGGCGGCCCCTCGGGGGAGGACCCGCCGCCCGCACTATTGCCGCGAGGGTGAGGGCTGCGTGCTGTTCCGCGGCCCCCCTCAACTCCTAGAGTTGTTAGGAGAGCGCCGGGGGGACGAAACCCTGACCCCCTGGCGCCAACACTTTAGAAGGGGCCCGCCTCAAGACAAAGGGCGGGCCGGCGCCGGCCCGGGCCACGAGATCGGCAGGCCATATATCCGTGGGCCCGGGCGTAGGCGATAGGAGAACAGCGGGGTTTTTTAGTGGGTAGTCGGATGGCCGAACATCTTTCCCGGAGTCCCACATATCCCTCGGTCCCCCCGGGCCGGGGGAACCCGTCAAGAGAGGTTTTTCCCCGAGACCAAAAAAAAAAAAAAAAAAAGTCTCATATCAAGTTCGGCGTCCAATCTATTGCGGTATTTTGTTTTCGTGGCTGCATAGGTTGAGAATCCTTTTTCGCACAAATATGTTGTTGGGAACGGGAGAAGAATATTCAGAGCCATTTTGGCAAGCATTGGATATTCATCACGGATTCTGCACCAAAAATCGCTGAGAAACGTAGTTTTGAACAGTGACTCCATAATTTTGTCTGATGACATTTCTAAAAGAGATTCATATATCTCGTTTGACATACTTTCGGGCTTTTGTAAGTTGGGTGAAAAAGGATTATGAATTCAGTTTCATTTTTGTATTCTGTTCTTCGGGAAAATACTTCCCAAAAGATGCGCTCAACGAAGTTAAATATTGGACCAATTCTTCGAATACATCATCTTGAAACATTTTTGAGTCGTTATCGCTAACATACTCACTGAGTGACGTAAAGCTTTCTATTTCTCTCTTTCCAATGCAAACAATCCAAAAATCTAATTTTCTATTGAAAGCAGTTATTTTGTTATATTATGTCTGGAACAATGTTGTCTGTTTACCTTGCAATGATAAATTTAATTCGTTCAGTTTTTGAAAGATATCTGCCATAAAAGACAGTCGGAACAACCAAGTTTTATCATAAAAACGGTCTTTCAAATTAAAAGAAGTATCTGAAAGAAACGTCTGTAACTTGGCTCTAAGCTCAAATAGCTTTGTTAAAGTTTTACACCGAGACAGATGTTGACCAGAGAGAGGGGTTTTGATTTTTTTTCTATATTCTTGCGGAACCCTTACAGGGTTATCGCGGAACCCTAGGGTTCCGCGGAACACACTTAGAGTATCGCTGGTGTAGACGATGTTCGAGGATTTATTTCGCCTTGGATTTGACACAGGTTTTTTTTTATTTCTGTAGGCCAGCAAAAAGGCTGACGGCCCGCTTAGAATTTAGCAGTTATCGTCGCCTATGGGTGTTTGCAACGCCAGTGGCATCGCGAACACGCTGCTGTCCCATAAGGGTGCAGGAATTTGGGTCACTAATGCCGGAACATAACATAAAGTTGTTATGACTGCATACTTAGGACCAAAGGTGGTCGCCATCCAGACGGGCTTAGGGCCCTACCACGTACCTAGGGTGGGTTGTTTTGTCGCTTTTTACGACAGGCTGATCCCGGCCGCAGAGGTCAAGGAAAAAGAAAAAAAAACAACTGTGTTTCATTGTAAAAGTATTCATAAAGTCGCTATTCGAATAGATAATTATGTATAAGTAATGCAATGCAATCATTTAAAAATAACATTATAGAATAAGCCATAAGCCATTATTACATTACTGGAGCAAAAAAAATACTGTCTCTTTTTCGTTTCATCGAGATTCAGATCAAAACGATAATCAAGATGATTTCCCTTCAAAAATTTTCTCTCGTTTTTATCATACTCGTTCGTATCTTTCTCTGTGAAACTCCGTGAAACAGCGAATGCAAATTAAAGGCGCATGAATTAATTACACGGAATGACTCGCCTATGTTATAATTGCTCGAGTCAACCGAGAAATAGAGCAAAATCGTTAAATTATTCGCATGCCATCTGGAAATAGACGCGACTCGTCCACTCTGTGCGTCTCGTTACGTTTCCTTTTTAAAACTATCTCCTAAATCGGCTTTGGGACACATGAGGAGTTTTGATAATATAGTGAAATTAAGTTTTCACCTCTAATAATGATTACGATTCGCTGGAGGATGTTTTTTTAACTGTATTTTTTATTATGATTTTTATATATATTTCTTTTATTATACTGTTTATATAAATACTGTCTTATTTACAGAAACAATCTCTTTTCTCTTTAGCAATCGCAATGAAATTTATCGATAGGGTAAAATGGAGTTGACATGTTATTTTTATCGAAAGCAACTTAATGAATTAGATAATTTAAAGATAAATAAAAGAGATTTATCGGTATACGAGCAATTTTTAATATTACATTTAATGATTTGTCCATTTGTACAAAATGAAATATTTATATAATACGAGGGGCGGCTGATAAGTTCACGGCCTAAGGTGGTACTTAATGAACAGTATGCTTTTTGTTTTTCAATATAGTCTCCCTCAAGTAAAATACATTTGTCACATCTGGCAGACTCTGGATCATTTATTTATTTCGAAAGGTGGCTATGCTAGTTTATTCAACCTAGTATCACTGCGTCCAATTTAATGAACTATTGGCAATCACAAGATTGTCACATTTACTATAGCTCATTGGCAAAGCCTGCCGCGTTAATGTAACGAAGCAGTTTTTTGCTCGTATCTCATCTGGTTCCAGCATATGCTTCCCTAGTATGAAGTTACGTTTATTTATCAGGGAACAGCAGTGGCACAGCAGGTGCAGAGGCGTTTCATCTGCATTGCTATCTCTAATCCTTATGATACTGAGGTGCTTGTTTAGGCAGCAAAGTCCGGTAAGCGCCCTCGTTAAGGTGCATAGCTGATTCCTGTTTAGTGCTAGTGCTTCGACCGCAAGTTTGCAGTTGTAGGCTTTTACTAGCACTTTGGAATGATTTAAGTCTGGAATTGTATTCCAGCGCTTAATAGGTTTACTGGTATATTGATCCCTGAGGGTGAGCCGGGTCAGGCTTTTAGGTACGCCGTTTCAGGTCTGTGCTGTGCTCCCTTGGCCCCTATCCGGGCAAGTTCATCGGCCTTTTCATTGCCTATGATACCCGCATATCCGGGGATCCAGCGAAGAATTACTTTATTTTTCACCTTACCTAAAGTATTTAGGTAGTCCATACATTTTTTGATGAGTTTCGAGGCTGTTAAGTCTGAATTGAGCGCCGAAAGTGCTGTTTGACTGTCAGAGTTAAGTCATTCTAAAATTGCGTAGACCTCTGCTTGTAAGATGGAGGCATTTTCCCAGGCTCAGACTGGTCTTGAAGTTTGGTCGCTCTCCAAACACTCCACAGCCTACATCATGTCCAATTTTGGAGCCATCAGTATACCATAGCCGGTATACCGCTCTTCCAAGAGATTTTCTTGAGCAACCAGTCCTCTGGAAGGAAATTCCACATTGTAGTTTTTTGGTCCTACAAATTGTGGATATGTATTGTCTAATGGCATGCCTAGGATGGAGTACGTAACTACTGAGTCCTTTAAGTTCCTTAAGTCAATTTTTCGACTCCTGTGCATTTATCATGTACATGCAGGCCAGTGCCTCATACTGAATAAACAGCGAAAGAGGCGGTAGGCTGAGCAATGCACCAAGGGCTGCTTCAGGAGTTATTTTTATTCTTTGCTCATTTGAAGTTCTTCAACTATCTACCACAATTTAATTCTTCTGTTAGCCAGTACTAATTTTTCTACTTTTTGAACATTTTCTTCGGTCATTACCGTAAAAGGGCGGCCCGCGCGGGATCATCTTCGCAGCTCTCTCGTCCTTGTTAAATTAAACGGACCCGATTTTTCACCGTTGTATGTGAAGTCGCAGGATCTTGAAGAACCGATGACATTTCTTCAAAAAAATGTTTTTAGGCGTATTTCCTTTTTTACGAGGCACTTGATCACGGCGCGGTGTTCAAAATTCCGTGAATTTTCGAATTTGGCTGATATAGTGATGTTCATTGTTCGACAGGTTCATTCATTATGACCTAATTTTTTTTCTTGATTTAATATTACGGTTTGTTTTTATATTACTACTGAGTCCCAAAATTTGTGATAGGATATAGAGAATTATCGTTAAGTACCTTAGGCCGCGAACTTATCAGACACCCCTCTTATGTATCTATCTAGTCCTAGTTAAGACAAAAGGCTTTGAAATATTTTGATAGATTTTATAAAATTAAAGGTTTTTTATTTTGAAAAATTATCATATCGTATAGTGATTTTCAAATACAACCATCATCGGTTTGCAAATTCGGAATAAATCTTACGATTCCCAAAAAGATTCAATGCAAAAAAATTACACGCTACCAAATACAATACGTTCGTTCATTTATTTAGTAAAACGCAACTATTTCGAAAGCTACATCATCCTGAAATGTTGTGATAGTATACAGAACTTCATGATTGCCTCGTATAGCAGTAGAGTATGAATATAAACTGTACAGAGATGTCACTACACGTGTTCACAATTTATGCCTATTTTGTGTTATATGGAGTTTAATCGTCACAGCAAATAAGTGGTTAATTTTTTCTTAAACTATTTAATCTTATGAATGCTAGATTGGGTATTCTTAGTCACTGTAATATTCCTAATTTTGCCATATTGTACCATATATCCGCTAGTAGAAATATAAATGTTATAATTATGTAGCATTTCAAAATTTATCAATAATAAAGATTATCAAGCTTACGTTCTATTTGCCTTCTTTGATATCATTTAAAGATAAAAATATAAATGGCTGATTTCGACTATGGGATCGATTATAGAACTCTTTTAGGTAAGTCCTGAATAATTACAGTAGCATCAATAGCATTAAATGTACTCAAACATACAATACGTAACCAAATAAGTAAATATGATATGTAGCCGCTGTGTTTTTGTTTTGAATGAATCATTTTATTATCTAAACTCAGGCACTAAATTTCAAAGTAGAATGTCTGTACCTATCTTTGAGTTCGTTCGTATAAAACGTCACCTCTGTTCGACATATATGCACATGTTTTAGTATGTAAAGTTTTGTAGTTTCGATGCTGCATAACCATTATAAAGTGACACGCAGACGCTACAAGCGTAGGTGTACCGGGCAGGCCATTGTGATGACTTTCAAACATTTCAGTTAGTGCCGTGATGCGATCGAACGCGCCGGTCGCAATGCAGTTGCTTTTTGCACTGTTGTGATTTTTTTTGTGAATTGAATTTTGTGTATTTTCGGTATTTTACAAATTTGATATAGTTTGATAATTGTAAAGAGATATATATTTTCTTGAAATCCTTATTTGATTTGGTTTATATTTTAGTTTTCGGTGAATGAGCGAGATGAACTCAAGTTAGGTCACTTCTTCAGATTCTAGTGTTCAATATGCAATGAAATCTAAATTTAAAAATCACATTCCTATTTATTTTGCAAATTACAAGTTACAAAATGTCAAAATTTAATAATATTCGAATCTCTGTATGCTGCCACGTGCACAGCTGAAGCAAAATTACTGTAAGCTACAATGCTCGTAAGTGCAAGTTGTATTGATTGCGATTCATTCATTTGATTTTGGCGACTATTTTCTAATCCATGGATGTAACGTGAAGGTTCAATGAGAAGCCTTAAGGTGTGCCCGTTTCCAATCGTATGCTTAATGTCTGCAGTCGATGAATAGATAATTTATTCCAAGTTTATGGATAGTAAATGAAGAAGAATTATTTTAAGGCAACGAATTCGAAAGTATTTATAAGTGGGCATGCAATCTAATCTATCTATCTTTTTAATATTACAATTTGCATAAATGGGTTAGAGTTTTGCGCTAATAGATAAAATTGTGAATGATAAGAGTTGTTTCATTAACGAATCAAGTATTTAGTGTTATCCTTGTATATTTAAATACCTCAAGGTGCAGAATCCATCAAATAAAAAATTACATCAAAGTCGAAATTTAATCATGTGATGATAAACACCATAAATTATATATAAATATATTCAATGCCTTTTCCAGCTAAAAAGTTTCTCTATGGCGTTTGAGAACAGTTTCGGGGAAATTAAATCTCCTTGTCTCACACATCCATGCACTTACACTGAATCGATTCTGTAAGCGGATGGAGATCGTAGCGGCATGGCACAGATAACACTACGTTGTTCAGTTCAAATCATTTGACAGCGCTGTAAAAGCTCCAGAAAGCCTAGGTGTCCAGCCGTGTCTTTTCCCCCCTGTTGTTGGGGAGGTTTTGGGGCCTCGAGTACACTCTTTATCCCGGCGGCAACTCAAGAGTTGACGCGGTTCGAGCTCCGGGAGCCCACGTCCATGTTGGCGGTGAACCGCAGCTCCACGTTGGCCCATCTTGATTTGGTGAACCAATCTTGTATATAGGCGGCCGTCAGCGGGTTGCATTGGCCTATCTGTGGCTTGGTGACGGATATCTACAAAGTCAAAATCCTTGTTTAATCCACAAACTAAGATGTTAGAATTCGGTCTATATTTCATCCTAGTTTTTTTTTGCGTCGGTGCTATTCCCTAACAGCAGTACCTTTCCCAATGCAATGTGGCAAAAGGAAATCAGAGTTACTAGTTACTCCCTTTCTCCCATTTTTCGATACATATTTATCGAAGACTATATTGTTTAAAATTAGTATCTAACAATATTATTCTTCAAAGAATTTCCTTAATATAAAACATCGATAGATCTATAAAATACTTATTCAAGGTGATATTTTAATAACTCTCATAAAATTTATAATAACATTGAAAACAATAGATCACAAACAAAAAGATTGTAAAACATTTATACATTAATACCGTAATAATTCTGTTTGTAATATATAAAAAAATATAAGAAATACTTATTACATAGTATTGAGTGTATACTCGTATAAGAATATTATTCACATTATAATATGGTTTCTATTCGATTTGAAAGTTGTAAAATACTTACTGCTACGTTTAGAAAATTGTCAAGTGTTGCAATGCGCGACGCGACGTAACGACGACCACCTTGACGTGTAATGGCGAACACACTTCGAAACGTTTGCAGAAATCACGGTTTCGATTCCCGTCCCGTGTCTGGGTGTTTATGTCTAATATATATGTAAATAAAAGTATATAAGTAGTGTATCAGTTGTCTAGTACCCATAACACAAGTAATGACATTGTGTGAATTGCCCAAGTAAATTATTATTATATTATTAATGGAGATTATCAAACGAAAGCCATAAGGCTATTTTTCTCTGGCACATATACATAGAAAAAAAAAAAACTAATCGTAAATCATAGAACTATTTTATCAATATCATCGTTTGTTACATGTCGTAGTTATTCTTCTAACTGTTGTTAGTTAGCTTGAGTAAATTATGAGTGCCCTTTTTACCCTACCACACATTTTTGCTCGTCCGCCGGAAGCAGTCGGCCTACGGGCCATTTGCCCTCCTTTATATGTAAATCTTTCAATACGCCATTTCCAATCAAACATATTTTCTTCACACTCGATCGATGGCTTGGATTTCTCAAAATCGATTTACTCGCGCGGACATCGCGTCTTGTTTATAATATCTCAAGTGGAGACGATAAGCGATTGTCCCATTGTCAGCGAAGCCGTATTGTTTGTTGCATACTGTAAGCGACACGTGCGTGTACCATTTTTTGCAAAACTTCTTATAGCGAGAATCTATTTTCTCAGTTTCTTTATATTATGTAAACGGAAAATGGGGTTCCTTTGACGCACCATCACATCAAAACTACTGAACATGGTACTGCGACCATTTGAATTTTTCACAGATAGATGGCTCTACGCTATTATTAGATTCCATTGACCATTTTCCTTTTTTTTTTCAATTTACTTTTTTCTCTTATTCGCCCAGCAAAGCGGGCGGAAACGGCTAGCAAGTAATATTAAAAGTAAAATTATACATAATTAAAACTTTTGATCTTCAATAACGCATTTAAAATCTTAAGGGTATTAAATGTTATGAAAATATTAAGTTATGTGGTCAGTAAAAAAAATGTTACAAATAACGTATGCCAATTTTACTGCATTCGATATTCGGTGAATGCGTTTTGGCGCGTTGCCAAAATATCAGACGACCTGCACCGCAGTGTATGGTGTAAGGCACAAGCGGAGGCAGTGTTTATAAAATATACTTGACACGTGGACGTAAAATGATCAAAGTTTATGCGCTCTATTGCTTATATCAAAGACATACTCTGGTTTATTTCCTGACTTATCTTTGGGCTATGATTATTCTAACTCGTTTACGATTATTGTAAGAAAGATTAAGCTTGGCAGAAATATTAACAGATCAGTTTGATTTGCATCAGAATTCACGGTTTTAATACCATTAAATGTTACCCAAAATTGTTATTTATTCCGAATACTAATCTCATGGCAGTAAGACGTAGCTACTCATAGGATGCTTGCAAGTCTACTAGCTCGATTTCAGGAATTTTTTCAAACTTACGGATTTCTTTTGTATTGGAATCATCACAATTACAGGTGTTTTGTACACACCAATTTGTGTTCAGTAGTTAAGCAGTTGTATTTAAAACCAAATTGATTTTTTTTCTTCGATAATCTTATGTTTTAATTACGAATTTATTAGAATTCATATTATTCAAAAATGTGTCATCCTCAATATGAAAGGCTGAACTCATTTGAATATTTATTCCGCTATTCTTTCATAATTTAGTCGATACAAATAACTTATTTAATTATATAATTTATTGAGACACGCGCGTATCATTTGATATTTTATCACTTCTCCCGATGTTTTAATAGTTTTATTATATACGAGGGATGTTCAATAAATAGTGATAATATGATACATTCTCCTTAGAAAGAAAAAAAAGTACTAACAGGCATAGCTCACACATTAGATATAATAAAAATCATTCAATTATTTTTTGTTTTTTAAAAGTAGAAGTCATTTATTTGCGTCGTGTTGGAACGTGTTCTTAAAAATTGATAAAAGTAAAGTTCGCACGGTAAAAAATATCTCTGCTTGAAATTTTTTACTACGGAGCTGGTAAATCAAGACTTGAGACCAACATTAGTGGTTCATTCTCCTTCATATTCTACGGTTGCGCGTTGGTGTGCTGAGTTCAAGCGAGGAAGAACTTCCATTAACGACGACCCCCGCATGAGGCGCCCTACATCGGTAACTGAACAAATGATTAGAAAAGTTGAAAACATTGTCTTGGCGGATCGTCGTGTTACTGTTTGTTTTATAGCAGAAGAAATTAAGATTTCTATACAACCATTTGGGGATGAAAAAAGTGTCAGCGCGCTTGGTGCCCAGAATGCTTTCCGACGCCCAGAAACAAACGAGACTGAGAATTTCAGAAAGCTGTTTGGATTTGTTACAACTAGATCTTGACCGCTTCACTATTATGACTCGGAAACGAAAAAACAGTTCATGACTTGGAAAAGACCGTCAACTCCATCTCCGAAGAAATTTAAGGCGATTTCCATTCGCCGGTAAGATCATGAGCTGTTTTTTCTGGGACAACCAAGGGGTGGTAATGATTGAATACTTTAATCATGGAGCCACTATTATGGGCACTTTGTACGCAGGACAAATAATTAAAGTTTACGCAAGCAACGGCGTGGGAAACTCGCAAAAGTTGTTTTGTTTCATCAAGATACACGCACGCGGCGCACCCAGCGCAGACCGCAAGTCGAGAGTTGCGATGGCTGTCATTCCAGTAGCTGGCTTCGGATTGATGGAACATCCTCCATATTCACCGGACCTAGCTCCTAGTGCTTTCTACCTATTTCCCCGGTTAAAGGAATATCTCAGGGCCCATAAATTTGAAGATTTTGACGCAGTAGTCGCCGCGGTATACGATTTTTTAAGGGATCAGGAAGATTTAAAAAAAAAAGGGAATTTTAGCTTTAGACATAAGATATACAAAGTTACTTGAAAGGTGACTACGTCGAAAAATAAAATAATATTTAATAAAAGATAATTGCGTCATACTCATTATCACTTTTTATTGAACACCCACCCACTTACTAGTACTTCGTTGAAATCGTCTCTTGAAATGTCTGTTGACTACTACTACATTCGAAGTCAAAGTGATAATCAGTCGGAAATGTGTTAATTACTTAATTTTTCTTAACTTAGGGTAACTCAACTTTTAAAACTTTTCTTCATATAGTAACGGCCAAAATTCTTTTGCTAAAATTAAAAAGTTGAACTGGTTTTTGTATACAGTGATTACGGAAACAGTGGCTTTGATGGGAACAAGGTGATAGTCTTATTTATAAATGTATACACAAACGTGGAATATACGTAATAAATAATGATTCAAATAAACAAAAAAGGCGCCTTCATTTTCTAAACATACTGCATTCAGTAAACATACGTCATAGTGTTCGTCTTTGAAGGATTTTTAAAACTGAATTCAATTAAATTAGTTAAACTACTATTAATAGTATATTCGTAAATATATATACATATAAATGTAAGTGTACTTTTGTAATACTAAAATAGAAATTTCAAAACAATCGTATATGTAATTATTACTTACATATTGTACACCGCACTTTTAACAAAGAGGATAGTGAAATTTATCCTTTAATGTTATGTCTTGCTATTTCGTTGGCTGGTATGTATGCTGATATGATTTCGATGGGATTCTACTGGTAGATAGCTCGTTTTATAAGGAGTAAATAACCATACGGTAAATACCATACGGTAAATACCGTATGGTATTGATTATCGCACTTATGTAGCTTTTTCGGCATTATTAATTTGTATTATCCATATGTTTCATATTAAGTATGGAAGAGTACTGGGACTTGTCTGTATGGTCCTAGCCCAGGGACTTCATTGGACTCAGGTCTCTGGAAACGATACGGTTACTAGTGCAGTTTTTCGTTGTTAGTCGTTGTTTCCACTCGGGCAGATATGATTAGTACCTTTCGATAAATTTACACTTTTCTTAAATCAAACATATGGCGACAGTACCTCTAGTTGTTTAAGATTTAAAAACTTAATTAAGAAATTGACCAAACAAATAATTTAGAGATATTTCTCAACAGCTAACTTTACATCAATCAAATGCTATTATATTTTTCGATTCAAAATAATTATCTCCCGAACTATATAAACGCGTTTAAAAAATTGCTACTTTAAAATTTATAAATGATAATTATATTCCCACATTGAATTTAAATGCATAGTGGATTTAAAATTCGCTTCATTCAGAGATCATTTAGGTAATGACTCTGCAAAAAATATAGAGATTTCATTTGTCAATATACTCTCAAAATTATATTTAGAATCTGTTCTCAATAACCTAGTTCCGACCAACTTAGTGTAGACAAGGGCCCAATAGATGGAACTGAAAACTATCGACGACTTATCTGTGGTGCCAGTATTAATTTTACTGTATCAGCAGGCCAGGACTACAGCTGTAGACCCTCCGCTGCTGCGCAGTATCTTACAAACATCCAGTAATATAACAAAATGTTGAATTTCTTCTCGTCGTATTTAATACCTTTGAAAGAAGATTATTTAAATCTCATCATCTTAATATAAGATTTTTATTATCAAGTATTACCCCTCGAGGGATTTCTCGTTTAGATACTACATGTACAGTACTAGACCAGAAAGTGGAAAATTTAACGTATACCTAGATCATGTAACAAATAGGCCAAAAAGATCCGGGATCCGACGACTCACAGTGTTAACATTATGACACGCAAACAATACGTTTCAATTCAATTTTATTCTTGGAAAAGAATGCATTACGCATCCCCCGATAATAAAAAGTCAATGAAAGTTATAAAAACGAAACAGATTTATGAAAAACATTGTTTGAGGTCTTCACTAAATTCTTGATCTTCCCACGAGTCATATAAACACCTCTCTCTTCCTCTTTTCACTTTCAGAAAATGTCTATAGTGCTATACTTCTCTTTTATGATATATTATTTCATAGTTTTCGTTCTCTTATTGACTCTTGAGCTTGCTTTACGGAAAAGCAATTTCGCGCTTCAAGTTGCTATTGTAACATCTTTAATTATCGTATGAAAATGACGTTTAGTTATTTGATTAAGACGTGGACGATGTATGGCTGAAAAATGCCACGTTTGGCTTGAGAACGTGACGTGTACAAGCGAAACCAGCATAATCTGGAGAAGTTGATCAACTGGCTTCAGCCTAATTTCACGCTTCAACAATCTAACATGCATAGTTTTTGTGAGTATGATCTAAATTGCAATGTTGACTTTGAACGGTAAATGAACTCTCCTCGTGTTTAAGATAAATCTCTCGGCACTCATTTACGCTTAATCCGCGATTCGATCGACATCGTCGATATTGGCTCGGCGTCCTTGGTGCCCTCCCATCCATCTCAATTTGCACTGCCAACCCTATTGATCTACCGAGGTTGTATGGGAGCGTGTGACCTGATAACTTTATTCTTTTATTGGATGTTATATACCCTATTTTATTTGTTAACCTGTCCCTTTTTTATTTATCGATTTTAGCGCACAATATTATAGATCTTTTCTACAATTTTTGTTCACAATTCCTTAAGTTTTATGTTACTTTCAAATAGTCTTCAATATGTAATGACGCTCCATTAAAATATAGTCATTATTGCAAACGCTGCTAAATATTTTATACTTGGTTTTGTTTTCATTATCTTTTTTTTATATTTATCTTCCGTATGAAATGAAATATTTCGAAGACGAGTGGTGATGTGACGATTTCCTTAAATCTCTTGGTTACCTCTTATTAATTCATTAGTTGTTTTGTGACTTTTGATTAACTGTTTATCATTATCTAAGCGTTAAATGCAACCCAAACTTCTGAGTCAGTGCCCGGGCTTCGCTTTCCGACTTTACCTTATCCACTTCGTCACGGTCTTCGGCATCCCTGATAATGAGTCCATTGGCATGCACATCATCCTTTACGACGTCAGACCAGCACTTTTTGGATCTACTCACGGCAGGAGTGCCGTGAGTTTGATTAACAGTTGCCTGGCTGAAATGATCCCCACCACAATCAATATTAAGATCGGCACGCGGCAGTGAAGAACACCAACTCGAAGTTATAATAGTTTTTATATGAAACCTCAAATGCGTCCAACATTCCGATTAAAACAAACATTGGCAGTCGATCAAAGGATAATCGATCACTGCCGATAGATTTACGTCACAACCACACTATCGGTTTGTTTTTTGAAAAATCTTCATGAAATACACTGTGGCCAGTAATTTTATAGTTGATCAGACGAAACATAAATCGATCTTCTATCTAAATTATTATTGATCTATTTTATTTAATGTTTAGCTATAAAATTAAGTGAATTTTCAAATATAGCTTCGTACAATTTACTTAATTACAATCGTTAATTACCATCTTGTCCCTCGTTTCTCGTTAAGTGCAAAATATCTATGTTATTAAAATGTAAGAAGTCTCTTTGAATAAATTTATATCAGCAAGCATGGGGTTTGTCCCATAATACACCGTCAAAAATATCGATACAGCATTTGTAGTAAAATCATACATGCAAGCTACTTAGATATAAAGAATTTCAGAGATAAGAAGTGAAAAAGATTTGGTTATTGTCAAAATAATAGTTTGTTGCTACCCATTACAATCTCGATTCTCGAATAAATAATATATAAATATACTGGCACAATTCATACAGCGCCATCTAGTCCCAAAGTAAGAAGCATAGCACTAGTGTTGTGGGTACTAGACATCTGATATATTACATATATACTTTTCTTTTTGTAATTAATACACCAAGAAGCGAGACGGGACTGGAGCTCGTGACCTCCTCGAGCGCACCGAAGTGCGTTAGCCGCTACGCTACAGAGGTTGTCTGATGAATGAATAATTATAATACTGAGTATAATTAAGTGATGTACATATGATGTGATGTAATTATGTCCGGATTTATAGCTGCACTATTTTCGTTCAGACAGGTGGGTCAAGAGGTTTCACAGATATATTTCCAAGACGCAAATTCAGTCCAACGTGAAATATATTTCAAAACACATGGCGTATGTATCCGAATTCCATATAAATGAGTAATGTGCTCCTGGAACGTATGAATCGAAGGTTGTTATCTATATTTCGATCCGCTAAAGTAAATAACCGTTTACGTTCGATTCCAATCGTAAATATTTTGAAAATTGATGACGTTTAACGCGTTTTAATTTGTTAAGGATGTTGGTGCCAGCAGGTGTTCCTTGCTGGAATCGATATACATATTTTTTATGATTAGATAGTTTCCACGATTTTCCATGGTCTCAGTCAAATGCTTTTTTCATTGCTGAGAAACAGTAGACAGGCTGACGGCCCAATGAATAGTAGCAGTTACCGTCGCTGGATGGATTTTTGCAACCAGTGGCACCACGAACACCCTGCTGTCCCTTATGCGGACACATACAGGAACCTGGGTCACTAATGCCGGAACACAAACCAAGGTTATGAGCGCTTTATAAGTCTTTTACCCAACATTTAAAAACATTAAAACTAAATGAGATAGAAATTAAATAAATAAATTACTATAACATGCACTGTATTGTCAAAAATTGAAAATAGCAAAAGAACACATACAAAAATACAATACGATCTATGATAAAACTAATGGCGTTTGCGGTTGTCGGTTATTTAGTGGACGCGCAGCCTTGGCACTCGGTTAACGACTGCCGTGGCAAGCGATTACGAGTGAGCTCCGCCGGACAGCAATGGGTGGCGCCCGCACCTATAGGTATTATTTTCCTGACCAAATGTGATGGAGAATGGTTTAAATCGATGCGCGCTAGAAGGTTATTACGGCGGCATACTTATAGACCAAGGGTGCTTTCCATCCAGAAGGGCATGAGACCTTACCACGCAGGGTTGTTTTGTCGTCTTTTACGACAGGTCGACCTCTGCCGCAGGAGTTAATATTCTTAACTCACCCCTGTACGGACTCCTTGTACCGTGCCCCTGTACCGTGTGCTGACTCTAAACAAGGACTCCTCTAGTACATTGTGCGATTCTTATATATCAAGAAGTTCTGAATGTTGATGAAGCTCAACCAACTAGAAGAGCGCTTTGAATGGCACACAGTGGGCCAGTATCGAAATCACAACTATTTCTTCTCAACTCTGCACGGATTCTGCTAATGAGTCTAGCTGTAAATACTCTATCGGATTCATCGTTAATTGTGACCCTCTCCTAACCCACTATTGGGTCAAATCTCACCAGAATTGATTAGGGGCGCGTTCGTTATCTAATTGTTTATATGGCTAATCGCGTTTACATAACAGGCGACTGATGACGCCTTACAAGCGTCGTAATTAATATGTTGCTGGGAATTAAATTAAAAATGCATAGATTGTTGGCTGTGTAGCCCTGGAATCTCTTGTCACGTTGTTATAAATAGTGACAAATTGATTGCTCCTTCTAGAGTGACAGGAATAGCACCATTGAATCGTGCCTTCGGTGTTTAAACTGCTCGTTGAGGTTTTCCCATCGCCGTTACGGTATAGGGTTTTATAAAAGAAAGAAAGAAAGACTGTAAATGTCCGCAGGTGGGTGTGACCACTGGCTAACAGCTGGACTCGAGCTTTAAAAATGTAATCAGGCGTGGTATATAAATACATCATCATATTTTTGTAGTCCTGGCAATCCTAATCAGGATAAAAAGATTATATTATTGAATTATTGTATTGTCATCGGTCCTTGATAAATCTACACTGTTTAAATGAAATCTGACTGTTTAAAGTGGGTCATAATTATGTTCAAAGGAGTCAGTTATAAACAAACAAAAATACAGGTGAAACTAATAAAAGCGTGTTAAAAAAACGTTAGACGACCGTTGTTACCTTTTGAATAAAATATGCGTAAGAATGAATTAAGAAAAATTTCGTCTGTATTAGTTCACCCGGCCATTACGATAAAAACGCCCCTAAGTGCTAACACGTATTTGTACCGCAAAGGCAAAGCGCAAAAGTGACGTCACGGGGCGATTTTCCACGGCCTCGCCCACCTCACAATAGACGGTGCTACAAGGCGTGAGTTTGTCTTTGCCGTTATGTGATCTGTTTGCTTTAGATTGATGTATGGACGCTAGTATTAAAAAGGTTTCATTTCTTCTATGATGTGTACTTTACTAGAAGTGTATGATATTGAAATAACTTTAGTAATCTCTTATTCTATAACAATAATAGCTCGTAAAGTTCCACTTCTGGACTCGTGTCCAGCACGATCGTTACGCTTATCTAAGTCAGATTAGCGAGTTACATTCCGGTATACATGTTTCTTCACGATATTTTCATTTTCCTTCGCCGTTGGTACGTAGCATTTATTATGGCACTCATATTAGGGCGGGATCTAAGCCATCTCGGGATTCTAAACCGTGACTTCAAGTTGGGACTCCTAATGTGCTACCACTTGGTTATCACGTTTCTACATAGTTTCGTTTATACTCAAGCAAGTATCTGGCTTGTATGTAGAAGTAGAAATCTGCAAGCTGGCAGTGGTCTCCCTAACACGGCTTATCGGAGTCCCGGTTTACGGCCCGCTCGATAGTAAGCAGTCGATAGTACGCAGTCGATAGTAAGCAGTCGATAGTTTACGGCCCGCTCGATAGTAAGTATATATAAATTTGAGAGAAAGTATTATTATAGCTGATCAAATGATTATAATAAATAAATGTGTTTTTTAAACTATTGCATAGCTTTTATCGCGGGCTTTGAGCGCAGTGACCGAATCAAGAAATTTCGTAACGAAAATAAAACCTAACACCCCCCACTCCGCCTACCATGTAGCTCGGCCGAGTGTTCGCTTAACGTGTATGTATATGTTACGACTGTACGTAGGGATGGGCGATATTGAAAAACATTTTAATCAACTTATGCAATTATAATTATTTATATAAATTATTTTCTTTGATATTAATTCAAGTTTTTTCTTTGATATTAATTTAAGTTACACTTTTTGAATGTACACCTATGTATACATATATACCTACATGTATATTTACGGGGCGCACGTGCGGTGAGTGTGGTAGGGATGGGCGATATCTATCGACATTTCAACTATCAATGTTTTTTTTCTAAAGTGTCGATGTTTTCTACCGATATTTTTTGGACAAGATATATCGATACTCGTTAATAAAAACATCGATATCGTAACATCGATATTTTTAGTTTTTTATTATCGTGTATCGATATATCTTGTCCAAAAAATATCGATAGAAAACATCGATACTTTAGAAAAAAAATAATTATTGCATAAATAAAAGATTTTTTATTGCATAAGTTGATTAAACTGCTATGCAATAGCTTTACCGCGGCAGTCCCCGAGTGCCACACATCTTTTTTTTTATTGCTGTAGGACAGCAGACAGGCTGACGGCCCGCTTAGAATTTAGCAATTACCGTCGCTTATGGGTGTTTGCAACGCCAGTGGCATCGCGAACACGCTGCTGTCCCATAAGCGTACAGGAACTAGGGTCACTAATGCCGGAACACAACACAAGGTTATTATGGTAGCATACTTAAGACCAAAGGTAGTCGCCATCCAGACGGGCTTGAGGCCCTACCACGTAGCTAGGGTAGGTTGTTTTGTAGCCTTTTACGACAGGCCGACCTCGGCCACAGAGGTTAGTATTCTTTCTCCGCCCCTGCACGGATAAAAATGGGTTTCGTCAAAAGTCGTTTCCCTCAAGAAGCCTTACGCGCCGGGTGTACCTACGTTGCGTACTCGATATTACTCATATTTATGGATTTAAATATGGCTTCGTTCTCTTTATTAATATTAAAATTATTGCTACGAAGTCTGTAATCTTTGGAATAGACGAAACCATAAACTGCATCTCTTGAAGGTCTCTTTTAAATCGAGTCGTTGCTCTGTAGTGAAAGGATGTCATATCAAACAGACTGTAAATAAATGCGAAGGTTGTTTGATAACTCCATGACGTTTTCAATTTCCCGCGCAGTAACTTTAAATGCAACACTGCTGCCGTCTACCACCATCTTTTAATAGGCTACTATCAATTTTTGAGCAAGCTGCGTCATTTTGTTTGTGTTTGACAGCCATTAAAAGCAGACAACGTCGTGAATCTAAACAAAAATGGAAAAAAGTGAATTTCGTGTGTTGAATAAGCATTATTTTTGGCGTAAAAACCATCACTGAAACCAAGGAAAGACTTTATTTATTTGTCAAATACTATGGGAACACTGCAACATGAATTTCAATGGTTAAGAAATGGCTTACGGAGTTCCGTTGTGGTCGTACCAGCACAAGTGACGCCGTATGTTCAGATCTCCCAAAAGAGGTCATCAAGCCAGAAATAGTCGATAAAATTCATAGAAAATAATATTGGACGATCAGAAAATGAAGATGGGTGCCCATAGATATACCCCAGGGACTAAGGAATAATCAAAACAGTGGGTTTCACCGGGTGAACGTGCACGAAAGAAGGGCAATTTGGGTCTTTCAGCCAACAAGGTCATGGCCACAGTTTTTTGGGATGCACGCGGTATCATTCACATAAATTACCTGAAGGGTAGAACGGTCACTGGCAAATATTATTCAGAGCTTTTAGACGGATTCGATATTGATTTAAAGCAAAAACGACCACATTTGGCGAAAAAAAGTGCTGTTCCATCAAGATAATGCACGAATGCAAACGTGTGTAGCTACTATGGCAAAAATCCATAAATTGGGCTACGAACAGCTACTCCATCCATCATATTCTCCAGATTTAGCCCCCTGCGACTATTTTCTTTTTGCAAACATGAAGAAATGGCTGGGTGGGTGGTAAGAGATTTGGATCGAATGAAGAGGTCATAACCGAAATAAACCCTATTTTGAGGGCCTTGATAAACCCTATTATTTGGAAGGAATAAAAAAAAATGGATAAACGCTGGACTAAATGTATTGATCTAAAAGGAGATTATGTTGAAAAATAAAACACTTACTGGCCGAAATAATTTTTTTTTTATTTCAAATAGTCACGGAGTTATCAAACAGCCCTCGTATACTGTGACAATTGACGCAAAGCGCTTGTATTATGGGTACTGGACAACTGATATACTTACGTACTTTATTTTTCAGAAATAAAAACACACTAGATATAAAAACGTCCCTGCAAGTTTTCCGACGAAATAATCAGTTCACTTTACTTATTTTAGTTGACTATTTTGTTTTTAAATACACATCTAAAAACAAAATAGTCTATCTGACTATCTATAAAGTCAGTTCAATTTTCAACTTAAAAGGTAAATTTGCGGAGTTATCAGCAAGAGATTTTTTTTCATAAGTAATTTTAAAACCAGTATGTGATAATAGCGCGCCTTATGGGCATATTAAGATACATGCAGCTTCCAATCTCTTCCTACATCCACTCGCGTCACATTATGACGCAAAAATACCAATATGTAATTAATAAGTCGGTTTCAAACAATCTTATTTACGTATGTCTATTTTGTATTATATTTCCAAGACTTGTACAACGCGGGCAGTGCAAACCGAGTATTTGAAGAACGTACACGCGTCCGATCGGTGTTGGGCGTCGAAAAATTCTAATCTTCGGTCTCTATGCATATATAAAAAAATACATAAGCTTAACCTATTATATACTAGATATATAATTGTGTGTTAGTGTTTGAGTGATTATACATTATTTAGTATAATTAAAAACAATAGTGATGTGTAATTCAAAACAGTGATAGTTTTTAATAATATTTATGTAAGGAACATGCATTTAAATCGATTGTCGAATAAAATATGGGTTATGTTAATTGTAGAAAACTTTCTCATGATGATTGAACAAAATTATTTGCAGTCTTGGTATATAGACACTCTTTTCAAATTATATTATGTTAATTTGCTATAATTAATAATAATGAACCAAAGTACAGTTATATAATTTGTTTATTAAAATTTGTGTTTTTTCGAATATTTTTAAAAATTTGCTGCGTAGAATTTTTTAAATTTATTTCTAGTCTCATAAAATTAACGATTTTTTTTAAATTAAATGCCTACATACTTAATCTGGGTTTATATTAGTTATTTTTATTTATATAATGTGTATGTATCTGTGTGTATATTACGACTAGGTCGTGGTATAAAGAACTAGGCAACGGAGTTAATCATTTATTGACGTCGACCTTAGCAAATTGAATTATAAAAATTATTAAGCGACTAAAATTGATCATCAGTACATTTATGATCTTTATAAAATACACAAACACACATATATACATTATCATTCGGATGGATTATACTTCACAGATCGTCCAACCCCCTTGCTCATAGAGGCGTAATGTTAATACATAAGCCAGCGAGTACTTGAACAATTAGATTATTCATTGACCATAATTTTACCGTAACATCACCGCCTTAATTACTATTATAATTAACTTTTACTTTTTTTATCTCTATTCGTTACTTTTCTGAAGCAACGCGCGTTTTACATAACGTCTCTTTCATGAACTAGCTGTTATTGCTAGGCGTAGCGCGTGTAGTCTATGAGGCTTCGCTCACAGACTTTGATCTTAACAAATCAGTTCAATTCCTCTTTTACTAGGGCTCCTACGGCTAGGTATATGGAAAATACCGTTTCAGCACTACCCTCGTGACTCGTAATTGATGATAAATTATTATTTACTGCTTACCTAAAACTGAAACGACATCAGGTTTTCTTTTTAAGATTAAAAATTAAGATGGCAGTTGCTTCTGAATAAATAATTCAAAACACCTATTACCATTTATGTCTTGTTACCCTCGAATCTAGGATCTCGGAGAAGCTTTTAGCATTTTTCTTTAAATCAAACGATCTGCTTCTTCTGTGTTACATCAAAGAGATATAACATAATATAGATAAGATCAGTTACTTTTTAATAACGTCATATGTTTAGAGATGAAAATGATAATTTTATAACAGTTATATTTTTATATGTATTTATAATACAGAATGTGGTACATTCTCCATGCGCGTGAGCATTCTAATTCATGCCCATAAAAGTGTTATACAATACTTGAACGACTCGCAATACGCACAAACACCTAAACTCTATGATAATATAAAATATTTCCTAGTTCTTGTGATGCCGTAAACGTCACCGTCGCAGACAATAAGAAAAATTTGCATTATCTATACATTTTTAAATAAGTTGAGATGTTTTACATTCTTAATCAAGGTCTATTTTTTTAATGCTGAAAAAGAGCAGACAGGCTAACGGCCCACTTAATAGTAAGCAGTTACCGTCGCATATGGATGTTTGCAACGCCAGGGACCTCGCTAACACGCTACTGTCCCATAGGGATACTGGAACATGGGTCACTAATGCCGGAACACAATACAAGGTTATCAGTGCAGCATACTAGACCCGGTGTGGTTTGCATCCAGACAAGCTTGGGGCCCTACTACATAGCTAGGGTTGTTTTATCGCCATTTACGACAGGCCGACCCCGGTCGCAGGTATTAGTATTCTTACTCCGCCCCTGCACGGAGAGAAACGTTATACTCGTGTTTGGTCATAATATCCGGATGACCGAGCTTTGCTCGTTACTTTTTTATAAATTGTGTTTTTTGGAAATTAACAATTAATTTTCTTAGTCTAACCTCAAAGCAAACACTCATTGACTTCTTGTTACTTAACAACGCCATCTACTGCAGCTTTAGTCTTGTGTCGTTAAAGCAATTTAAAAAAAATAGTATTATTATTCGCCGATAGATGTCAGGAAGAGTCACATTTAAAAAAAAATTGTATTATTATTCGCCGATAGATGTCAGGAAGAGTCACATTTTTGTTATTTTTCTTCCAATTAAAAAAAGCGAATAAAATGACATTTTCTAGAAGTGATTCCTAACTAGATCGATTTATCGCCCCCGAAACCCCCCGTATACTAAATTTCATGAAAATTGTTGGAGCCGATTCCGAGATTCCAATTATACCTAGTCAGGTCATAAATTCTGTCACATGTTTAATGTAAAATAATTGTAACAAGTTTATTCATTATGTAACCATTCATATACCAAAATGAACTTAACAAAACATAGATTCTTATGACATTAAAGTTTATTCAAAATGACCTCCGTGATTTTGAATACAAGCCTTCAATCTGCGCGGCCAGTCCTCTATCGCAGCACAAACGAGGTCCATGTCAATATCGGCGGCTGCCTTAATCAAGGATGTCTTGAGTGACTCCAAATTGGGATGAGGCTTTGAATACGCCTTTTCCTCCAAGTGTTGCCATATCTTGTAATCTAACGGATTCAAATCTGGACTGGAGGAGGGCCAGTCTTCGTGCCGGATGAAGTCGATTTCACGCGCCGCCAGCCAGTCTTGTGTGCTCTTCGCTCTATGAGCTGGCGCCGAATCTTGTTGGAATACCCAGTGCCTGTTATTGAACATGGTATGAGAAACAGGTTCCACAAGGTTCGTCAGGACTGTATTTTGATACACAACAGCATTCGTTTTTACACCTTTCTCACAAAAATGTACCTCTGTTAAGCCCCAATAAGAAACTCCCAACCATACCATGAGCGAGGATGGAAAATGAACTCGTTGGACACGCGGAATACGGTTGCTCGCTTCTTCACTACTGTGAGCGTACACCTTATCATTTTGTTTGTTGTAGCTCTCTTCTACGGTAAACATTTTTTCATCCGAAAAAAGAATTTCCCGATATTTTTTTCCCGCGTACCGCTTCAACAAAGCGCGGCATCTCTTCAGTCTCAGGTCCATTAGACGAGCATTCAAACGATGTCCTGTTTTTCTTCGATATGCCCGAAGCCCTAAGTCTTCATTTAACACCCTTTTCACCGTGGTTCTGCTTAACCCCATCTGAAGGGCCAACAGTTTCTGCTTACGTTTGGGATTTCTTTGAATTCGTGCCTTCACAGCTTTTATCACTGCTGGAGTCCTAACAGACCGAGGGCGACCACTTCTTGACCTGTCATCTACACTAGAGTCTTCATTGTATCGTTTGATGGTACGATAAATGAATCTTTTGGTTATATTCAAATTTTTCAGTATGTTAAAAATTTGAATTGGCGCGTAACCGCAACGATGCTACGCAATAACTGCAACACGGTCTTCTTTAAACGTCCACTCCATATTTAAAAAATGAGTAAAATTCTAAAAGTATACATTTTTATTTTCATGAACAATTCGAGATTCGAATTCAATAAACTTTTTTGTGGCCAGCATTCTAAAAGAAAAGTTTTTACTGTGTGACAATACTTATGACCTGACTAGGTATAAGTATATATATAGAAGAATTGCTCGTTTAAAGATAGCTCGTTAAAACGTTATCCTAATAACGTTTTGGAATTAAGGCAGTTCAGGCATTCAAAATACTTCAGCTCCTTTTTCGCAACGATGCCTCTTGGTAATCTTTTTTCGACCAAGGAAAGAAAAATGGAACTACTGTTATTAAGAAGAATCCAAAGAGGGTCCAAATGTATTGATTAGTAGAAAGATTAATTAGTCGCCTTTTACGACTTCCTATGATACTAATGATGTAGCTCTGTTCTTATTTTTGGCAAATATCACGTAACTAACTAAAAAGTCTGCATTGTGGTATGAAGCCTAAAAATACGTAACCAACCTGATTAATCTGACATTTGTGTAAATCATTTTATTGATTGAATGATTGTTTTCTTTTGTCACTACGTAATCACTGTTAAGAAAACGCCGAAACGTCAGCATTGATCAAAATAAACACACATCTTTAATCCGTAAAAGCCAGAAACACTTAAGAAAATGTCAAATAATTTTTTTTATACTATAGCCAAAATCTCGTCTAGCGGAATTGCGAGCAACACATTTTGCACCAAATGTTTTACGCAAAAGAGATTTTAATTAAACAAAAACTACAAAATATTTACGCTGCACGCGCGCTAGTATGTGGGGTTTATATAATTTCCAAAGTATTTGGAGGAGTTTCTTACGCCTTATTTTTTTATTGCTGAAGAACAGTACATAAGCTGACGGCCTACTTAATAGCAAGCAGTTAACGTCGCCTATGGATGTTTGCGACGCTAGGGGCATCGCGAACACGCTACTGTCCCATAGGGGTGGGGTATATATATTTATATACATATTTATGAAATTTGTAAAGATTATATTTTGAGTAATATAATTATAATCTAATGGTTGCATGTTTTCGGAAGTTAAAATTATTTCATATTACCTAACTGTACCACACAAAAATAATGCATAATTAAAATCCACACAATTTCGCAAGGCGTCATCGCTACACTTGCTCGAAAACATTATAATTTCTATTTGTACAAATTATTATAAACTTGATGTTTTCTGGTTCAACGGTTGCCATTGATCAAATGCGATGTTACATCGTGACCGCACTTGGCATAGACTCATCATCATTGCACATTTCATGAAATATATTTTTTGTTTATATTTATAAACTAATCCTGTGTAGTAAAGACATAATCCATATTTTATTTTAGTAAAACAGGCCATTATAACATAACATTCTTTATGTAACGAAATTTTCGTTAAAATAGAAGTCTTCAGTGAGCTCCATCCTTCGTCTCCATGCTTTATTGGCTAAATTCTTTCTTTCCTTTTCTAATTCCTCCTGCCTCCTTCTTCGTCCCTTTCGTAATCCAAATATTCTTCATATTCTCCACTATTACACATCCACACATCTCCCCCTTACTGTGGGCTATTCTCCTTTTGTTGGAAACATCAGTATACGACGGTAACCGGTTTCTAATTGACCGTTCCACCTGTCTCCAGTAGTTCTTATACAAAAAACAACTCTATCTATAACTTATATCTATACTGATTTTATTATATGTTATTAATAGATACCTATATATCCTTATATATTAAATATATAATTAATTAGACACCAAAAAATAAAAGTGGAACAACAACAAAGTTATCGTATGCTGAAGTGAATAGAATACAGAAGCGAGTGATAGTGCATTACTAGTTGATACAAGTGTGGCAAAGTGTTTTCAAAAAGCAACTCGAAAATGAAAACCACTACGCCGGGCCCTCCGCGGGTGTCGAGGAATATATCCTTGCCTGCTGGAAGTCAACCGCCTACCGTCAGCATGCTGGCAAGGAGGACCATGTCTGAGAGGTATAAATTGTTAACATCCATTACTAAATTAGTAGCTGGCTCATATTAACTCATGTGACTCAAGTCTGGATTATTGCATATTATAATTAATATTATTCTGGATTATTGCATATATATCGTAATAATTTATTTACAAACAATTAATTTAACCCAAGTCTAGATGCTACCCCGCCGAATAAAACATATAAAACTCTTTAACTTTTGAGGATCCACTCAATATTAGCTCCACAGTTTACTAATAATTTGATAAGATACCGGTAATTTTTTTTTTACTTCTACGGTAACTGAAAATCTATCTATTTGGACATTAATACGCCACATCACTAACGGCTGAGATCGCCTCACAGCCTTGTAAATTTTTGTGAGATTTATGTGTTTAATTTAGCTCTTAGGGCGTCTTCAAATTAGCCGCAAAGTGTCGCGCTGCAGCCGCGCGGCTGTCGCTTGGTTAAAGTATCATAGTGTTGTATACACGATGGACTCGGACGAAGAAACACTGCTCTTAGTGTTATGATTTTTCTCGTCATATTTTTTGCGAAAAATGCCTAAAATGAAATCTAAATCAATTATAATTTTTTAAATCAGAATTATGATTTATTAGCAACAGATGCAAAATAAAAATAGAATTTTTTTTTGGTTACATATTCTGTCTGTTTGATGATTATTTCTTATGTACAATTAATGCGATTATATTAAAAAAAATAAACAACATTCTTGTGATTATATTATAGTAGTGTATTTTGGTTTTAAAAAAACCCTAAAGAAAACCGGTTTATTTTCAAAGTAATCAGTACATACCGGTGTTAAAAATCGTAATCGATTCACATCACTAGAACTGATGCGTGGCCGCAGCGCGGCTTCAGCGCGGCTGCAGCGCTGCAGTCGCGCGTTTTTGATTTATATGGATTTAGAAAACCGCGCGGCCGCAGCGCTGCAGCCGCGCTGCTGTGGCGCGACACTTTGCGGCTAATTTGAAGGCGTCCTTAAGATATCGATCAAAGTCATCTTTGGTAGCTAGGTTTACTAAAGTGATAACTTAATACTGTGTTTAAGAAAGATGATTTATTTCCAATCCTAATAACCTCTATACAAGTCTAGCGCAGGTTGTTAAAGCTAGCATTTTCTGAAAGTAAATCTAATTTAGAGCTTAGAATTACAGCCAAATTTTATGTTTAAGTTAACATCATGTTAGAGACAGAGTCTTATACTTCATTCGAACTCTTAAATATTTCACTTTTTACAATTTTTCTAGATAGAGGTTTGTTTCCTTTCTTTCTATCCAATCCCGATGTTGAAGTAGTGCAAGGACGAGCAGGTGGCCAGGCTCTACTCGATTATAATAATCGCTGGCACGTGTCACAGCCACGAGCGTGTCCGTCATCAACAAGGTCCATACACTCGGTTATCTGCAGCCCACATACCGGACAATGGCGATAACTTAACACTTTTGTGTTTATTATCTTGTGTGCTTTCGGTTATTATCGTTATTCATAAAAAGCTCGTATTATTTAGATGTGAAAACGCAACATACAGACAGAGTTACTTTCGCATTTATAGTATTAGTATGGATGTGCGATTCTAGCTGGTTGTCGACTGATTCAAACAGTTCCTCTAAACGACTTGTAATACTATATCGCAATGGTTTATTAAAAATAAAAATGCAATTCGAGCACACCCACCCACAGCAGATCTTAGATCATAATTTCTTTCGCTGTTAGTTGGATACAGATACGACTACTTGCTTCTACTTCATTGAAGCCATAGGAGACATTACCGAGAGGTCATATGTTCGTATCCTGATTACTGATCGACGGTCATTTTAACCCTTTCATAACACAAGCCCTTCACCTCATATGGAATACTTTTTTAGTTTCTTGGCATGTTGTTATATCTTAGAAGTAATTTATAAACATTTGATGCCGTATTATAATTAAAATAACGTCCTACGTTTTAGTAAACTTACTAAATCATTACTTAAAGTAATATTCAGAAAAGTTCTAGTAATTCATGAAATAACAGTAATTACACGTTGGTTAATTGAATTGAGAATTAAACACCCCCTTTCAGCCATGCATTTACGTCACCACTGCTAATGAAAGCCTAGGGAAAATACTTACATGGAAAAAACACAATCACATTGCGAATCGGGGGCGTTTTAATGGTTTCATAGTTAGCTGAATGCTTTTTTATTCCATAAGAAATTAAACAGTAATGACTTAGTTCGTTCAGTTAGTTACCTTCTTGTTGTATGTTTTTTAATAATAGTCCCTGCACTAGATGGAAACCTGTATCGTAGGGCCTTTTTCACTATTTACCACACCACGGAGAGGCACGAAAACAGCCCTACGAGTATGTACGGATTATCCGATTAACGCTGAAGCGCGCCGATTTTTTTTAGCAAATTATCAACGTGATTTAAAAAAAAACAATTGTCACATTTTCCGACCTAGAATTTCAAGCTCTTTCAGAATCCAATAAAAGGCTGATGTGTAGAAAGAATAAAAAAAGGAAAATATTTGAACAAAAATTGAGATTTTTTCTAATGTTACCGAAAACAATTCTGAAAGAGATTGAAATTTTACATTGGAATATTTGACAAGGAATTTTTTTATTGCCGATAACAAAAAATAATCACCTTGAAAGTTTGCTAAAAAAATCGGGGGTTATACAAGTATTTTGTCCTGCTTATGGGTTGAACTCACAGACACGAGCGTATAACGCCACCTATAATGTGATAATGAATTGAGTTTTTCACTTCTTACAAGTTGAATGTGCCTTACTCTGTTTCATAGACACCTCACGCAAATCTTCCCTCGCATTACCGATTCCGCTGGATTTTTCCATCTATTAATATCAACCCAATTACCCATGAATATTGTAACACCGAATTTCGTATTCGCTTTACGTTTTATAAGCTTCAGATGACAGCCTTCAGATGACGCCCAGCGCGCGTGATCAATTCTCAATTGCTTCATAAATATAATTTTAGATTTTATATTAGCTTGTGCTCTTTCATCCCGTTATCACCTTTTCTTGTATGTATGGATCAAAAACGTTTATTTTATTTCTTACTATTGACAAAAGAATAGTCTTAGATCGTATTTTGATTTTTATTTATCTCGGCAATATTTTTTTATTGCTGTAGGACCGCAGACAGACTGACGGCCCGCTTAGAATTTAGCAGTTACCGTCGTCTATGGGTGTTTGCAACGCTAGGGGCATCGCGAACACGCTGCTGTCCCGTAAGAGTACAGGAACTTGGGCCACTAATGCCGGAACACAACACAAAGTTATTATGGCGGCATACTTAAGACCACAGGTGGTCGCCATCCACACAGGCAGGTATGTATTCTTTCTCCGCCCCTGCACGGATAAAAATTATATTATAATATGTAATCTGTTTGATAATAAGGGGTCCTTTGTTGTGAGTCCAAAATTTTGTCTCCTTGTTCAGACTTTCTTTACTGTCTTCACGTCACGTTTCAAAACAAAATCAGTGGCAGAATAAATTTTAAGAAAAATCAACTTTCGTGTCGTTGCAGATGTCAGTTGTTGATGGCAGACACTCGACATCTGATTCCGTTCCCCCGTATCTTATATATCTACTTTGTTTCTCCAACATTACATTCCTATCGTTTAACACATCTTAATCTGGAAACGAGTACACGTCATTAAGTGCGACAAATTCTTATGTATTTATTTATTCCATCTTTTGGTACATATAAAATGAAAATGTATAAAACAAAGTCAGCTTTATTATACAATTTGGCATGTAAATGGGTCCCTATATAGTGCCTTAAAAGTAGAATTATAGTTTAAAGATGCAGAAACAAGTTTATTCGTCTGCATATTTATTTAGGTGATACGAAATCAACTTGGAATCGTCTGTATTAAAATGATTTATTGTCAGTTCTCAGCTTCAAACTTGTTATTTCATAGCGTCAACGTACTTTGTCTGAAACGTTTTGGTCCTTGATGTAACCCGGACAGAGGCAATCACGTCGTGTCCCGCCCACGTGTTAATGTCAAGTGCCAAATCATATGCTACATACAGGGTATCAATAAAACGGTCACAATTGATATTTTCGGATTAACTAGTTCATATATCGATACAGAATTAGATGACTCATTTGATGTTCATGAATTTTAGTAATAATTTTATGTTTTAAGAAATATATATAAAAATAATTTACAGGATAAATACAAAATACACCGGGACGTGAAGCCTGTTTCATTAAAGTTTTTTTTATAAAATATGTTAAGGTATAGGTCTAATATATTAATCTGTTCACATCCAACGTCAACCCGCGCCGTCACACACTTCTCAACTATTAATACATTTTTAACGTTTTATCAAAAATTTATATTTTACATATTTTTGGTACTTCGGGAGGAAAAATTTACAATAGCCCCTGGGCTACATTTTCTTAGTTTAAATTAAGATTGGATCTTAACATAAGTTGCAACGTCTCATTTGGCACTGTTTTCCTCGGTGCACCTATATTGAGACGTGTAAGTGAAACTCCAGTTAACTTTTGTTCTCAAATAGTTCATATGTTTCTTTAAAATTTTTCGATTTCGGTATAAGCGACCACTATTGACTTTACACCAAATTAGAAGGACAGTGGTGTTCATGGCTTATGAAGTTTATTTTTTCTTTCTCTCATAAAATTATCAACAACCAAAGAGAGTATATCAACTTCCGTTGCGCTGTTTTGATTTGTGCTCTCCAGAGACCCACCAATGACATCATTACGACGCTCGTAAATGTTGGTCACGGTACATTTTTCGTGCCGTTTTATTGCAGTTATGGATTTATTGCTCCGCGAATGCTACGATCGTTGGTTTATGTTTGGGAAATTATTTCGGAAGGTTTATGGGTTTCGTATGATTCCTGTAAATGTTGCAGTATTAATGTGTTAGAACTTTGATTGCAACGAAGGGGTTAAGGAACAACAAATTTCTATAATACAAACATTATTAATCATAGTCAATTTGAAATACTAAATCGTGTGACTGTGTACAGATGATTTTTATTTATATATATTTTTTTTTATCTATAATGCAACAATGGAGTGTTGCAGGGGCGGGGTAAGAATACTAACTTCTGCGGCCGGGGTGGGCCTGTCGTAAAAGGCGACTAAACAACCCAAGCTAGGTGGTAGGGCTGCTAGCCGGTCGATGGCAACCACCCCTGGTTTTTAAATATGTCGCTACGCTGTTAGCAACGAGTTAGCGATGACTGGCGCATGCAAACATATATGCGACAGTAGCTGTTAAATTCTAAGTGGGCCGTCAGCATATCTGAAAGAGTGTTAGAATAAGTGAATGGAAATTAAATAAATATATTTTGTATTTTTATTTGAATAAAATATTAAAAACCGGTTAATAATTAACCGATATTAAAGAATAATGTAAAATATTTTTTTTAAAACGCCATCTATATATCACATAAACTTTATTGATTCCTACACAATCTACTTGCAGTTAGAACTTATCATACTGTTTAATTTTTCAGTGATCTGGAACCTGGTGCTCCGACAGCGCCTTCTGGCAGCTCGAGCAGTTCCAGCTTATCTTCTAGAAGCAACGAGAGCAACACAGTTGCTGCGGAACAGCAAGGTAACTTTTCCTTTACTTTAAATTCCTTGTGACTTAGCGTGATAGTATGGAATAAGTTTCCAGCTTCGTTTTGTTTTCGCTATCATATAGTTAAACCACAGTACTACTGTTAACGAGCCGAATTGAGCCCATTCTATTGCATCTATTTTCTTAAGCTGATTATTTTGCCACAACAAATATAAATATCAATAATACGCATGTATCATGCGCAGTCGCACGTTCATAGCTCTTAGTGGTAATGGCACTGAATTGAAAGCTTCGTAATATTTATCTAAGCTGGGTTGTGATTTACTCTGTGTGAAGTTTACTGTAAAAATATATAAATATATCCGCATCAAAAAGAAGAAAAGTTTTGGCTACAACATTTTCATGTTTACAGCGTCCCAATCAGACTGGTCCGAAGAGGACGAGGCTCTGAACACGCAGTGGGCCGAGAGTGTGCCCAGGCATGTCCTTGATTCCTTGTCATTGAACGCCAGGCTGAGAAAGCGTCAAGAGGTCATACATGGTGAGTTCTTTTTTTAAAATAAACCTTGTCTTTCATTGTGGCCAGTTGAAAATATATTTAACTAGCCATTGACTCTTTTTAATTGTGACCATTGTTGTGTGTGACAATTTGTTAATAATTTATATCCGTATTTTTTTTTCAATAGAGTTAATAGTGTCAGAGGGCTCGCACCTGCGTTGGCTGAAAGTATTGGGCAAGGTGTTCCTCCGGCCACTGGAGAGCCAACCCACCCTGCTGCCGCCGGACGAGTTGAGGGCCTTATTCCCCAACTTGCCCGGAGTCAGGGAGCGGCATTCCAGATTGTACGCAGACTTACGCGCATTGAGGAATGACTTGAATAATCCATTGGTTCAGATCAGGCCGGTCGCGGACGCTATGTTGAACACAGTGAGTACTAATAATTCTTCCCTTTCTCCTATCTTCTTTCGAGTTTTTTTTTATTGCTGTAGAACAGCAGACAGGCTGACGGCCCGCTTAGGATTTAGCAGTTACCGTCGCCTATAGGTATTTGCAACGCTAGTGGCATCGCGAACACGCTGCTGTCCCATAAGGGTACAGGAACTTGGGCCACCAATGCCGGAACACAACACAAGGTTATTATGGCGGCATACTTAAGACCAAAGGTGGTCGCCATCCAGACGGGCTTGAGGCCCTACCACGTAGCTAGGGTGGGTTGTTTTATCGCCTTTTACGACAGGCCGACCCCGGCCACAGAGGTTAGTATTCTTTCTCCGCAAAAGTTTAAGAGTATATTTTGACTTTGGGGACATCTCGAAACAAAAAACGTATATAGGTTAAAGCTGCCCACTTAAAAGCCGAATTTTTAAAGTCGATACATAAATTGCTCGTTTTCATTTCAGTTGGGTGATTCTGGATACGCTACATGCTTGTCTCGATTCTGTCGTGGCCAGCGGATGGCCCTTGAAGCATTGAGGGAGAGGCGGAGGAAGAACAAAGAGCTGCACCAGTTCTTGGCCTCGAGGGAACAGCTGCCATTGTGCGGCAGGCTACAGCTTAGAGATCTGTTGGCTTGTGTTTGGCAGAGGTGAGTTGTGGATCGTATTACAAACTTTTTACGCTGTTTTACCGACAGTTTTGTATCGAATTTAATGATTATTCGCCACTTTGTACTGTTTTATCGTCATTTAAAATTACTTTTATATTATTGAAAATGACGTTGTATACTGAAGTTCGTTATTGTGGAAATATTTCATTTTATTTATATATTCTAAATTCCTCTGAACTTATTATCATCAGCTAAGTTTAAAATTTGTCAATAAAAGAGTAAATGTAAGTAATCGACAAAGTTTTATAATTTAGTAAATGATATTATCTCAGAACATGTTCTGTTGTAATCTTTCTACTTAAGCATGTAACACTTGTCAATGTATTTATGATACTGTTGACTGGTCAAAATTAGTATATGTTAAACTCAGCCATTCTCGTTTATAAGTAATGTTGTACGAAATTTGTATTTCAGCCAAATTCTTTCAAATATGTTAATTTATTATAAACAGGCACATTAAACAGGGCTTGGTCTGATTGGCAATCTTTATCTATGTAATAAAGGTTGTCAAGCTTCTTTAAAACTCTGGTAATATTATTTTCCTTTTGATCCATATTTATTTTTAGTACATTGAGTTGTAGCTCAATAACTAGACTGTTCTATAACAATGCTTAGTTGACGTCTTGTATTGTTTTGCTTACTTTCATTCTTAATTCTGTATATGTCTGTCTGGTTAGGTTAACAAAATACCAGTTGCTACTCGAAGGCGTCTTGAAGACGGTGTGTGACAGCGACGTGGAGAGCGAGGAGGACGTCAGCCGTCTGCGCAGGGCCTTAGACGTTGCCAAAGATGTGCTGCACAGTGTAGACACTGCCATAAGGACGGCAGAGAACGAGCATAGGTATGTTAATGAGGGTACTTTGGACATAGAATTATTTTTGTGAATGTAAATACGGTGAATACGGAATCAATATTTAAAAAATGGAAGGAAACATATTTAGAGGCATGGCTCCGTGGTATCGATTAGCCTTAGCCGGTTCTAAAAACGCAAGAAACATTTTAAAGTTCAACGCGTTCGCGCCGACGCTGTAATTCGTGTTTCTCACCCATAGACGGTTGTGCTAGCTATTCGCTCTATCTGGATTCTCATGCATTATTCTTTTAGCGTTATTGTTGTGTTGAGTGTATATTGTGGTACGCGCATCACGATGAGGCAGACTCGTGTGAGCCACCGGCGTACTCGTGAACGCGTTTAAATAAACTACCTTCAAATAATAAATGGTGTTTGTCCTTAGTGTTATTGCCAGAAATAGCTTATCTGCCTACAGAGAGATTTTTCGAAGATTTCGGAAATTTTTGTACTAAGCCCTTAAATGAGTATTTTTGAAATGTTTTTTTATAGGTTACGCACAATCCAAAGTAAATTGGAGATTCGCGTGCCAACCGGTAGCGAATGGGAGGAACTGAGACGGCTGGATCTCACGCAACATTCCTTGAGGATGGAGGGGGACCTCACCATCAAGAACGACTCGAAGAAGATAAATGTCCTGGTGAGTCTCAAAAATATTTAATGTTAAAGCTGTGCCTGAGGTTTAAAAACTTCCCGAACTTAATCAACTAGTATTAGTCTTAAATAAAAATTTGAATGCTATAAAACTATCCATAGAATTGATCTATACAGTGATATGGGGACCAAGAAAACTGGAGATCAAATAACATCATCCAAGAACGGTAACACCTTGGTAAAGATTTCAACATTACAAATGGTAATATGCAATAATAATTACGACAACGAGCAGCCTGTGACGTTCTTTTGAAAACCTTCGTAGTGTTACAAATTAATCGGCCCCTATATATTTTTAATATTATGACGGTCCACTTGATACACGAGAACAGGAACCTGAGGCACTAATGTTGGAACACAACACAAGGTTATTATGGCAGCATACTTAAGACTAAGGGTAGTTGCCATCCAGACGGGCTTGTTGTGTTGTCGCCTTTTACGACAGGCCCCGCCCGCAGGGGTTAGTATTCATACTCCGCTTCTGCACAGAAAAAACAGATGTAGTCAATTCTATTTCTGATATATATAATCTGTTGTCAGGCCTTGATGCTGGAGGATAGCCTGATCTTGATGCAGCGCGAGGGCGACAAGTTCGTCCTGAAGCCCATCTCCCAGCCCAGCCATAACCACCAGCTCTCGCCTCTCATCAAATGGTAAATAAAGTGTATAATATATATGGTAAATACCTTAGTTCAAGAATTCAATCTTACAATATCACCAGACGTGAGCCAGCTTTAAGATGTTTGATTGAGATTTAAGAACTTTAGCCAGATGGTCCCTGCATACGAGAAAGTTCGAGAATCGGCAACAAGTAGATGGGCAGCCTTAAATGTTTAATTGTGTACCTGAGTATAGAAATTAGCAGTAATTTGAAATCTATGCCTGTGTTTGTGTCTTTTAGTTTTCCATTTGATATGCGTGGATTACTTAGTAGTGAGATTTGTTTGCATTGATTGCTATTTCAAATTTAAAAACAATATTCTTGATTAAAAATAACCTTTTTTTTTAATATTTTCATTTTGTTACCACAAAACATATCTTTAAGTCAAACTAAATAATCCTTATAACGTCGTTGTCGAACCAATATGTTTTGGACTTTTTTGAGATTTCAACATTTTAACTATTATAACTAGTTTACCACTCAAATTTCGATATTTAAAAACCGCTATGTCTTCTAATTAATTCTATTATAATTATTACTTTAATATAAATAACTTTAAAATAAATTATTTCTTATAAAATCATACATGAGAATCTTTTTACTTCATACCTTAAAATTTGGCACATAGCAAATATTGATTTTACAACGACGACACGCCTGCCTAATGGGCGTCACCGTTGTAAGGTAATTCGCCCCACTCGGATCCGATTATTCGGCGATTAATGTGCTAGTCACCGGCTGCGATATGGCCTCCCATTGCACTTGCTATATATTCCTGCCTCAGTTCGATTCTCGTCCCGATTCTGGATCATTAGTATTTATTTACAAATCAAAAGTATATAAATAGTACATCGATTATCTATTATCGATAACACAAGTGCTTTGCGACTTACTAGATGAATTTGTGTGAATTGTTCTTGTATATTTATTTATTTTTTATAAACGGTTTTTTCTTTACAATATCAGGTATATTATATGTAAATTTACGTATGTCTTTTCTTTGAATAGGGACAAGGTGCTGTTCAGGCCGAACGCCGCCGTGCGCAACACGTTCTTCCTCATGAACATCAACGGCGTGCAGATGCACGAGCTGTCCGCCAACACCGCGCCCGAGTACGCCACGTACGTCGCACTCCATTCCTTTTCTTCACACGTACTAATTAATAGATAATTTATTTATTTATTTTCAATTTATTTATTATGTAAAATATTAACAAAAAAAAACATTTTTTTTCTAAAGTAAAAAAGAAATATATGAAATGTAATCTACTTTTTTGAAGTTTCACTTCCGCCGTGTGTAAATTGCGTACATACAGTTTTATTTGTTTTTTTTTTCTAAATATTCGTATGTGGTTGCAGATGGGTGAAATACATCCAAGAGTCGCCCTTGGCCAAGCTAACCGAGTTGAAGCTGAACAATATAACGCCTTCGCACCAACCGAGCCGATCCACTGATGACTCTGGTAAATATTCTAATCTCTTTCTGCATATAATTACTTGTAAGGAATAATGAATGAAATCTCACACTCTCAATCTCATCACTTATATTAAGTGGGCCGTAAGCAATTATCGTCGCTTATAAATGTTTGCGACGCTAGACGCTAGGGGCACCGCGAACAAGTTGCTGTCTCATAGGGGTACAGGAATCCGGGTCACTAATGCCAGAACTCAACACAAGGTTATTATGGTGGCATACTTTAGACCAAGGGTGGTTGCCATGCCGACGGGCTTGGGGCCCTACCTAGCTAGAGTTGATTGATCGACTTTTACGACACGCCGACCCCGGCCGCAGGTGTTAGTGTTCATAAATATACAATTAATATTATTTATGTTCATAAATTATATACTTTCTATATAAGAATAAAACTAATTTCAGTTCAAGCTTAACAATAGCTTGTAATCACAAAATTACTGTAGTTATTGAGATGTATTTGGAGATGAACAAAAGAGGGTATATTTATAATAGTAATTATAATTTTCTAGGCATAAATGTATCTCGAAACCCTTCGGACGCGTCCGAGAAGTCCAACTCCACGGCACCCCTCGAAGAGGCGCCCGAGAGCGAGAAAGAGAGGGCCTCGATGGAGAGGAACTCGGTCGAAAGGGAGAAGGAGGACAAGAGGGAGACCGAGGATAGGAGGTCCACCGACAAAGAGGGGGAGGTCGCCGAGAGGGAGGAGAAGAAGTGAGTTTGATTTTTTTTTAATTTACGGACTGGTAATTAGATTTTTTTGTCGATTTAGATTTTGGTGATAGTGAATAATATGCAAAAAATGTTTAACTTCTTTTATACTTACATTTTACGCGCAATTTGATATTGTAATGTTTTTTTTTATGGTAAAATACAATTTCTTGTGGTTTATTTTCATTCTCTTTACACCCTCTGATACAAATAATAGTAAGATCATTTTCGAGTTCATAATTTCTATATTACTAGCCTTATTAGTCGCGGAGATAGACATTGATGATAATGATTTATTGTGTTTTGTATTGTATATATGTTGTTAAGGTGTGTGTTTATGCGTGTGCGCAGACCTCGGCAGCCGACGGTGGGGCGCATCACGACACACGGCGCGGAGCCGGCGCCCGTGCTGGAGCCGAGCGCGGCGCTCACGGTGCACGAGCCGGCCGCTGCGCTCGTGCACACCGCACACCGCGCCTACACGCACCAAGGTAACGCCCTACACCACTATGTATTACTAACGAGCATGTAAATAATTATAAGTAACCTAATTGTAAGAACAGCATGGTGAATCAAAAAAGAGTTCTAACGGATGGTCAGAGGAGACCAAAATCACCGATGGGGTAAACGAGTTCTCGAATGGAGATCGCGTCTCGACTACTTAGCGCAGGACGCCCACCGGCGAGCTGGGGCGACGACGTGCGAAAAGTGGCTGGCAAGGACTGGATGCAACGAGCCCAATGTAGGGCTCTGTGGCGAGTCTTGGGAGAAGCCTACGTCCAGCAGTGGATTTCAATAGGCTGATAATGATGAGAATCTTTCAAGCTATAAAAACTAGCTTAGTGTTGTTATGCAAGCTAAACCTAGAGGGTTTAGCTTGCGGTCGTTTCTAAAATAATGTGGGTAGAAGAAATACCCGAAGTAATTTCTGCATTCACTTTAGTTATAATATGTATTTCTTTGAATACTCGCACGAAGTTTGTTTTCGTACTTCAATTCTTCTATTAAACTTGGGATCAAGGGTGGGCTTGGAGCCCTATTACCTCGCTAAGGTTGTTTTGTGGCCATTTACGACAGCCGACCCCGGCTGCAAAGGTTAGTATTTTTACTCCGCCCCTGCACGGAGGAAAATATTAAAATGTTTTAAAGCGAAATAACAAAAGTATTAATTATTATATATAATTAATAAAAGTATTAATAATAAGGTTTTAGCATAGTATATTTAATGTTTGTGTATGTTTGTTACAAAATAGAGCGCCTCCGTCGCCTCGACGAAGTGATCCGATGTGCGCTTCGCGCGAAGAGCGGTATTGTCGCCGAAGTATTGGGTGTGCCTCCGCAAAGTTATGCACAAGTCGCCGACTTAGCGGTCGCCGAGGCACTGGGACAAGTTGGTGAGTCCATACATCCATCCGTCTTATAATATCTTTGTTATAATTTTGACTGTGTATATATATTGTTTATTGCTTACGAACAAGACAGGCTGACGGGCTAACTTAATAGTAAGCAGTTACCGTCGCCTATAGATGTTTGCGACGCTAGGGGCGCCACGAACACGCTGCTGTTCTATACGGGTACACAAAGTTATTATAACGGTATACTTGTAGACCAAGGTTGGTCGCCGTGTTTTGTCGCCTTTTACTACAAGCCAACCCCGGCCGCTCGGATTATTATTCTTACTCAGCTTCTGCACCGAGATATATTTATTAAAGGGGCGAGAAAAAAAACATTTTTAGCACTCGGCAAAAACAAAAAAAAAAAAAAATTGGCAGAATTCAATTTACAGAATAACTTCCAACGAAGCTTTGCAGTGGTTTTGTGTAATAAGATTGATACATTTGTGCTTGTACAGCGTGCTCGTACATGTGCTTACAAGTAAAATTACTTTTTACCAGCTCTTATAATATTTATCACTGAAATGATCGATTGTGCTGTAACCATAGTTTGTAACAAAACATTACTTTCGAATATCGTCTTAAAGCAGCGGTTCTTAACCTTTTTGACTGACGACCCAAAGATTAAATATATTTAATGTTCGCGACCCTAATGTTTTATTTTCCTTCCAGTGATAATAAAAAATAGGATTGACTAAAAGCCCGTGGTTTCTTAAAATTAATGTTATTATGAAGTATCAAAAAAAAAAATTACATTATTAATTTTTCCTTTATTCAAATCAAAGTGAAACAAGCATACATCGGCAATATTAGTGACTACCCTGATGTTGTATTTTTGAGCAAAGAAGATTTATACGGGGAGTTAAGTTTATGCAAAGTACACACCGCATATCATGCTGAGGATCAAGTCTATTTCTGTACTTATTTTTTAAGAAAGCAAGGCACGAAAATCCTGCTTCACATACATAAGTAGTTGGAAATGGTAGCAGAGCGTTTTCAGCTTCACTACCCGCATAGTATGGTGCGTTCCGAGTCAGGACTCGAGATGTCACTGATTACGGCGTTCATAACGTAATTTAAAAATTTTTTGCGACCCATCCCAATACCGCCCGCGACCCGAATTTGGGTCGCGACCCGGGGTTAAGAAACGCTGTCTTAAAGTATTAGCATTTAAATGAGTTTATAATTTTGAAGATGTGGACCAAGAGCTCCGCACGGTCCGCGGCCAATTGTCCCGGAGTGACAGCATTGACGAGGACACGGACCCCACGGAGCCCGACATGCACCAGCTCCTACTGGCCGCGCAGACTCAAGGTTAGAACACTTTATATCATTTAGCACTAGTGAAATTATCAGGATATTTTAATTAGTTTCAATGTTTTTCATTACGCTTCTATTTATCACTACTGCCATGTCCGCCACCCTCTTCCCCCACTAAATGTTGCTCACACTTGCCCGAGACAAGAGCCTGTCACTGAAAATACACAAGAGCGTCTTGTAAGTGACAATGACATCTTGACAGCTATATATAGGACACTCGAAACGGCGTACCTGCCGTATGCTGTAAATTCATACCATATACTAAATTGCATATTGTTCGGTATCGGGAGTAGAATCTTAGCACCACAAATGCACTACCACTTACCTCTTGTCTTCGTGCTGCTGGAGCTCTTCTATTAAGACTGTAGGAAACACTGGCACGAACTACTTTCGATTGCGCTAGTTAATGTATGGAAATATTGAAAAGAACAACGGAGATCGATGCGACGCGTCCGCAGCGTATGTTTTTTTGAAATGTGTCGAGTCGAGAGATGGCAGCGTCGTCGTAGAAGAGGGGTGGCAATACATTTGCTTAGAGACGATCAACTCGATACTAAGAAATATTCGCGGTAAATTGATTGTGCTAAGTACGCAACACATATATTACAACTGTAGCGTAAATCCCGGTCGTGACCCAATAATGTATATGATGTGTGATGCTTGTCCAATGACCAAGCTGAGCTGGACTATATATGTAAGTAAATAAATAATATACTGTGATGATTCAGACAGCGCCATCTAGTTCCAAAAAAGCAGCAGAGCTCTTGTTTTGTGGGTACAACTAATATACTAGTTACACACTTTCATTTTTTATAAAAAAATATATAATATACGTAGTCATTCCGAATTGGGTCCTTGAATTGAATAAAAAAACTTTAAAACTGCCTATCTATGGGCATGGTTTTACTTCAATTTTATAATAATTCATGTTATGATTATGTTATTAATATTGATAATAATTACTTTTTTCAGCTAACCAGTTGACGTCGTATGTGCGCCGCGCGTTGAACGTGAACGAGGCGGGCGTGGTGGCGGCGCGGGCGAGGGGCCTCTGCGACTCCTGCAGGCGGAGGCCCACCAAGGCAGACGCCCATTGGGGTATGTCATTTTGTAATATTGCTAAATTGAGCTAAAATAAGATTAATTTGATATATATGATTGCATAAATCGGAAAACGTTGAAAGAAAAACATTGAATACATTGAAAGCAATAAAATAGCTCCAGGCCAGTTGTTTTGTATTTAAATAAATAGAAAAGGTGAATAAATAGTTTTTGAGATATGCTCTTCGCAAGTGGTCGGCAACCCGCGGCTCCTTGACTCCTCAGCTGCGGCTCTTTCGCGAAATGTTTACTCCAGGCACGAAATATAAGTTGTCTATGATTATTTCCGTAATTATGTCTCCTCCTACAGCATATTATTATATTTTATAAAATTACTGTATAAATGTTTATTGTGTATTATCCACATTTGGCTCTTTTGGATGACTACAAGGTTGTGGACACCTTCAAATTTTATGAATAACCGGAACAAGTTGTTTTACGTACACATTAAAAAAAATCTCGCAATCGAATGTCCAACCTCAATTAACAAAATAATCTTAAACTCGATCAAGAATATCGTAAGAAATATAAAATGTTAACAAGATTTCTCTTTAGATCCACAAGAAAATAACGAGAAACAAGACAGCGAAGTTCAGTTGCACACAACGGTAACGAACCAAGCGAACGAATCCGTATCGTCGGACAGAATACTAGAGAAGGACATGTCGTTCGACATGCTGTCCGAATTGGACGCGACCAAGGACGACGTCACCAACGAGGACAGCGCGGAGGATTGCTTGGGTAACGAGTTTCAACTTAAGATAATAACACTTGATTCATCCCCTATGGTACAACAGCGTGTTCGCGATGCCCCTAGCGTCGCAAACATCCATAGGCGACTGTAACTGTTTACTATTAAGTGAGCCGTCAGTCTGACTCCAATTCTTCAACAATAAAAAAAATAGTACGGGGACATCCATTAATTACGTGAGCTATTTTTCGATCTGTTTAGACCCCCCCTAGGTGAGATTGGCCTGGACCCCCCCTCCCCTTAGGTGAGATGGGCGCTAAAAATATTTTAAACTAAAATTTATTGTTACTATTCGGGAAAATAATAAACCGTTCAGGTATACTATAATTAATTAATTTAAATTAAATAAAATACAAAGTAAAAAAACAGATGAAAACATATTTTTTAATATCTGTAATATTTTATATTTTTTGAAGGTGACGTGAGATTTTCGATTATTATTATTATGAGGAGGAATGCCGAGCTAGAAGAATGTTAAACCTGGAAGTAAATGTACCCAAGGGGTAGACTTACAAAGCGATGGAAAGAGTGTGTGATGCATGATTTGAGATGTGGCAGATTATGAATGCCAGAATGGAAGAAAGACATATTCTGCCTCTAATGATAGCGACAAGGCTACGTTAATGTTAAGTAATACCTGATGAAATGCTTTAAGTTTATATTTGACCTATGTTTTAAGAAATCCAGCTCGAAGGTCTATATTTTTATTAATCATATATCCTATTTTAGTGAGCAACGCAAGCGCAGCGGAGCTCGCTTCGCGTCTGGTCAGCGTGACTTGTGGACTGCAACGCACCATGGCTCGATTGCTGTCGTCGCTGCCCACCCCCCACGGAGAGAGGGCGTTAAGGGAGCAAATCGCAGTGCTGAGGGAGGAGAACGACGCGTTACGGGCTAAAGTTAGGAATGGTGAGATTTGTTTTAAATCTACGAGTATTGTTCGGTGCTTGCATAGGGGTATTTGAAATCCCGCCACATGATTTTTGTTATCTACCCTCAATCTCGGTGAGGTAATAATGGTGAAAGCGAGGGTGGGACGAAAAATTGTGCTTCTTGTGTCAACGTTTGACAAAGGATGACGCCTTTGCACCGTGTGCAATATTTATATAAAGGCGTACCTTTATCCTTGTTGCTCTCGTTGTCTGCCATTTTACCTCTTAATCGGTATTCTTGCAAGAAACGTACCGCGCACTACTTTTTATATCTGTAATTCACGATACTTGCACACGAACACACACACCATTTGCCGGTTCTTACTCAACATGGCCGCTATCCTTTTTGTAAACGTCAAAACGTCGCCATCCGGTGAGAACCCCTTTCCTGTATCTCTGCCGAAGTATTACAGTATCAATCCTGTAGATGGCGCTAGTATTAATCCTATAGATGGCGCTAGCTATTCCGCCGTCACGGCCAGACTGACCTGCGACCGTCCTCGGGCGCTTAAACTTGTAGCTATTCAAACACACATAAGATTCTCTCTTATCATAAAACATCCTCACGTTGACTACCTGGTGCTGGACTAACGTATCTTATGACTAGCCACGTGTGCATAGCCTAGAATACGCTGTCCTTTTGACCAGCACATAATCCAGGTTGGACCAGACAAGTGTGCCTTTACATCCAGTTGCATGGCCAGGATGACACTGTCTCTGCAACCATTATCACTGTTAGACTCCTTGTTTTTTTATTTCAAGACCAGCACATAATCCAGGTTGGACCAGACAAGTGTGCCTTTACATCCAGTTGCATGGCCAGGATGACACTGTCTCTGCAACCATTATCACTGTTAGACTCCTTGTTTTTTTATTTCAAGACCAGCACATAATCCAGGTTGGACCAGACAAGTGTGCCTTTACATCCAGTTGCATGGCCAGGATGACACTGTCTCTGCAACCATTATCACTGTTAGACTCCTTGTTTTTTTATTTCAAGACCAGCACATAATCCAGGTTGGACCAGACAAGTGTGCCTCTACATCCAGTTGCATGGCCAGGATGACACTGTCTCTGCAACCAATATCACTGTTAGACTCCTTGTTTTTTTATTTCAAGACCAGCACATAATCCAGGTTGGACCAGACAAGTGTGCCTTTACATCCAGTTGCATGGCCAGGATGACACTGTCTCTGCAACCATTATCACTGTTAGACTCCTTGTTTTTTTATTTCAAGACCAGCACATAATCCAGGTTGGACCAGACAAGTGTGCCTCTACATCCAGTTGCATGGCCAGGATGACACTGTCTCTGCAACCAATATCACTGTTAGACTCCTTGTTTTTTTATTTCAAGACCAGCACATAATCCAGGTTGGACCAGACAAGTGTGCCTTTACATCCAGTTGCATGGCCAGGATGACACTGTCTCTGCAACCATTATCACTGTTAGACTCCTTGTTTTTTTATTTCAAAACCAGCACATAATCCAGGTTGGACCAGACAAGTGTGCCTTTACATCCAGTTGCATGGCCAGGATGACACTGTCTCTGCAACCATTATCACTGTTAGACTCCTTGTTTTTTTATTTCAAGACCAGCACATAATCCAGGTTGGACCAGACAAGTGTGCCTTTACATCCAGTTGCATGGCCAGGATGACACTGTCTCTGCAACCATTATCACTGTTAGACTCCTTGTTTTTTTATTTCAAGACCAGCACATAATCCAGGTTGGACCAGACAAGTGTGCCTCTACATCCAGTTGCATGGCCAGGATGACACTGTCTCTGCAACCAATATCACTGTTAGACTCCTTGAATTCCTTTTTTTTTTTTTTATTCCAATTGTTGTGGTTTTTTTTTATTATTTTTTTATTTATTTATTTATTATTATTATTTTTTTTTTCGTTATTCATTACAGTATTTTATATCATTATTAAATTTTTAAGTTTATATTAGTTGCTTTAATTACTTCTGGATATCACTTAAGGCGTCCACATCTGCTGTAGGTGAATCCAATTTTGTATAAACAGTATCTGTGCTTGCACTTAAAGTATTTGAATTTGGACTTAAATGATCACATGAACTAAATTTTTCTGAGAGATCCCTATTGGACTCCTCGTTATTCATTGCTATCATTTCCTCTTCATCTTGTTGCATTAGACTGGCGCATATATCTGATAGCAAATCATTTCCTTTAGGTATTAGGCGTAAGTTTTCATGTGCATATTTATAGATGTGGTGTGGATTAGTCAAGTTTTTTAATTCATATCTATCATTGTTTAGTACAGAAGATATTATAAAAGGACCCCTATATTTTCTGCCCAGTTTAGTCTTATTTCTTTCATTGGTTTTAATCAAAACAAAGTCACCTTTTGAAAATGGTTTGATGGTAGCTCGACCTTGATTGTATCTTTGAGTATCTGAGTTTGCTGCTTTTTTTTTATGTTACAAAATGCATCTTGCCTAGCAGATTCTAGATCTATTCGTTGTTCATTTACTGGTTTAGGTGCTCTAATTTTGGACATCCCCAGGGACTGTGAACAAATACCAAACATGAGTTCCATTGGTGAAAATTTAGTGACTGTGGACTTTGTACTGTTGATAGCTAACTGGACATTGCTTAGCTCATCACGCCATGTTTTGTTAGGATCATTTTCAATTATGGTTAATAAGCTTTTCAGGGTGCGCATTACACGTTCCACCTGACCATTTGCCCTACTGGAGCCTGTTGCTATCAAATGCAGTTCCACATTATGCTCAGCACAAAAGGTTTTAAATTCTTGACTGGTGTAACAACGCCCCTGATCAGCGATAATGCGCCTGGGAGCTCCAAAAAGGCAAACGGCTCTTTTAAGAGTCCGGACTGCGCTAGTTGCATCTAATGAAAATGTGTGTTCTAGCAACACATATTTAGTGAAACCATCTATAATGACAGAACAATATTCCTTCCGATCACTTTTTCCACTTAATTTTCCTGTGAAGTCCATGTGAATTGTATGCCATGGTATGGAAATTTTTGGAATCGAGTGTAACCTCACAGGTTGAGCTCCTGACGAACCTTTTGAAGCTTTGCAAACAATACAGGATTCAATAAATTTTTTAACACATTTGGACATCTCAGGGAACCAATATTGTTCATAGAGTTTATCTAAAGTCTTGTCTTTACCCAGATGTTGTAATTCATTATGAATGTGATTAATCAGAGTCCATCTCAGGGAGCGTGGAACTACTGGTAGCCATGTAACAATTTTGTTTCTAACAATTTTTCTATAAAGGATGCCATTTCTGACGTCATAAGTTTCTCCAATTCCTTCAGGTAAATCAGCGTTAATATGTTTATTAATTAGATCTTGAATTTCTGTATCGCGCTTTTGTTCTACAGATAACCAGTCTTGATGCAATTCTACAACATTGACGATGTTAAATAAATATTTAAGAGCACATGATTCAGTATCTGAACTTTTAGGGTCGGGTAATGGATTTCTTGAAAGGTAATCTGCATGCTCCATTCTACGACCATCTTTGTAAATAATATCAAAATCATAAGCTTGTAAAAAAGCCCACCAACGATGAACACGTGGTGTTAAATCAGTTTTTGATTTTGATGCCTTGAGTGAGTTACAGTCTGTGAAAACTTTAAAATGTTGGCCATACAAATAATGCCGGAAATGTTCAACAGCTTTTACCACAGCTAATGTCTCCAATTCATAGGAATGATAACGGGACTCAGCATCAGTTGTTCGTCGGCTATAGTATTCTACTACATGTGGAAAGTTGTTCTTTATTTGTATTAAAATAGCACCATAACCCTCTGAACTAGCATCACAATGCAACTCGACTGGTAATGAAGGATCAAATATGGTTAAAACTGGTTCAGATGTAAGTATATTAATTAGTGTCTTACGGATATCTTCATGCTTCTCTTCCCATGTTACACGGCCTTTATGTGTTGTTAAGGGATATAGTGGACTAACAATTTTTGTGAACTGAGGAATGAATTTTCGAAAATAGGAAGCAAGTCCTAAAAATTGTCGAACCTGTTTTCCAGTTTTTGGCTGAGGAGAATCTGTTAAAGCTTTTATTTTACGAAAATTTGGTCTAACCTCACCATTCTGAACAGTGTATCCCAAAAAGTCAATTTTTCTTTTCATAAAATTGCATTTTTTGATGTTTAATGAAAACCCTGCAGTAGAGAGTGCATCTAAAACGTCTTCCAATTTTTTCAGACCTGTGCTAATGTCATGAGAATAACACAAAACATCATCCATATAGATCAAGGGTTTATTTTTTAATTGATGCAAAGCTTTTGTGATGCATCGCTGATAAACTGAAGGGGCATTACGTAATCCAAAAGGCATTGCTAGATATTCATATTGTCCCTCGGGTGTCACAAATGCAGTCTTGTCCACAGAATCTGGATGAATTGGTATTTGGTGGAACCCTGAAGCCATGTCTAATGATGTGAAATACTGTGCTCCACTGAGTTGGTCTATTTGTTCCTCAATACGAGGTAATGGGAAGTGTATAGGTCGTGTATTGGAGTTAAGCTCACGGTAATCAACACACATTCTATGAGTTTCATCCTTCTTCTTTACAAGAATAATAGGACTAGCAAATGGTGAGGAGCTTTCTTGAATAATACCCGCATCAAGGAGCTCCCTAACCTTGTCTCTCACAATTTCTTTTTCTATTGGTGCTAATCTATAAGGGTGCCTCTGCACAATTTTATGTGGGTCTGTTAACACAATTTCTAGTTCTCCTGTTTTTACTCGTCTTTTGGGAACACCTTCCGTGAAACAGTCAGCATATCGGTTTAAGAGTTTGATAAGGACATTTTTATAATTACCTGTCAAGTCTGTATTAACCTGGGTAAAATCTGGTTTAAAAATACTAGACTCACATATGTTAGTATGTTGATTATAATAAAATATCAACTCATTGTTATTAATTTTAACATTTACTCCATTATCCAAGATATCCCTTCCTATTAAAACAGGATCTTTAATACAATTGTCCGGTACTACATGAAATGTTAAAGTTTGAGATACATCTCCAATATTTACTTCACTCAAGATTTGGGATGTACATTTTAACTCATCTCCCCCAATCCCAATGAGATAAACAAGATTACGGCACAATGTGCCCGGCATTTTATTAGTAACACTTTCCTTCATAAGAGAACAAGATGATCCACTATCAAATAAAAAAGGAACCGACTCACCGGATGATGTCTTCAAGGTGCCTCTCGAAGATCGCATTTCACAGAGGTTTACTTCTTTTTTTGAAACCACTCCACCACCACTTTTCCTCTCTTTACAATATGCTGCTACATGTCCGGTATTACCACAAATGTAACAAATCACAGACGTACTTCTTTCAGGAATCCGTGAGTTATTAAGTGCACTGTCTCCCTGTTTTGGTCGAATTTTGGAAAAATCCTCTCTGCGTGCTTTGCATTCAGCAGAACGATGTCCAATTATTCCGCAAAGATGACATTTACCAGTAAATTTAGTATTCATCACTCGAGGTCTTTTAAATTCGGGTTCTTGGGTTTCAGTAAAATCCATTACACGTTTTAGGGACAGACCATTTAAACATCTAAATAATTGTGCTTTATTAGTGATAACACGTGAAGATAACTCGCGGCGTATCGTACTGTCTTTTTTACACAATAGTGACGTCACAAAACCAGCTATAGCATCCTCGTGCATTTGTGTTTTTGGTATTCGTTCAATCATATTCCATACCCGAAGAGCACACTGGGATGCGGTTTCTTTGTTATCAATGCGAAAATGTAAAATTTCATCAAAGTAATCTTGTAACGACTTTGGCCGGCAGAATCTCGCTATTAGGCTTTGCTTCACAGAATCCCATGACAAATCGTTTAAATTTAACTTAGTGAGACAAGAGGCTGCCTGTCCTTTCAATGCACTTGATAAAGCCACTAACAAATCGAACCCTCTAGGTGTTTACTCTTAACAATGAGCTCGGTAACCTGACACCAGCTTTCTATATCTGCGTCAATATCTTCTGGATTAAACTGTATCAGCTGCACTGAACCCGTTTGGAAACTAGTACCGGCTACTGATGGCTGCGTTTGCGTCGTAGTTAACATGCGAGTAATAAGCGTCTCCATATTGCGTAACCGAAGCGTACTTTCATCCGGGCCTGGCACGGGGGATCCCACTTCTGATAAAGGCGTACCTTTATCCTTGTTGCTCTCGTTGTCTGCCATTTTACCTCTTAATCGGTATTCTTGCAAGAAACGTACCGCGCACTACTTTTTATATCTGTAATTCACGATACTTGCACACGAACACACACACCATTTGCCGGTTCTTACTCAACATGGCCGCTATCCTTTTTGTAAACGTCAAAACGTCGCCATCCGGTGAGAACCCCTTTCCTGTATCTCTGCCGAAGTATTACAGTATCAATCCTGTAGATGGCGCTAGTATTAATCCTATAGATGGCGCTAGCTATTCCGCCGTCATATATATATATATACTAACGAAATAACTGGATGGGACGGTCGACATTCGACCTCCCTGGTTACTCTAAACCTTAATTGGCCGTGCCAATACTATCTGTGTGTTCAGTGTTGTGCTATAGCTGGTGCCGTGCAACAGTTCCTCAGCGACCTGAACCGAACGGGGAAGGGGTGGAATCAAGGTCAGTGCGAGTTTCTTTGCCCGTTGCAAGACATCGTGTCTCTCTTGCCACCGCTCCTATCCCATTCCTCTATCATACAGTCCACTGCTCTCGAGCAATCCTTCTCATTCCCGTACGGTGCAATCTCGGTGCGTGACCGGCATCGTACAAGTATAGTGATTTATTTAGTGCGTTAAGAAAAGTTATTTTTGAGTTACTTGCGTCCTGTGACTGGGTGACGATGATAATGACTTTTATTGTATTTCACATATTAATATTTTTTTTTTTGTTAACAGAATACAAATCGACGGAGATCCTTTTCCCAAAAGAGGACATTGTCACATCTATACAGGTAAATTCTTTTAATTCACACAAATATTACTGTACTAGCCGTTCCCGCTTCGCTGGTCGAATAACAGAAAAAAGGAAATCGATATAATATGAAAAGTTTTCGTACGCGTGAGCGCTTGCCCCACTTCTCCGTGAGAAGAAAACACATGTTTCTTTACTTGACACATGTTTCTGATGTATAAGCTATATTATTGTAGTTTCATTAAAATTCATTCAGTAGTTTTTGTGTGAAAGAGTAATAAACATCCATAAATACAAACTTTCGCGTTTATAATATTATTATTATTACATATTATTTAAGGTGACTTAATTTTTCCATGAACTCAAACGTATTTTATGTATGTGTGTTGCTTAAAGTTATTAAATAATATTTAAATTCTGTTATCGTAAGATATTAAAATTAATTACTTCTTTAAAGACATTTGCCGGCACTATATGAAAACATGTATCGCAAGGTTTTTACACACACACACACACACATACACACACGTGCACGTACACGCGCATGCACATGCGCACGCGCACGCTTGTACTTACACCCAGATCACGTGTGAAGCCTATACAACATACAACAGATACGCGTAACCACTGAGCCATTGGTATCATGAAACGTATAATAAACGCTTTTCTTATATAATTAATTGATATATTCTGATGTATTCGTAGGACCAACCAAGCAACGGCGGGTGAATAATTAAAACGACAACAAACAAGCTAGCAGAAACCTAATTGACGACAACGCAGTGTAACACGCCGCCGAACCACTGAGCATATAGTGTGTTTTTATATATCCATGTATATATGGCTGGACCAGGGATTGGCAGACATTTACCAAATTTTGTACACAATATATTCTCAGGCAATTTTGGGTGATTTTACATTTTAGTACTATAGACAATAATTCCAGACATTACAGATTCAAACTGTATATCATAGTTTACTGAAAAATCTAGCGGAGCGTTTTTGACGTTATTCAGTCAACTCAGGGTTGTCATTGGACGTGAGGCCCTGCTAAAGGCAGCGGGCAGTATATCCGACACGTTTGTCTGAAACGGATATATGGCAATTATGCTATAATATGCACGGTTGGCGAGAAAATTTGCCACTGTTGGATTCAAACCCGTGACCTCTAGAACGGGCTCGAGTGTAATACCACTGAGCTACCAGGTACCAGCCAGAATCTTATTTAAAGCCAATATGATACAAAGATACGGGAATCAATGCGAAGACCACTCTTTGTTCATTATTTATAATTAATTGCATTGTTAAACGTCATTAGAAAAAAAATAAAGATTTTTAAGCTCGTGCTTTTTCCAAAAAAACAAACAAATAATGAATAAAAACTGTCAAAACTTATTATTATTGTAAAAACAAATATATTCCAGTTTCTGTAAATAAAAAATCTCAATTCTACCCAAAATTGACATTTGAAATTTTATTGAAATTAAAAAAATATATTATGACCGCAAGATAATAACACAAAATAATTTAGAAAGTGTTTTGTAGAGTAGTTGTATATAATCAAATGAATGTTCCACTGTTATGTCTAAGGTCTAAATAGAGTTCATAATTATACAACGCTTATTTTTAATAACGCACATCAGTGTGAATTTTTACGGCTTCCATGTTTTTTTTTCATCTTTTAAATTTGTTTAAATAATTTTTTCACTAATAAATTATACGAAATTTTATGCCTCCACCACTGAATGTTTGTATTATTGTGTAATATTATAATAATGAAGCCAATTTAAGTCGAAAATCATTTAATAATTTGAGTATTTAAAATAAAAAAATTAAAATATATTAAAAAAAAACATGTTTTGATAACTCCTACAAAATATCGAATGAGAAAACACGCGTTGCTTTTTGTAACTATAATATATTATCATCATCGTAAAAAGTGTATATTTTGTAATAATTCTTATTAAACTTGTCATTATTTAATTGGTTATACATTAGTGTATTATTATTGAGAAAATGACAACACCGTGTAAAATGTAGAAAATAGTATGCGCTTACTAATAATACAAGTGTGTGCAACCCGTTACATTTTATATTGAAATAATAATCATAATTTATTAATAAAATTTGTGCCTGTTTTAATGTTATATCTCAATTATTATTTATAGTTACGAGTAAAAAGTATTCTTAATTATTTTATTTTATATGGCCACATTTTTATAAAAAATAAATATTTTATGAAATATATTATTAAATATATATACTTATCAACTGTTCTTTTATTATTTTAATTTTTTGAGTTTATATAAATAATTGTGGTTATTATTTCATAATAAATCAGCACGTCTAAGCTTTATATTGTGTAATTACGTCACTAATCATGTAGTATTATTATTAAAGAAATATATTATTATAATTCCAATGAGATAATGTAATAAAAATCATGTGATTTAAAAATAATTTAATTATAATAACGTTGAGAAACATTTAATTATTTTTTTTATTCTCGCATTCTTTCTTGTGTATTGTTTAAAGTACAATTTATTTTTAAATCGTTTGTTAATTTTAACTGTTTACGTTAAAATTATTCAAAGATTAAAGAACTAACGTCAATGCAAAATAACCTTTGCATCAATCAATCAATATATATTAAAAAAACATTTTTTTCATTAAATTATATTTACATTCAAATCAGCTAATTTACTGTCAAATCAATTTTATTCCAACTAAACTTTTATTATTATGGTAAAAAAGGACTATCGTGTACATTATTTTATCCCTAAATTATTATAAGACTTTATGAATTTTTGTACATACGATTATTTAATTCACTTAAAAAATTATTTATTCATGAAAAAAAGATTTTATATCTTTCAATATTAAAATGAAGTGTGAGTAAAAATATATATTTCCTCAATGTTATTATAATTATATTATTATGTGTATTTATATGTAATAATAATAGTGAGAAATATTTTTCTCGTTTACGTATTAAGTGGATTATTTTTTTTTCCAAAAGAAAATGATCTTTATGTAAAAGTTAAGTTTCAAACTTGAAATATGTAAATAATTATCTATTTTTGATTGTTTTTTTAGATTTTTAATATAAGTTTGTGACAACCCTATATGTACAGGGTGTTTCCATCCTTGTGTATGTTTTTAATCGTTTCTTGTTGTTTCTTAAACACGCGAATCTTAAGAAATTGACATCAAAACAATGTTAGTAAAATTGTTTATTTTTTTAAATAAAAGATAACATAGTCTGTGGGTTTGGGACATTTGACTTTTTGGGACCATCGAATTTGACTTGGAGTAAATTTATTTTTCTTAGGAAACGTAATTTTGATAACATTTTAAATACTATTTGTGTTTTATACAAAAAAAAAATTACAAATGAAATATTAAATTGAAGAAATAATTTTTTTTTAAATAAATGTCCATGTTTTTTAAGGTTGACGTGTTTAAATTTCATATAAATATTTTAATGTGGTCTCTAAAGTTAGGAAAAAGCATACGAAAATAAAAGTATCTAAAGCCAACTTTTGTTTTAAAGTCTTCCCACCCGCTCCCACTCATTTAGTTATGTAGTACTAGCTGTGCCCGCGACTCCGTCCGCGTGGAATAGTGACTTTGGGCAGCATTTTTTGGATATATTTATGGTTTATTTTGTATTATATAAACCCTATAAACCCTAAAATATAAATAAATGAAATATACAAACTGCGTTCTAACCTACAAAGTCCAACCTAAACTGAACCCTATTTTATATGATTGATGATATAAATCTGAGGTCAACTTAAATTTGATTTTTAAAAAATCCGAAACTGATCATTAACTAAAACCATTTTTTTTCTAAAATAAAAGTAGCCTAAGTTACTCCTTGTTACATCAGCTATCTGCCAGTGAAAGTCCCGTCAAAATCGGTTCAGCCGTTTCAGAGATTAGCCGGAACAGACAGATAAAAATTGTATAAAATGTTGTTTTGGTATATGTACCGTGTATACGTCCGAATGCGCTTAGTAAAAAGCGGTTATTTTAATATTACAAACAGACGCTCCAATTTTATTTATTTGTATAGATTTGTGGTCCCAATTATTACGTTCCCAGAGCGTCGGAAAAGGCAACAAATGTATCTCCTCCTTCTTGTTCCAAAGAAGGCTGCAAGCCTCTGTAAATGCTAAATTTACCTATTCTGTGCTGATTGTCCCGAATGATAAGGATAAAGAAATAAATGTAAACTGCGCTTGTGTTATGGATATTAAACAATATTATCAAGATACTACTCATCAACCAAGGATCAGGAATGGAACTCCTGACCCTCTTAAGCGTTCCAACGTGCGAAAGCCAACGGAGATCATTAAATGGGAATTTATAGTCTGAATATGGACAAGCTTTGGATGATGATGACAATTGGAACATACTTATGCCGATTTGCACAACCAATCACTAAACCGATTTAGCGCTAAACTTATTTAAATCGTCATTCTGTCCCTGTCACATTGATAACATTGACAACAGTCGGCCTTATTGTTATAAGTAATAACTAAACGCTAAATACGCCATATTTGACGAAAGCTTAAACCTCCCCTCCTCTGTGACCAAGCGTGGTATTTTGGAACACCCCCCAAACGAGTCATGAAGTATTATTCCCTTATATTGTCGAAACACTATCAGTAATGTTTAATTACAACAATGTCATATGAAAAATAAATATAATTTGATTTGCACCTGTTCCCTAATGTTTGTTTGTTGTCACATTTTATATGTGTTAAAAGGTTCAACGCAATGGCGTTTATTTTTTACTATAATAGAAAGATCTTGCTTCAATTATAATCAGTTTAATTATAACTACTTTCAATAAAGAGAAATGGCTAAAATAATAAGCAGAAGCGAGGCGACGGGCTTGGAGCCGCTGCTGGCCGGTCGACCGTACAAGAAGAAGAACATGTCGTTGATCACTGCTCTCTTAGTCCTCTCTAGCTCTTCGGTCTCACTGCTGCCGGTAGGTCTGAAAGGAATACCATGTCATGTACGCGACTTTATAGAGTATCACAGGGCGGCACAACGGGTAGTTAATAGATGAATAGATAGCGAATAATAATATACTGTGATAGACCCAGCGACATCAGTTCCAAAGCAGCAGAGCGGTTCTATTGGTGCTAGACAACTGTTTATTACTTATATATTTTTGTAAATGAATATATATCAGGCATTTTAGCAGTACCGCAATCGCCGTGACCTTTCCAACCTCCAATAGGAGAGGAATGGGAAGAAGAAGAAGCAGAACCGCGCTTATCTGAAACGGCGCGCATCATGCAATAGCACATATGTCTGCTCACACATCTACTAATTCACATTCATTTATCCAATTTTGTTAGCGGCTATTTACATACCATTTTTATAAAAAAGTGCGTGCGTACAAAGTACACATGTCAGAAGTGAAACTTAGTTGGCAAACTAATTTCCTTTATATTTATATACTAATCTAAAGCTTTAGATTTCCAAGACTTGGAGGGAGGGAAAAAGGAAGATATGTTAGAAATTTAATGATAAAATTATAAAACCAAGATCTTTGGAGCATACTCAACGTCATTATGGCGGTATACTTATTGACCATGCGTAGTTGCCATCTAGACGGGCTTGGGGCCCTGCCAAATTGTTAGGGTTAGTCGCCCCTTGAGTTGAAGCCGGATATACAAATGACTAAACTATAAAATGGAGAAGCCAATTCTGACTTACTCTTACTATGTAAGAGAGATAAAAAGAAGACCTCTGATGAAGAACTCTGCTTTCACAACACTAAATCTATTGGAGGCCAGGAACCCTTCCGCAGGCGTTCCGACGACTAAAAAATTTCAAAGAGCTATCGATACCGGAGGTGAGTCAATTCGAACATTTTCTTACGAGCTCTTCCATAAGTTATTATAGCTATTTATATGTATTAGATATTACTTAATTATTCTACTAGTTTCATAGCAGTCAGCTAGTTGGCCCTACAAAAGTGCACCATGCCAGTTCTCTTAGTTCGGTAGTCTTTATAGAAACCGAATTTATACTTCATCTACATGATGCCGTAACGCATAGTAAAAATAAATCTAATATTAATCCAGTGATACACTAATGGCGTACATCGAGTTAAGGAAAGCTTAAACTCACCGAATAGCCCGACAGTGCGAAATCCTCGGAACAACATAGACTGGTGCTAGATAGTGAGAATGTGTGGCATTAGGGCCCATCGGAGCCCAGGGGTCGAAGCCTCCCGCCACCGACACTACTTTGTCCGGCAAGGCGAAGCCACCGAAGAAGAGGTTAGTGCGTTCGATTCCCGAATGCAGGAAAGTTTCGTCGAAACTGAAATGAAATTATTAAATAATATTTTTTTAAATTACAGATAGAATGAGAATCCATTAAGAACGGAGAATCTTTCTAAATAATATATCAGCATATACTAACAATCTTTTAGGTTGAACTGTAGTCATTTTGGAAGACTAATCAGTTTAATAATATATAACAAAACTAGTTGACCCGGCAAACGTTGTTTTGCCAAATGAATTAAAATGTCTATGTCCTTCTCTAAGGTCCAAACTATGATTATACCGAAATTCATCAAAATTGGTTCAGCGGTTTAGGCGTGAACGCGTAACAAACAAACAAACTCACTGTCGAATTTATAATATTACTTAAGATTACATATCGAGAAGTAAATATTGAGTTAAAAAAGCTTTTGAGTGTTTTCAAAGAATATAAGTAAACACTGAAAATGACTTACTTAGGTCCAAAGAAGTCCTTGCACATCTGATGGAAGTACTCTAAGGGCACCGAAGACAGGAATGGCTGCCGGGGGCTGGTTGTCGTTTGGTACCATCCATACTCAACACAGGTTTGGTAAGTCCAGAGGCGCACTGTAATTTACGAGTATCACATTTCGTTATTTTCATACATTTGGAGGCATTTGTACAGTATACATTTTTGTCAAATTTGTATTTCGGAATATTGAAATAACAACTGCAATTCCATGCCACACGTATCCACGAAGTTGTAATAACTCATCATCATCTGAGCGTTAAGTCCCGGTTACAAGCGAAAGTTTTTCTTCGGTTTCCGGGGTCCACTTTCCGACTTTTTCTTCTCTACTTCGCACAATCTTCAACATTCCTGGTAGTGAGTCCATTCGCATACATATCAAGTTTTTTACGACGTCAAGCCAGCACTTTTGGGTTATCCTGTCGGGGTTTGGCGAAGATGGTACGGCTAGACATTTGAAGTAGTAATAACTTTTGTGTTGTAATATCGTTTGACACGAGACTGTTTTTTAGTTTGTCGTTGGAGGATTAGGCTTCTGCTTTTCTAGGTTAGGTGCTTCTTGTTCAAATTGTCTAAAAATTTGTTCAAATCTTCTTCGTTCGTTCTTTACTAAAATACTGTCGAAAAGAGGTGGAAAAGAAATCTTTATTTTGTAGAAGTAAAAGAGACTTACGGTTGAATCGCGTGTTTATTTTTACACTCTTAAGGTGGATTTATATTGGTGTCGTGTCGTGTCGTGACGCGTCAGAAGCATATCGGTTTCATACATTTAATATGGTTAGGGACACATTTGTATGTCGTGACGCGTTCTGTCGTCTGTCCTAAATCTATGAAACCGATATGCTTCTAACGTGTCACGACACGACACGTCAGACAAATATAAATCCGCCTTTACACTTATTTAGTAACGGTAACTCTTATTACTTTAAGATTACAGGAATATGTACAGCTTTTGATGCTTTTTATAATTTCACAACTCAACACAATAGTTTGTGATGAATTCGCGGGGGCGCACTGTGCGAACGCTAAAAAATGCAAAACTACCTTCCGCTTCTCAATTTAAAATATTACTATTGAAATGTACACCCGGCGAGACAAGTTTCGATTTCTCGAGCTATGTTTGTCCGCCTGGTGCACTCGTGCAAAATTAATAATTACATTATTATAAAATAAATAAATGTATAATAATAAAAATAATGATAATTACAATAAACCAGACGCGCGCGTGCGCTCAGCGTGCGGTGTGTTTAGAGCGTTCATACAGTTTTTATTTTATAGCAAGTAGTTAAAATAACAATATAAATATGGTAAGCGGATTAAGATCCGATAAAAAGACGGAATCGCCAACAGTAAAAACAAAGGGCCTAGATCCTGTCGTAATTCTAGCGGAGGTGAACAAAAAACTAGAAATCATATACAAAATGGAGAAAAAACTGGAGGAGCTGACGGATGCTGTTGATTTCTATGCCGAAAAATACCAACAATTAAGTGAATTTAAAGAGCATGCGGAAAAGAAAATCAAATCTTTGGAACAAAAAAATAAATATCTAGAAAAATGTAATAAATCACAGGAAAGCAGATTGCAGGAGCTAGAAGAGAAGGAAAATGAAAAAAGTGTAGAAGTAGTGGGACTGGAGAAGTTACCTAATGAGGATATAGAAAAACAATACTTAAAATAGCAAAATTACCTAAAACAAACAATGAAAATATAAACCGGGCAATGAGGGTAGGTGTTGAAAAAACCAATGCGAAAAAACCGCAAGGCGTTGTTATTGATTTCAAAACAAAGGATACCCGAGATGATTTAAAATGTCGCAAAATAAAAATTACTAACGGATTAGTATATGTATGGAAACAACAATCATCATCATCATCTAAGCATAGTATCCCGGTTGCAACCTAAACTTGCGTTTCGGTGCCCGGGGTCCGCTTTCAGATTCTTTCTACTCCACTTCGCACGGTCTTCAGCATCCCTGGTAGTGAGCCCATTGGCACGCATATCACCCTTTACGACGTCAAGCCAGCACTTTTTGGGTTTACCCCTCCTGCCGGGGCCTGGCGGAGATGGCATGGCCAGACATTTGATTCCCACGTAATCACCCGGTTGCCGTAAAACGTGGCCGGACCAACGGAACCGAAACTCCTGCAATTTATCCGCAATGTCACGGACATGAAGACTGCCGCGAATGCGGGAGTTCCTAACGCGGTCCTTCCGCGTCACTCCACACATCCACCGCAGCATATTCATCTCCGTGACACGCAGTTCCTGCTTGTGTCGCTCTAACACCGGCCATGCTTCACAGCCGTATAAAAGAACAGGCCTAATGATGGTCTTATAGACCTGTCCCTTCAACTTTACCGGCATCTTAGGGTCACAAATGACACCAGTTACCTCACGCCATTTGGCCCACGCGGCAGCAATGCGTGCCTTGACGTCGCAATCGATGTCACCAGACCCATGAAACACAGATCCAAGTATGGAAACAACAATGATACACCTATATACATGTTTATGATGAATATACATAGATATGTATATGTAAACAAAAATGATGTTAGATGAGCGTTTTTCCCGCCGACAAACTGATGTGTAGTTTGGTGGGACTATTGCAACTATATTATTTTGTATTCTTTGGAGATTAAATAAATAAAAAAAGAGATTACGAAAATAAATGATTAACAAATAAATTATACATTTAAGAAAAATTAATATGCAGTGCCTTCAATCTAATGCAAATGCATACGATATCGGACTATGCTTGTTTTTCCTTCGCTAGTTTTTCAATAGAGCCAGTAATTTGCTATTAGTGGACTAATAAAAAAGGGAGTAATCCATTTATGACACACAATAGTATTTCATATAGTATTAGTCATTTACTTGCAATTATAATTTTATTATATCTAATTGTTTTATTCATTTGAAATATAAAAAATATTAAATTAATTTTAACAAATAAGAAAAAGTAATTTAGAAGTCATTTATCAAATTAATAAAATAATATGTATACATTTTTTTTTATTCAATTCCATAATAATTTGCCCTTAATTAAGAAACTTGTCCTTCAGATGTTCATCTAAGTTATAATACGACTTCTTAATTAACATTTGTTTCAATTTGTTTTTAAAAAAATGTTCCGAATTAACATCTTGTAGCCATTTGGGCGAGTGATATATATTCTGGGGGCCACACAAAATAAATTTTTATTCAGGTGGACAATGGCGATTCATCATAAATTTATTAAATAAATGCATATTATTAGCATTCTGTTTACAAACAAAAGTATAAAACCTTATAATTATTAATGAAAACACTTACTAACTGCTTCTGAAGCATCGTAACTGGTGTTTGTGTGTGCCGCTACTACTGCAGTATACCTTGTCTCGATACACGGGTTGGCCCACGGCTGAGATGTGATCCAATTGGCTAGTCTTTGAACCGGATCCGCTGAAAATTAGATGTCTTGTGTATACAAAGAAGATTTCAGCTTCGGCATGTTCTTCTTCACTTTCCTCTGGAACCTTCTTACTGCTTATTCTTTATTTGCTCAATCTTTTCTTATCTACTTTTCTATTATTTTAAAACAACTCTAGACCACCCTCGGTCTGTAAGTATGCCGCCATAATAACCTTTTGTTGTGTTCCGCAATTAGTGACCCAGGTTCCAGTGTTGTCTCTATGGGACAGTAGTTTTTTCGCGGTGCTCCTAGCGTCGCAAACACCCGTAGGCGACGGTAACTTCTTAATATTAAGTGGGCCGTCAGCCTATCTACTGTTCCTCAGCAATAAAAATAATAATAATAATCTTCCTCAAACTTTCAAAAAATGTATTAACTTTCTTCATATGTACGAGTAAGGCAAGTAATACTCACAAACACTAGAATTAGTAATGACGGCGCACGCTTCAGGAATGTCACCAGGAACGGCATATTGCACCAAGTAAGCGAAGGTCTCTGTGATACCGAACCAGAAAAATGTGGCCAGGTCCAGGGGAGACTGCGCTTGGATCACAGTGCAAGTGCTAAACATGAAAATAAAAAAGTTACAAAGAAAAAAGTTTCTCTCCGTATAGAGGTGGAGTGTGTGTACTGACCCCTGCGGCCGGGGTCAGCATGCAAGAGGCGACTAAATAACTCTAGCTAGGTGATCCAACTCCATCTAGATGGGAACCACCTCTGGTTTCGAAATATATGAGAGCTTCTTAGGGGCCGTTCATAAAATACGTTCGCATATGGGGGGGGGGGGGTCTTGCTGAGTGTGACAAGATGTGACAAGGGGGGATGGGTGAGTAACGTTTCCACGTAGCCTGCGCTCTCGATTCAGTAACAAATAAAAATACTGTTTCTCATGTATTTATTATATTATAAAATATTATTCCTTCACTCGCCATTTAGCAGTGAACTAATGCAGACGCTTTTTTTATATTTCTCAATTTAAATACTCTTTATTACGTTAATTACTTTATCTTTATGTTACGTTAATTACTTACTCTTTATGGCCGAAATTTGTAACTCCTGAATGTAATAGTTAAGATATATAATAAAAAAAACAATGACACCGATAAGAGGTGAACTCTCTCAAAAATGATTGAACACTTATAAAAAGTGTTAACGAAAAATCCTTGGACTTCTGATTAATAGAAATATTATTTATTATTTATAACATGTTCGTTATAAAATATATTTATTGATTTATTTAAATTTTATTATAATATTTAAAATAATATTTTCCATTTTCAAAATGTATGTACCATCATTTGAAATTTATCATACTCAGGATGGGGTCTTAGTTTTTGTAACGAAATATTTCTGGGGGGGGTCACGGAAAGTGTGACATAGCGTGACAATGGGGAGGTAAAAAAAAGCTGATTTTAGCGTGACGTATTTTTTGAATGCTAGCAGTTCCGCTAGCTTCGCAAACGTTCTTAGACGACAGTAACTGCTTACATTAAATCGGCATAAAAAGAGAAAGAAAAGTAGAGAATGAAACAAGACGCAGGAACTGCTTGTCAAGAAGATGAGATGCTTCTGTGTTTTTTTTATTAGTGAGGAATTGCAGACTGGCTGACAGCCCACTTATAGCCAGCTAACACGCAGCCGTCCGCGTCGGGGAACTGGAATCTGGATCATTTTAGCTAGAACACAACTCAAGGTATATTATATCGGTAAATTTAGAGACAAGGGGTAGTTCATTCAGTCATTCAGACGGGCTTGGAGTCCTACCACCCAGCGTTGTTTTGTTGCTTATCACAGGCTGCCGCCGACTGCCGAGGTATTCTTCCTGATGCATGTGGAAGAAAGTGGATGTAGGTGTGCGGAATTGTTGCATACGCTGAAGCCTTGATAATGACATCGCGAACGAGGACTGTTAAGATCGAGTGTACTAGTATGTCCAAGTTTAAAAAGCAGTAACACTAGCATTTGTTACAGTAGTAACATATGCTAGTTTGAAGTACAAAAGTATGTGTGCTAGTGTCGAAGTTATGACGATTTTGAAGTAAGTATGATCTAGTAAATCTCACTTGAACATCTGAGAAATCTGTTGCGGACCGTTTGGTGTCGCCAATCTGGCGACCAACTCCTCCATCGCCTGTTCCACGCTTGTGACACATTGCTGGCTGCCTTCACTTCTAAGAGCTTCTGTTATAACTTCTAAATATTCTGAAAATCCAAATAAATTCCTCTTATTCGCTAATTTTTGTTTTGCCAGCTCACTATGGTTCTTGGTTATGATATTATCACTCCATGTTCCCGTTGTATTCTCGGATTAATATCAATATGTTATAATTTATACAGTACTTATACTCGTACATAATATGTACAGCCTAAATGACGGACGAGGTCCTGAAGATGGTTCGTTTTGGATTTTTTAAGTCCAAATTTAATTAGCCGTGTTATTACATGGCTTTTCAGCCTTATAGCGGTTTCATTTTTATTTCTCTTCTTGGGAGAGTCTGTTTTGCTATCACTTACTACAAGGTCTTTTGTTACATTTCAGCAATATATGGAGACTTACAATGTTACCTTAAAATACCGTATGAATGACCATACCAGGGAAGTCCTCTTGCGCATACAGGGGTCCGCTGTCAGAGAAGGCGGCATCCACTAAGTGAGGATACGCCACTCGCATCCAAGTGGCCATGCTGCCGGCGTACGAGCAGCCCACTAGCGCCACTTTGCCGTCCCTGTCAAATTCAATCTGCTTTTAGATGGATGAAATGGGGGCCATTGCGATATTAAATCATTTAATGCGAGGAAAACTGTGTGAGATTTATCATAGACGTTATGGATTACATCAGCAAAGGTACTCTACATTTGATTGGGAAAATAACTAACTGCATCACTTCTTACATAAATAAAAAAAAAAATATTGCAATGAGACATTTGACCGTTTGTTTTCTTTCCACATTAAGAGACGTGAAAACGAAATATTTTTTTTTTATTGCTGTAGGACAGTAGGTCCATTTAGAATTTAGCAGTTACCGTCACCTATGGGTGTTTGCACGCTGTTGTCTTATAAGGGTATAGGAACTTGAGGTCACTAATGCCGGAACACAACACAAGGTTACTATGGCGGCATACTTAAGACCAAAGGAGGTCGCCATCCAGACGGGCTTGAGGCCCTACTACGTAGATAGGGTCGGTTGTTTTGTCGCCGCCGGGGTTAGTATTCTTTCTCCGCCCCTGCACGGATAAATTAGATATAGATAATTAGAACATTTTTTCTGAATATTTTGGCATATGAAAAAGGGTGGTGTAAGTGGTGATATGGCACAAAAGGGATGGATATTGAGATTACGACTAATAGAAGAGAGTGGAAGAAGAGAAAACATTGTGCCGAACCTCTTATAGTTGGGATACAGGCAAAAAGAAGAGTAATGACCAAAAGATGATCCTGCGACCTTCCAGAAAGGCTCTAGGTGAGTACCGGGGTTTTAGTGGGCTATCATTTGCTAGCCCAGTTGAGTAGTTCCAGTAGCAGGGTAGAGTACCCCACACAGCCGCATCGCATTCCCCCGGAGTTCTGACGCGGTAAAAAAGAAAAAAAGGACAGGAAGAAGGTACACCTTCTTCCTGTCCTTTTTTCTTTTCATACAATGAAAGAGGAGGAGTTGGAAATAATACCGTACACTAGCACCTCACTAAAGGAATAATAACAGCAAACTATGGTTTCATAAGACAACATTAGTCACGACGATTAAACAATTAAAACGGTTCCATTAATTACAATAATAGCTCTTGATATCTGTATGATTCAATTGTAAACATCAAACTACGTCAAACCGCCAAACGTTCTTTGTGTTTGGACCTTAACTATATTTGTTCTTAGAATAATTAAACAGATAAGTATGCAAAATACTAATTAAAGCAATAAATGTAAAATAAAATAAATTATAGTATAAAAAAAAACTAAAAAGAAAACACATTTTTATAGAAATTCAAGCTAAAAGGTAATAAATAATTTTCAATAAATTTAAATTAAGAATAGTGTGAATAATAAAAAAATATTGTAAAAAAGTGTAGGGTGCTAAATAAAATCATCAAATTCGGTCCAGTCGTATAGAAAGAGTTCAGTCACATACGCACAGAAGAATTGCATATATATATATATATATATATATATATATATATATATATATATATATATATATATATATATATATATATATATATATATATATAAAACATACTATTGGTTTTCTACACTACGTAAATAAATGTTTTACAAGAGTTTTAAGATCGACAGTGAACATGGTTAAACGATTAAAAACTATAATTTACCTGTATTTTCCGAATTCGAACGCATCACTCTTGACATATGCGATGAACTCTGCCAAGTCCGCCAAAGCCTGGTCGACATTCAAGAAACGAAGATCTGAAGTGTTCGTGTCACTAAAAGAAAATTGCATCTTTGAAAAGTGTGATGTATTAATATATTATTATAATATGTAGGTAGGCAGTTTTATAATAAAACACTATGCGCGAGACACGTTGTTTACTTGCTCCCGTGTTAAATACATTATACTGGCGACGAATTGGAAAATAACGGATAATAGTGCGTGTAATCATCATGTCGATCGGGAAAATAAATGAGTTCGACGTAAAAACGGGAGTGTGGACGTTGTACGCGGATCGACTTGAAATGTATTTCAAGGTCAACGGCATCAAAGATGATTTAAAATTGCCTACAATGATCGCCGTCATGGGGGATGAAGCGTACGAACTTCTGGTAAACCTCGCCAGCCCTCGGAAGCCATCGGAGTTGAGCTACAATGAGGCATCGGAGCTCCTACGTAATCATCTGCAACCGAGTCCGTCGGTACTCGCCGAGAGGTTCCGTTTTCGACAGCGGCGACAAACTACCGACGAATATGTAAATAACTATGTTGCAGAGCTGAAGAAACTGGCGCGAAACTGTAATTTTAAGGAGGGACTAACTGAAAACCTTCGGGACCAGTTTGTTTGTGGGTTGAGGAATGACGTCATTCGCCAACGGTTATTCGCGGAAGATGAAAATTTGAATTTCACAAAAGCCGTTAAGATAGCTATGTCCTTGGAAGCTGCGGAACGAGATGCAGCAGCTGTGGAGGTGAAGAATGTGTTCGAGAGTACAGAACTTCACGCAGTTAGGGAGGTGCGAGGTCGTCGCACGTTCCAGCAACGAGGCGGTGGCCCGAGCAGCACACGACAGGCGGCGGAACAAGCAACATCGAAGTCAGCATTCGGCGGCTGTGAAGACTGCGGATCGACGAGTCACAACTACGGGATCTGTAGGTACCGTGACTTCGTTTGTAGCCGTTGCAAACGACAAGGTCATCTCCGTCGGGTATGTCCAGGTCCGGGGCTAAAGGGAACCATACGGAAGCACTCGGACAGGAGTTTTAATTTTGGTTCGCTCGAGGAGCCTTATGAATGTGAACAGCACTCAGATGACAGTATGATCGAGTTGCACCAACTTTGTCTTGGGGATTACAAGGCGGTGAGTTTACCTATATCTATTGATGGTAGAATTATACCCATGGAGATAGACACTGGTACGCCTATATCTTGCATCAGTAAAATAACTTACAATAAATATTTTAAAAATAAGAAATTAATTCCCCATAAGCTTAGTTTAAGATTTTATGACGGTTCTGTCATTAGACCCCTAGGATATATAAAGTGTTCTGTCTCGTATCAGGGAAATGTAAAAAATTTAGAGTTATTTGTAATAAATGGCGGAACTACTTCTTTGATTGGGAGACAGTGGCTCTCTAAATTGTGTATACCTTTATATAACTTGTATAATAGTAATTCTGTATCGCCTGTGAATAAGTTTGTTAATGGCTCGGTTGATTGTAATTTATATAAATTGTTATTTAGATATAAGCAGCTGTTCGACGGTGGCTTGGGGAGGTTCACGGGGGGCAAGGCGACGTTACGGGTGCGCGGGGACGCGACGCCCGTGTTCAGCCGTGCGCGGCCCCTGCCATTTGCATTGCGCGCGCGCGTGGACGCGGAGTTAGATGCGATGCTGCGCGCCGGCGTCATCGAGCCAGTTGAGTGCTCCGACTGGGCCTCACCGTTGGTTCCCGTGAATAAGACGGACGGTACTCTCAGACTTTGTGTAGACTACAAGTCAACTCTGAACCCAGCCTTAATTGTTGACAGATACCCACTGCCTAGGTTTGAGGATGCGTTAATTACTTTACAAGGGGCTCAATTCTTTAGCAAAATTGACTTGTCGCAGTCTTATAATCAAATAGAGCTTGATGAATCCAAACAATTCACTACTATTAACACGCATCGAGGTCTTTTTCGTTATAATCGCTTAGTGTTCGGTCTCTCATCGAGCCCGGGAATTTTCCAAAGAATTATGACTAAACTTTTAGGCGATATTCCTTGTGTTGCTGTTTTTAGTGATGACGTAATAATCGGAACTAAAACGGAAGCTGATCATTTCAGGACCTTGGAGGTCGTTTTCCGGCGTTTATTAGAGAACGGGCTTAAACTAAAAAAATCTAAATGTGTCTTTTTTGTGGAGGAAGTTAAGTACTTAGGACACATTGTATCTAGGAAGGGTGTGAAGGCGGACCCCGAGAAAGTTGAAGCGGTTAAAAATATGCCTAGGCCACAAAACATTTCGGAGTTGCGCTCCTTCCTAGGGTTAGTTAATTTCTTTTCTAAATTCACAGATAAGTTTTCCCAACGTTTATTGCCTTTATATGCACTTTTAAAAAAACATGTTAAATGGAATTGGACGTCGGCTTGCGAGCATGCCTTCAGAGAAATAAAAAAATCGCTACTGGGCTCGGAGGTGCTGGCGCATTACGATCCTGACAAGCCATTGGTAGTAACATGCGACGCGAGTGCGGCTGGCGTCGGCGGGGTGCTGTCACAGCCGGCGGGGCGCGCGGGGGCGGGTGAGCGGCCCATTGCGTTTATCTCTCGTACGCTAACTGCGGCCGAGAAAAACTATTCCCAAATTCATAGGGAGGCTTTAGCAATAATTTTTTGTATGAAAAAGTTTCATCAGTACATCTATGGCAGACGTTTTGTTCTACGAACTGATCATAAGCCTCTCGTATCGATTTTCGGTCCGTATAAGGAGATACCGACTATGACTGCGAGTCGTATGCAAAGGTGGGCGATTATTCTTTCCGCGTATACGTACGATATAGAATATGTGCACACGGATCGCAACAGTGCAGATAGTTTATCGCGTATGCCGCTAAGAAAATCAGTTTTATGCAATAATCCTGAACAAACGCACCTGCATTTTGCTCAAGAGGCATTATTATTAGATTATAACGAAATTAAAAGCGAAACTCAAAGGGATCCGATCTTGAGTAGGGTGTTGTCTTATATCAAAGACGGGTGGCCGGAGGATTGTCAACTGGATACAATCAGACCTTATCAAAACAGGAAAACGGAATTATACGAAGAGTTAGGGTGTATCATGTGGGGTCACAGGGTCGTGATACCTGAAAAATGTAGGGAACGCGTTTTAAGGCTAATACACGAACCTCATATGGGCATAGTTAAGTCTAAGGCATTGGCCAGAAGTTACGCATGGTGGCCCGGGATCGATGAGGCCATAGAGAATATGTGTAGGTCGTGTACGGTGTGTGTGTCGCAAGCAGATGCGCCTCCGCGACAGGCGCCGTGTCCATGGCCGTGGCCTTCGAGGCCTTGGACTCGTCTCCATCTGGACTTTTTGGGTCCTGTTTTTGGGAAAACATACTTAGTAGTCGTAGATGCCACGTCCAAGTGGCTAGAAATTTTTTGCGTGCCTAGTACGGCGGCAACGAGTACAATAGATAAATTAGATGAACTGTGGAGCAGGTGGGGTTTGCCACGACAAATAGTCACAGACAACGGTCCTCCCTTCACCAGCCAGGAATTTCAGGTGTTTGTGAGCAAAAACGGAATACAACACATTTTCACGGCACCTTATCATCCCTCGTCTAACGGTGCTGCGGAAAATGCGGTCAAGACGTTAAAACGTGTGATTAAAAAGGCTAACTTTGAAAAGGCGAATGTGAGTAGGGCACTGAATACGTTTTTGTTACACTATAGAAGTACGCCACATGCGTCTACTGGGGAAAGCCCGGCGGTCTTAATGTTAGGAAGACGTTTGAGAACTCGATTAGACGCCTTGAAGCCCGATAGGGAAAATCGAATGAGTCAAATACAACAACGCCAGGTTGACTATGCTGGAGGTGCGTCTAGACAATTCGAGAAGGGTGAGTCAGTGTGGTATCGGCAATATTTGAAAGGAGAGAAGTGGCTCCCAGGGACAGTCGGGGAAGCAATGGGTCCCTCGAACTTCCAAGTAATTGGAGATGGGGGTAAGCCGGTCCATAGGCATGTCGATCAATTAAAGCGTAGATCTAGGGTTTCGTCTGCTCTTACTGGTCCAGAGTCTGAGGGTAATATAGTGTCAGTAGACAGCAATGACAGGGAAACATCTCAGGTTAAGATTCTGCCCGACCAGTCACAGGCAGAGCCACCTAAGGAATCTTCTACTGCAGATTCTGAATCGGAGTCTGAACCCTGTGAACTTTCTCCACAGCCATCAACACCGCGCCCGGGGTCTCGGCCGATTAGGAAATGTAGACTACAAAATCCAATTTATAAGTATTGAGATAATGTTTGTGTGTTATTTTAATTATTATTTATTAATGTGATTTAGTTAAGTTTAGTATTAAGTTATTAGAATGTAAGTATATATTTATGTATGTGTTAAAATAAGTTTGGAGGATTGTGATGTATTAATATATTATTATAATATGTAGGTAGGCAGTTTTATAATAAAACACTATGCGCGAGACACGTTGTTTACTTGCTCCCGTGTTAAATACATTATAAAAAGTATACCAAAAACTTTAAAGCTTAGATCCAACTGCTTTTTTAGTACTATTAATTTTGCTAATAAGTGTTACCACTAAACGAAAGCTGTGCCTTTTTATTACACTACCTTTTCTAATTTTGTTTCTACCTAAGAAACAAAATAACTAATTCACTAATTAAATAAAACGGAAAAACAAAATATATACTGGGACAATCGGCACAACACCATCTCGCCAACGTAAAAGCGGCAGAGCGCTTGTGTCATGAGTACTTAACTAAACTACGAGTACACGCTTTTTTTGTTGTACATATGTAGACAAAAACATCCAGTATACCCCGTAGATACAGGTTACAGGTTCCAACAACCGCAAGCTGTCATCAAAGCGGTCTATAATTTGTGTAATGAATGAGATATGCGACATTAATTCGTCCAAAGAAATAAAGTAATTGAGTTCAATAGATTTCATCGTGTGTATATTGAGGACCAGTAGAAAGGCTGACGGCCTACATAATAGTAACCTAGTAGATGTTTGCCAGGGCATCGCGCTATTGTCCCATAGGGGTACTGGAACCTGGGTCACTAATGCCGGAACACAACACAGGGTTATTATGGCAGCATACTTATAGAACGAGGGTGATTGGCATTCGGGCTTGGGACCACGTAGATCACGTTGTACTGTCACCTTTAAACCTATAAAATCATCGTGACCCTTAGGTCATTAGGACAGAGCTTAATTAACCCAAACTTATGACGAAAGGCAGTTAACTAAACGGTCGATTCAATGACCTCAATTTATTACCTAACCAAATAATAACAAGTTCATGACGTTTAAAGTCATCAATAATATTTAAACAAAATATTTGAAATTCAAATTTAACGAGTATATTTCGGTAAACATCAATTGGCAACAAAACAAATGACAAATTACAAACACAAAAAAAAACCTAACAAACTTATTTTGTCGTTGTCTGATATCTGCTGTGTGCAAAATGTTTAACTTTGATACATGAAATAAAAACATTTTTATGTAAAATTTTATAAGAAACAATTTGTTTTAAAGTTTTTTTTATATTTTGGTTTTGATTAGAATCACATTGCGGTTTATAAACATCAAAGTTTGGGTGGCAAACTACTAAAAATAAAAATGTCTAAATGTTGAAATCTCAAAGTGTACATAGCAGATATTGTTTTGACAAAGACGATATTCTCTAAATTTGCACGCCGTCGACATTGCCTATTCGGATATTGTTTTTTCACATAATTATTTAAATAACATTGCATGTTTCATAATTATTTTACAACAAAAACATGAATTAATTAAATATTATGCGTTGAATGGTCAATCTTCCGTTAAATAATATAAATACAAACACGCCATTTTGGATATCTAATTTCCCGCCAAAATCTCCCTCTGTCAAATGAATCGCTTCCATTTTATAACAATTTTTTTTAAATGTATTCATGTGAATTTATTAATAATTTATAAAGTTCGCTAATTATTATGCCTGTCTCTTCGTTTCGCGAATTAATCCTTTTCGGATCGCTCTGATCTGGGGGAAAAATCTCACATACTCCTTGTATGTCGGATTTAGTAAAACAAAATGGCGTGCTTTTGTTTTTGATGTGAGCTGCACGGATTTGTGTACTGGGAAGAAAGAAACGACTAATTTTGTATATTACTATTTCCATTTAATGATACAGGCCGAAATAATAATGGGCCACCACATTTGGACGACCTCCTGGCGTAACGATTAACGCATGTCAGTATGCTCGTGGAGGTTACGGTTTCGATTCCTGTCCTGCGTGTGGGTGTTTGTGTATATATTAATTTACAAAAGAAAAGTATACATGTAATATATCAGTTGTCTAGTACCCACAGTGGCGGATTTGCCCTAAGACCCAAGAGGCCCGGGCCTAGGGCGGCCAATCGTGACAAAAAATTCACTGATAACAAGAAATAACTCAAAGTACGTAAATATTCTAAAGGCTCGCGCACATTATGGTGGGCCGCACTGCACCGCATCGTATGACAATAATCTTCCTAAATCACTTTTGTACTTTTTATAAATAAAATACAGATAATGTAATATGAAGTAATTGTTTCGTTCATATAAAATATACGTATTTATTTAGGAAGAATATTGTTATGCGCGCGATCTTTAAAATTCTCGCTCGTGCGTTCATAGGTTACACAATATTAGATGTTGACATTTAAAACTGCAGTAATTATACTTAAAGCGTATAAATGACTGCTGTTGTTCATAGTACTGATAACCCATGTCAACTTACACTTATACTGGTACTGCATGGCCTGGGGCCTAGGGCGGCTAAGGCTGCAAAACCGCCCCTGAATACTCATAACACAAGTGCTATGCAATTTAGTTTGGGACTAGATGGCGTTGTGTGAAATGTTCCAATATATTATTATTATTCTTTCTCTAGGGAGACGTAGACGATAAAAATTTCATATATACTTTCATTTCATTGTTGAAAATAAAATGGTGTGCCAGGAAAGGGCGCTATGCAAAAACGGCTAAAAGTTAGTTTGGCCGACTAAATACGTAACGGAATTCAGTCTTTAAATTAAAGATTAGGATGCCACCAGGATAAAACGCGAAGAATATCTATCCTACCTATCTAAAAAATTGTAAACACCTATCTAAAAAAATCTTAAATTAAGATTTGAATCTTACCAAGTACATTATAAAGTCGAAAATCATTTGGTAATATTATTTGGTAATAAACTAAATAGCTAATTAGTAAGGATTAAGAATAGGCAGATATAATTGTTGCTTGAAGTTGTTTGACTTTCTACATTTCAAATCGATTCCATTGTCCAATAAATGTGGGTAGACGAGGATAATTGGCGTTTTTGTAATTAAGAGGGTAGAGTTCAATAATTGCTGTTTCGGGGATACCATTTTTTAAATAATTTTTGTTCTCAGGTTTTCCGTTGACTCCACGGCTCGATTAGGCATTATTAAGTAATACGTGGATTTAATTCGCGAACAATTAAAAATATTTCTATAGTTTAATGAATGCTATTGATAACTATAGAAACTATGTAATGATAATTTTAGGACTTTATAACTAAATTGAGAGTACTTATATACTCCATATTTATAAGACACATAAATATATAATATTTTATTGTCAATCGCAATTTTACAGTTGTAGAAATAAAAATGCATAATATACTGAACAATTGTTAATCACTTAATATCGATCTCTTCCAGACAACTTTATCAGGAATTAAATTGAATTTATTATTTCAATTGCAAACTCAATTTTTTTATTCAAATTCCTAGCTAGAAAATTTTTTGAAAGTCAAATATCTATAAATAAACCAAATTTACAACGTGCTTGGCTGTTACTAGGAAAAGAAGCGACATAAACTTTTTTTTTATCAAACACTTATTAAAAGCACAATTAACTTTCTAGCTTTTTAAATTACAATTGTTCTAGCCGTTTCTGCCCGCTTCGCTGGTCGAATAACAAAAAAATAAATCAAAAAAAATATGAGAAGTTCTCGTGCCCATGTGCGCTACACCGCTTGCCTTTCTCCACGGCAAGAAAACATACATCACTGAACACGTAGTGCTTATAAAAATCGTTGTTTCTTAAAACTAATAACTTTATATTAAATTAAGATATCGCAATGACTTTTTTTAAATAAGGGCCAAGTGTCTAAGAAATGAAATTTAGAAAATTTCAGTCTATAAGAGTATATCCAATAGTTTTGTCATGATGCGCACACGACTGCAGATCTCTATCATTTAATCAATATCAATTTCCTTTGAATAAAGATCGTTTGCTACAACAACGCAACCTATAAGATGTACTAAAGTGAATCACAGTTCTAGTTCTCCCCGCCAATAACGTACAAACCATAGAAACAATAATAGTAGACTTTAATCAAACCAAATAACCTATCCGGTTAATTTATGCAATTTGCAACGCGAGCGGTTAACTAACGAGCCGGGAATCGAACCCACTAACCATTAGTTAGAGTACTACTATAATCGTTGCGGCTTCGTTGTGCACGTGCCAAAGAGGTTTAATTTACACCGAATCAAATTTTTCAAAAAATATTCTACAAATTACGAAGTTAAGAATTCCATTAACAAGTGGATGGATTGCGTAAAATATGATATGGCGAAAAGGGGTGTAAATGTTGAGATGACGGCTAACAAAGGACAGTGGAAGGAGAGAACATGTTGCCCCCCCCCATAGTTTGGGATAAGGGCAGGAAGAAGAAAAATACTATATTTGTAACATGATAGTGCATCCATGATTATTAACTACTAGCTGTGCCCGCGACTCCGTCCGCGTGGAATAGTGACTTTGGGCAGACTTTTTTGGATATATCTTATGGTTTATTTTGGATTACAATCCCTATAAACCCTAAAATATAAATGAAATATGCAAACAGTCAGTATTATCGAATGCAACTGTTATGCCATGCGCCTCCGGAATACGTACGTTCGAACCTACAAAGTCCAGCAGCTAAACCCTATTTCATCTGATTTATGACAAAAATGAGGTTAACTTAAATTGGAAATTCAACCTACAATGTAGCCTAAGCTGAACCCTATTTCAAATGATTGAAGATATAAATCTGAGGTCAACTTAAATTGGAAACCAAATTTCAGAAACTTATCATTTCTAACAAAAACTATTTCTTTTTCTAAAATAAAAATACCTTAGGTTACTCCTTGATACATCAGTTATCTACCAGTGCGAGGCCCGGGTCGAGGCGCTATTGTACCAGTGGCGCCGGGATGCGGCCGAGCGTGGCTCTCGCCCCGCGCCTTGTGAAGTGGAGGTAAAGCGAACGGAGCTGCGTGACGAGGTGCTCATGTTGGAGTGGAAGGAGCGCCTCGCGCACCCCAGTGCGGGCCTCGCCACTATCGAAGCGGTGAGGCCCGTCCTGGCCGAATGGCTGGAAAGGCGCCACGGCGCCCTGACCTTCCGCCTGACGCAGGTCCTTTCGGGGCACAGTTGCTTCGGGAGGTACCTGTGTTGCATAGGGCGGGAGATGACGTCGGAGTGCCGCCACAGTGGCGCGGGCGACGACGAGGACACGGTGGATCACACTGTCGCCGTGTGCCCTGCGTGGCGCGAGGAGCGTCACGCCCTCGTCGCCCAAATTGGCGCGAACCTGTCGCTCCCGGCCCTGGTTCTGTCCAAGGTCGGGGGCGATCCTGGATGGACGGCTGTCGCCTCCTTCTGCGAGGCAGTCATGTCCGCAAAGGAGGCGGCGGAGCGGGAGCGGGAGTCGACCACCACACTCCTCTCCCGCCAAAGTAGGCCACGCCGGCGGCGCCGAAGGGCAAGTAATGACCTCCGGCCGCCGTAAAAAGCGGTCGCGGGCGGCCCCTTGGGGGAGGATCCGCCGCCCGCACTATGGCCACGAGGGAGAGGGCCGTGTGCTGTTCTGCGGCCGCCCTCAACTGATGATCCAGGAGAGCGCCGGGGGACGAAATCCTGACCCCTGGCGCCAACAATTTAGAAGGGGCCCGCTTTAAGACAAAGGGCGGACCGGCGCCGGCCCGGGCCACGAGATCGGCAGGTGATATATCCGTGGGCCCGGGCGTAGGCGATAGGAGAATAGCGGGGTTTTTAGCGGGTAGTCGGATGGTCGAACATCTTTCCCGGAGTCGCTCATATTCCTCGGTCCCCCCGGGCCGGGGAACCCGTCAAGAGAGGTTTTTCCCCGAGACCAAAAAAAAAATTTATCTGCTAGTGAAAGTCCCTTCAGAATCGGTGTAGCCATTTCAGAGATTAGCCGGAACAAACAGACAGACAGACAGACAAAAATTGTAAAAAAATGTTATTTTGGTATATGTACCGTGTATACGTCCGAATGCACTTAGTAAAAAGCGGTTATTTTAATATTACAAACAGACCCTCCAATTTTATTTATTTGTATAGATTGGTTTCGACAGGACCGCGTTATGCTATTAGCAAAACTCATATGTTTTTCGCAATCTTTTTTGGTTAGTTAATTTTTTAAATTTATTATGCTGAACTTAATATTGGAAACGTTTTTAATTTTAATTTAATTATTCAAACGTTTTTAAACTAATTAATAAAGGAAATAATAGTTTTAACACTTGGGATTGGGAACTTAGGAACCATGATTTTAAGGTAGAGTTTGGCACTGAAAATGCAGCGCCGTGTCGAAATCTTGATATAACATAGTGCTGAGTGCAAAACTTATTGATGGGGGGGGGGGGGGGGGTGAATATTGATGAAAATATGTTCTCCATTTGTTTATCATTATATTTCCTTCTGTTTTGTAATATTTTTTATGTATTCGTCATTCTTGTCACCAATAACATTTCTTTCTTTCTTTCTTTCAAATCAATTTTTTCATCACGAAAGATCGTCTGAGAACGGTAGTCTAAATGGTAGTGTGATTAAGACCAAGTACTTAGTTTCATCTTTACAAATCCCATCCTTATCTACATATGCTTGGACTGGAGTCTTGATTATATAACTTGGAATTGATTTTGAAGAAAATTAATGGTATTTAAGACCTCAAAATATCATCCAAGTCAACGTTCGATGAATGTACTATTAAGCCTGTCTTATACGCAAAGTAAAATGTAGCTAATGATATATTGACACAGACAGGAGTGCCCTGTCTGTGCCCCTGAGTCTTAGCTCACATTATAAACTCCTATACCTGCAACAGTATTCCCTTGTATTATAATAAACGATGTTACTAGTTACTTAAGTAAAGAACAAATGTTTAGTCATGCCCTTTCAGATTGGCTTCGGCAGAGAGCGTTGACACAAGAATTTACTTGATTAGTTCTATTTTCAGGGCTGGTGTAGTCCATGCGTAGCGGCTGGAAAGTTGTAGGAAAGTGGATTGCGGGTTCAGAAGCCGAGCTTAAAGGCGCAACTTGACAATGATAATAAAATTAAAACACTATTACCAAACATCTCCCAGCCACGTAGTTAAGGCATTCGTCACCAGAGATCGGCGAACAACCATCAGCTATCATAGTGCGAGGTCGTGGACAGCTACAAATACCTCGTATGGATAAGTTGCTAGCAAAATGGCCTCGGTGGTGATCGTACCCTACGTGGGGTGATAACATGAGCGTAAACAGTTCCTGGCCGGGGGATCCGTTTTCCGAGTTGAAGAGATCCACGGCCACTGTAGGGCAATGCTGTCTGGGGTGGTGGTAGACGGCTCGCGCCATTTACCTGTACCTCGGATTTCAGCGACAGAGGAGCCTGAGGGAGGTTTTTAGTATGAACCCCACGCTAAGCTGCTGCGGTCTAAGAGCTTGTGTCCGAGTATCAAGGGTAAATGGAAAGCTGGAATAAAATAATACATGAGGACTCCTGAATCATGAATTCACGTATTAAAGTGAATAAATTGAAAGAGTGTCATTGGCTAAAGATTATTAATCCACGTCTATATTTACTATGTTCGCTAAGCCATTTTGAATTATTCTTTAATAAATACAGCGGTGTGAATACGTCCCAAATATTGATATAACATTTCGAACATTAATTAGTAGGTCGGAATTCGGTGTCACGCGCGACATTCGCGTCATCACGTTCGCACGTCTAAGCACGTACGGTGTAAATGAGGTACGTATTAGTCCTTCGAAGTACTCATTGAACGTAAATACATTTCAATATCCTCATTCATAGATAATATTCTAAAACAAGTGGATAATATTTTTATTTTATTGCTGTAAGACAGCACACAGGCTGACGGCCCACTTAGAATTTAGCAGTTACCGTCGCCTATGGGTGTTTGCAACGCCAGTGGCATCACGAACACGCTGCTGTCCAATATGGGTACAAGAACTCGGGTCACTAATGCCGGAACACAAAACAAAGTTATTATGGCGGCATACTTAAGACCAAAGTTGGTCGCCATCGAGACGGGCTTGGGGCCCTACCACGTAGCTAGGGTGGGTAGTTTTGTCGCCTTTTACGACAGGCCGACCCCGGCCGCAGGGGTCAGTTTTCTTTCTCCGCCCCTGCACGGATACACTTGTTGGGCCTTTTGAGGGCTTCTTTTAAATGTGCTGTATATATGATACTTTACTGTCACTCTTATATAGTATTCTTTGCTTTCATCTCACCAAACTTCATACTCTACGATCTCTATGTCTCGATCATCTCTACGTCTAAAATTAGTAATCCCCAAACACACCACTTCATTTCTTGGGAATTTGTTCTCAGTTCAAGCGGTAAAACTATGGAATTCCCAACTTGTGTACATTCGTAAAGCCAAAACCCTTCCTATCTTTAATAGATTAGTGTATAAACATTACTTGTCCCTACAAAATCGCTAAGGTCACCCAGAACTATATTTTTTTAAATTCACTGATATTACTATTTCTATCATATCTCACTTTTTTTTCCTTCATATATTTTGTGTAAATGGATTGAAAATATTATAGCCGCTTTTGGCAATAAGCCCCGCCCATTATATCACTGTAACTTGTTTTAGTTTTCATTGTACATAGATTTAGCTGCTGAACAATAAAGTGTTTTCATTTCATTTTTTCATTTCATTATTATAGGTAGGTACTGCTGGATCTGTTTGTCGGTACAGGCCTCGATCCGAATAGAAATAAGTCCGACTTACCTTGGAGCACGAGGACAGCCGACGCTTGTGGGCCTTCCGTGTAGTCGTTCTGTTTGCTAGCAGACCCGATGTTGAATAGCCAACTTAAGAACTCCAAATACAGTGAAAAATAAAAGTCGAATGGGTGCGGGATGATCGCGTCGCGTCTTTGGTTCGAAGTAAACCCACCGAATTTCCAAATAACATTTACTTCATTAGTTACCTTATGAGTTAATAGGACACTGTTTGACTTTCCTCCCAGGGTTACATCTCAATAAAAGGGAGTGCCACATTTTGAAGCTTAGGATAGTGTTGAAGAACGTTCCTTGGGCTTCGAATAAAATAACCAAATGAAATGTTTATACTTTAACTCACTTGGTCGGCCTAGTTCGTCCGTAATACCGATGCTCTGTGTAGAACAGACCGGCCTCCAGCCAGTCTGCCAACTCGTAAGCCAAGCCTGCCTGCACCCACCCAGGCGAGATGGACCATTCACCCCCCACGAAGATCACTATGTCGTCTCCCCTGGCGAATTCGTTGTTGTAATAATAACGCTGGAAATCCAAAATTTATTTTTATTTTATTATTACTACTAAAATAGCGTTGTCATCATTTCTTTAAGGACAGTATAAATAGATCTGGATAAGTATGATTGGTCCATTACGCTGTTCAAGTATCGCGAAAAAGACGGTTTGTTCCTTTTAATAGCTCACATACTACAACACAAGGGCAATATTTGGTGTGACTTTTGACTCAGGAAGATAGTCTTCTCTTTTTTTAGAATTACAGCTTTTACCAATGTCTAAGTTTTATTTTGGATAATGAGAGGTTTATTATAACAATAATAACAGAGATGGGGTCAAATGAGTTGTGTCAACAATAAATTATCTAAGCGAAGTTAGCATTGAAATATATATTTTGAGAGGATAGACTGCCGACCTTCCGTCGTAAAAAACAAAATTACTCTACTATCAAAGTGTGGCGTTTCCGAACGTATCATAAAAACTGTCATAGAAATCTCACATTTAGAACTACGCGATTCGCGGCAATAATTTTCGAGATTGTTCGAGTATTTTCATTAATCACGGTTTGTAATTTGCAAATGTTGTATATTGTTATTACATATCTTATATATAAAATTTTCGTGTCACAATGTTCTTTCCCGTACTCCTCCGAAACGGCTTGATCGATTCTCATGAAATTTTGTGAGCATATTGAGTAGGTCTGAGAATCGGCCAACATCTATTTTTCATACCCCTTAGTGATAAGGTCACTATTCCACGCGGATGGAGTCGCGGGCACAGCTAGTCTTATATATAAAATTCTCGTGTCACAATGTTCGTTCCCGTACCCCTCCGAAACGGCTTGCCCGATTCTCATGAAATTTTGTAAGCATATTGAGTAGGTTTGAGAATCGGCCAACATCTATTTTTCATACCCCTTAGTGATAAGGTCACTATTCCACGCGGACGGAGTCGCGGGCACAGCTAGTCTTATATATAAAATTCTCGTGTCACAATGTTCGTTCCCGTACTCCTCCGAAACGGCTTGACCGATTCTCATGAAATTTTGTGAGCATATTGAGTAGGTCTGAGAATCGGCCAACATCTATTTTTCATACCCCTTAGCGATAAGGTCACTATTCCACGCGGACGGAGTCGCGGGCACAGCTAGTATACTATAAGTCTCACTATAACAAACTGTAATACACATTGTGTTGTTTGGTTTATATTGTATAACAGTCTTGCAACAGTGCAGTGATAATATTAACTTCAAAAGGGTTTCACCCCACGTGAACCCTTTAAAAGTATTCTATTTGCTGGTGGTCATTGCAGAAATAGTCCGTGGTTACAAGTTTTTGAGCAGGGATGAACTAAGAATATTGAATTCTGCTGCCGTGGGTGGCCTATCGTCAAAGACGACAAAACGACCTAAGGTACGAGGTTCGGCCCCAACACCGTTTATCCAGATCGATCCAGTTGCCTTTCAACAACCACTCCTGGTCACTAAGTATATCGACATAAGCCTTGTGTAGTGTTCCGGCCTAAGTGACCCGGGTTCAAGTTCCCCTACGCGATCTGCTACTCCATATAGCTAGCAATAAAAAAATAATTATAAAAATAATGACCATTGGAAAGGTTTCGGTATCTGCAGCCATGAAATGGTTTCTCCTGACGTTGACCCATCCTTCAACGGGATCATTGCGGGAAAGGACCATGGGCGGCGGGGGCTCCAACGTCCTTAGTGCCAAGCATAAAGGCAGCAGGAAAAGGTACCCTAGAAACACGTTATGAAAAATTTGTACCCAAAACTCATCAGCTGTGAGACATCATAAAAACATATTACTATCAAATAAATTATGTCATATCCCTATTGAACAGATTTGCGTTTGACAAACTTTTAAACGTGTTGCCCCTTTTAAAAGAAAAGTCTATGAGCAATGTATTGCTGATACATCATCGTAAATGACAAATCATAAATGACAATATAAAAATTAGTAAATTTCTTTGAGGCCGCCAGCATGTTGCTAAAGCATTTGGTGTCGCATGTCCAATAGGTGACGGTGACCATCTGCTGTTGGGTGAGCCGTTTGCTTGTCGGCTGAACTCCGGATTAAATCAAGAGCTCAAATTTTAACATAATTCATCATAATTTTTAGCATAGGTGACGAAAATTTCACATGAATTTAAGATAAAAAATACTACTTTATTTTGAAACACCCTAATATAAGTACACTGACTTTAAAAGGGGAGAATAAGATGTTAGTGGCGGAAAGGAAGGTTCTGCGAAAGATTCTGGGGCTGACAAAATCCGAAGACAGGAGGTGTTTTTTTTTTATTGCGTAGGACAGCAGACAGACTGACAGCCCGCTTAGAATTTAGCAGTTACCGTCGCCTATAGGTGTTTGCAACGCCAGTGGCATCGCGAACACGCTGCTGTCCCATAAGGGTACAGGAACTTGGGTCACTAATGCCGGAACACAACACAAGGTTATTATGGCGGCATACATAAGACCAAAGGTGGTCGCCATCCAGACGGGCTTGAGGCCCTACCACGTAGCTAGGGTGGGTTGTTTTGTCGCCTTTTACGACAGGCCGACCCCGGCCACAGAGGTCAGTATTCTTTCTCCGCCCCTGCACGGATAAAAACGGTGTAGAGTCAAAGCGGCTAGGCTTCAGTGGCTCGGACACCTAGAGAGAATGGGAGAGAATCGTGCCGTGAAAAGAGCGTACTTGGGACCACCAAATAGGAGACGCCCGGTTGGATGGCCTAAATACCGCTGGGAAGACGTAGCAGAGAGAGTTCAAGACCTGCTAGGTCACGGCCATAGCTGTGTCGGAGGCCAACACTCACTTTGGTCGTTGTGTCAGGTAAATAGTTAATGTAAGTACAGCCCTTTGGATGAGGTACTCAATAAGAAGGTTTGTGGGATCATTTTCTTAGAAAAATGGGTAGTATTACATAGTATGACCAATGGCAATCCATTTCTAAGAATTAGTTACACGTTGATTTATTATTTCCTTAAATGATTAACAATATTTACTAACATCTAAGTGTCAATCCGAGACTGTGACCTTGTTTCAGAATTAAGAACAAAGGTGCTCCATTTCATTCATAAAGACTTATAAAAAGCTGTGACAATGCACTCAGCGCCATCTATTCACTGAGTAAGCATTAGATCGCTTGTATATAATGTACGATTGACTAAAGAAAGGCACCATTTCCTGCAAGATTAGATCGTACGGCTGCTTTAGGTACCAGGCAGTTCAGTGGTTTTAAATTCGAAGACCAACCTAGAGGTCCCGGGTTTGAATCCCATGGCATGCACCGCTTTATGTGCATATTATAGAATAATTGAAGTGTACCGACGGTGAAGAAAAACGTCGAGCCCAGCCGTGGGACCTTCAGGGGCTGTTATTATTTATATAATTTATTACCTTTTTTTCACGAAACGTGCTCTGTGGACGTTTGGTGTTTTCAGCCGATATTGTCAAATTGCTATGTGTCAAGATTTTGTAGTTGCCCTCGATACTCGTAAAACATGTCATCAATCAAACAGTGTTTTAACAAACCACGAGTTCCCATTGCGTTTGTTTTTTTATTGCTTTAGGACAGCGGACTGGCTGACGGCCTACTTAGAATTTAACATTTACCGTAGCCTATGGGTATTTGTAACGTGGCATCGCGAACACGTTACCGTCCCATAAGGGTACAGGAACTTGGGTCACTAATGGCGGAAAACAACACAACGTTATTCTGACTGTATACTTAAAACTAAAGGTAGCTAGGGTGTTTTGTCGTCTTTTACGACAGACCGACTCCGGCCGCAGAGGTGTAAGTATTCTTTCTCCGCTCTTGCGGATAAAGATGGAGTACAATCGATAATATGACTATGAATGTTGAAAATATATGATATACAATTTTAAATACTTTTGTCGTAAGAGGACATGCATGAAAGTGTTTTAAATTTATTATCATTATCGTTCTAATCATCCATTGTATTCCACTGTCAAAGTCAGCCACACTTCAATCAAAGTATTGTATTCCACTGTTGGACACAGGCTTGTACCCAATTCTGTAGTCTCGAAAGACAAAATACGAAATTGGAAGATCCACCGAGTAAAATCGGTATGTTTAGACTAAAAATCGGTAGGGATATTCAGGTGTAAAGTAATAAATCTGGTAATTGTGAAATTTTGTAATGTAATCCAGAGGCTTATTATAGCCTGAAATTTCCCATTCTTTTCTATAAAATATAAATCATAAATAGAAATCGTACAAAAATCGGCAATTTTGAGTCCACTGACCTAATTGAGTTTAATGAAAGTCCTCCCACTTTCGCAGGTCACCTAAACTCGCTTCTAAGTGTTGTATATAGTTTGCAATCAAAGTACATCTTTTCTGTATTTTATTTTCAAATTAATATATTTTTTAAATTGACGGAAAACTATTCTCGTTCTATGTCTAGAACTTTTTGTTTAATATGTACAGAAGAAAAGCAAGTGCTCTGTAGCTTACTTAAAGACTAAATAGTGCTATGTGAATTGTCCTACATTTATTCATGTCAATTTTTGACATATACGATCTTCGATTAATACATTATTATAAATAGATCCGCAAAACAAAGTTTAGTTTTTTTTTTTTTTTTTTTATTGCGTAAGACAGCAGACAGGCTGACAGCCCGCTTAGAATTTAGCAGTTACCGTCGCCTATAGATGTTAGCAACACCAGTGGCATCGCGAACACGCTGCTGTCCCATAAGGGTACAGGAACTTGGGTCACTAATGCCGGAACACAACACAAGGTTATTATGGCGGCATACTTAAGACCAAAGGTGGTCGCCATCCAGACGGGCTTGAGGCCCTACCACGTAGCGCTAACTAGCGTCATTTCTGTTAAAGAATCGCAAACATATACAAAAATTACTTACAAATCATGATAAATTTAAATCCTTCTTAATTGAATTGTTTTTTAATATGATAAAATTGGTGTGTAGCACTACGCATTATCCCCTCGACTAATAACTAAAATAATGCTCTACATATTTAAGATATACCGATATCCCTTATCAAGTTATCGATGTTTGAATCCGTTTATCGAATAGATTTGTTGAAATGGGATTAGTAGTTTTGTTAATTATTATTTAATCAATAATTACTGTACAATTTGAGTTATATGTACTAGTTGAGACATTGTACTATGTTAGGGGTAGTTTGAAAGGAGCGCCTGTGATTCGTATTGGACTTGGTGGTATGGCCTTATAATGCGATGAGAAGAACGTCATATAACAAGGAAAATGCTATAAATGAACGTGTATGAATACAAAAGGAGATGTAGCCCAAAAAAAATAGATGGATTGTATAAAAGATGATATGGTAATAAAAGGTGAGAATGTTCAGATGACGACTAATAGAGCAGAGTGGAAGAAGAGGACATGTATCGACCTCACATAGCTTGGATAAGGACTGGAAGAAGAATATAATAATGATGTACAAAATAATAACAGCAATCGGCTATAGAAGAAATTTGAAATTCGTGATCCCATAAATTACACACAGTTACTTGCGTAATGAAAACATTTGTCTTGTGGTTAAACAAAGAGAAATTTATTTAGTAACAATACGAATCTCGTTAATCCCTCCAACTAAGTAGTTTTATTTTTCTATTGCTGTAGGACAGCAGACAGGCTGACGGCCCACTTAGAATTTAGCAGCATCGCGAACACCCTACTGTCCCATATGGGTACAGGAACTTGGGTCACTAATGCCGGAACACAACACAAAGCTATTATGGCGGCATACTTAAGACCAAAGGTAGTCGCCATCTAGACGGGCTTGGAGCTTTACCACGTAGCTAGAGTGGGTTGTTATGTCGCCTTTAACGACAGGCTGACCCCGGCCGTAGAGGTCAGTATTCTTTCTCCATCCCTGCTCGGATAAAGATAAGTAAGTAGTTCTTCTTGAGTAGACTTCACGAGTCTATCGGACGGATGGTAGTGGATTTGCAACTACCGTCTAACCACCGGGTTTTTCTAATTGAAATGTATTCAAATGTTTTGTTTTAACAAAAGAGGCTAAATTTTGGTGAGCCTTGGGTGCCCAAAATAGTTAGTGATTAACCTGTTTAAGGTTACCTTATTGGAGGTAACAATGTTGTTCTCTCTGCCAAATATTTTTTGTTCCAAATATGTATTTGTATTTGTTTGTCCTTGAAGTCAGAAGGTTTATGTCGGGTTTACTAGGGATTACTAAGGCTGTGTGACTTGAAGAAGCGGGTGCTGGCCATGGAGCGAAAGATTATCGCTAAGAAAAATATCGCACCATCTGAAATTGAGCCTCAGAATCGGCAATGTATTTATTTTCAAAAAAGTATTGAATATAAGTACAATATTAGTTATTGTTCTTTGAGACTAGAGGGCGCAGTGTCAATTACAGTATCCTCATTGTTTAGGTCTCACCATTGTTAGCGAAATAACTAAGCTGACTCATATCATCAGTGGCGTTTGAATTTAAATTGACTTATTGAACCTATTAACAAGAACTTAAATATTTTTATTGGTGATAAATTTGTGTGGAGATTCATTAGATTAGAGCAGCATTTCTCAACCTTTTTTTATGTCGCGACCCACAAAAAAGCCAAAAAGTTAAGTAAAAAGTCTCCCGACGCCGTTCTGTAAAATTATAATAATATTTTAATTATTTATTCATACGTTTAATACTTAATTTTTATTTTATTACGTCTCAATATTGTATCATTTGTAAAAAAAAATGTTCGTGCTGGTATTAGGTCTGGCTAGCTAGCGAAGGGAAATGAATATTAAGGGTTCTCGCTACTCGTCCTATTTCGCGTGGGCCCACTGATGTTACACTCGTCAGAGTATTCAAACACACAGCTATTTGTATTATTTACACCTTTTTACACTCGATTATTAATAAATTATTCAATTTTAAATCAAATAAGACGAAACCGACTTATTCACTCAAAATCATAATCAAATCACTCGAAAATAATTTACTTATGAGTGTTTGTAATGATGATCCACGTATAGAAATACTTTTAAGTGAGAAATAATGCCGACCATCGCATTAATTTTTTCATGTTGTTATTTATTACATCGTAATATTTAATTTTATAAGATGACACTAAAATTCATTCCTTTAGTAAACGAATCTTTTCTATAGTTTGTATGTTTCGATGTCATGTCATTTTTCAACAGACTGCGACCCCCTTAAATAACAAATGGGGGTATATATATACATATACATATATATATATATATATATATATATATATATATATATATATATATATATATATATATATATATATATATATATATATATATATATATATATATATATATATATATTTTCACCAGGTATCACCATTACGAGATGATTTTGAACTATAAGCAATTAGACTAGTCTCCGCGCAGGGGAGAAAAATAATACTTAACTCCTGCGGTCGGGGTTGGCCTGGCGTAAAAGACGACAAATCAACCCTACGTACATGGTAGGGCACCAAACCTGTCTATATGGTAACCACCCATGGTTTATAAGTATACCGCCACAAAAAACTTGTGTTTTGTTACCAGATTAGTGACCCAGATTCTTGTACCCGCTAAGGGACAGCAGCGTGTTCGCGGTGACTCTAGCGTTGTTGTCCATAGGTGACGGTAATTGCCTCTAAGTGAGCCGCCAGGCTGTCTGATTTTCCTCAGCAATAAAAAAATATGGAAGACAATACAGTTGAAGAAATGAGGGGTTTTAAAGCAATAGTCTAAGACAATTTTATCCTCGTAAATCTGTACCAGATGATCTTCCTGTTGTGCTGGAAGTTCACCAACGCAGTCTACAAATCGATCACAGAAGTAAAATGTCGTTAGTGTACCTTTAAGTGAGTAATTGATATGACATTGGCACGTTTATGTGAGTCACGATGGTGCACGTGGGGAACAATGGGGGCAGGTGGCGTGTCCACGCATAATATGCAGCAGCATTGCGAGACTGCAATTATCAAATATGTAAAATGGCGCCTGGTTCAGTAGTTGCAATGGCCAAGTAATGAGTAGGTTCGAATTTTTCAATATGTTTGTTTTTTTATCGAATTAAATCTTTAGTTCATGTATCAGTCGACTTTATGCAAGAAAAATTATAAAGTTTATTAAAAACTTTATAGAAAGAAATAAAAAAGCTAGTAACAATCAGACAAGAAGTAGCGGTAAACAAGGGTTAATAGGTTAGTTCTAAGAACTCTATACATGTACTGCACAACGCATGTAAGACTCCATCTTACGCTGGTTAGGGGTTAACCCTTTAATTTTTTATGAGTTCATCATCATCATTTCAGCCGGAAGACGCCCACTGCTGGACAAAGGCCTCCCCCAAGTTTATGAGTTAATTATAGCATAATTGTCATGTAGAGTCACCTTTCAGGTCGCATAACACATTTTTTAAATTTACTTTTTATATATATTTTTTGAATTCTTGTAACCCTATGGGAAAGCAGCGTGTTCGAGGTGCCCCTAGCGTCGCAGTCCATAGACGACGGTAACTGCTTTTACGTGAGCTGTCAGGCTATCTGCCAGTAATAAAAAAAACCGCTGTATGTCGCACGAACGACAGCCGTTGGAGTAAGCTAGTCCGAGAGTGGAGACCGCGTCTCGTTTGTCAGGATTGCGGCATTGGTTTTATATTAAGAGTTTTATGTAATGGTGTACTTGAGTAGTGTCGTTTTCTTTGACAAATAAATGTTTTTCTTTCTTTCTTTCTTTCTTGGCAAACGTAGTGTAGGCCGGTCTCCAGCCTGGTGGACCGATGGAATTAAAAAGGTAGCTGGTAGTGGCTGGATGAGAAAAGCGGAGGATCGGGTGTTATGGCGTGATCTTGGGGAGGCCTATGTCCAGCAGATGGCGACGTAAGGCTATTGAATGATTGATATTATTGTTAGCCTAAATAGTCGGAAAGCAGACCTCGGGCGCCGAAGCGAGAGTTTGGGCTGCAACCGGGATTCAATGCTAAGATGATGATGATGATTGTTAGCCTAAATACTTTTTGCATATTTAACAAATAGTTTTTATTATATATAGTTATGGCCAACGAGTTTTCGAAATTACATTCCAAAACAAAACATATGACGATGCAATTTCTTCTTCTGAATTGAGAATCCGCGTCTGATTTCATCAACATCACAACCGCTAATAATTAGGGGACAAATCCAACCTGCGCATTCCCTAAAGTCATGGACTAACAGTGACAAACTAATGATATAAATAAAAAAAAATAGTGTGTCTTTCTTCAAAATTTAATTTATTTCTTATACCGAAATTCATCAAAATTGGTTCAGCGGTTTAGGCCTGAAAATGTAACAGACAGAGTTATTTTCACTTTTATAATATTAGAATTTTTTTTTTTTTTATTGCGTAGGACAGCAGACAGGCTGACAGCCCGCTTAGAATTTAGCAGTTACCGTCGCCTATAGGTGTTAGCAACACCAGTGGCATCGCGAACACGCTGCTGTCCCATAAGGGAACAGGAACTTGGGTCACTAATGCCGGAACACAACACAAGGTCATTATGGCGGCATACTTAAGACCAAAGGTGGTCGCCATCCAGACGGGCTTGAGGCCCTACCACGTAGCTAGGGTGGGTTGTTTTGTCGCCTTTTACGACAGGCCGACCCTGGCCACAGAGGTTAGTATTCTTTCTCCGCCCCTGCACGGATTAAAGAATAGAATAAGTATATATTCTTGTGTTAAATATGCTACATAAGTTCGCAAAATAAAAATCACCACATGTTTCATCGATATTCACCGACAAGAATCCAATAAATATGTCAATTAATAATTTAAAAATTAATTAATTCCATAAAAACAATGAGACATTTTTTCAATTTGTTTTGAAACAGAAGTAATGGTAGCTCTTTTAGATTGTTTGGTTAATGATTGTAGATTTTTATAACAATCATCTTACAATTATTGCGGAACATGGCGCTGTTACGAATCATTATTTTAATTTTTGTCTCTTATATGAAAGCGTTTATCTGTGTCATTAGTATGGATAAAACGAAAATAAAAATGCACAATTAATAAAGCGTATAATTGTTATAAATAAGAATAAATAAATAAATATTTTGTGACAATTCACACAGCGCCATCTAGTCCCATACTAAGTAGCATAGTACTTGTGTTATGGGTACTGATATACTTTTTTTATATTACTTATATCCGTGCAGGGGCGGAGAAAGAATACTAACCTCTGTGGCCGGGGTCGGACTGTCGTAAAAGGCGACAAAACAACCCACCCTAGCTACGTGGTAGGGCCTCAAGCCCGTCTGGATGACGACCACCTTTGGTCTTAAGTATGCCGCCATAATAACCTTGTGTTGTGTTCCGGCATTAGTGACCCAAGTTCCTGTACCCTTATGGGACAGCAGCGTGTTCGCGATGCCACTGGCGTTGCAAACACCTATAGGCGACGGTAACTGCTAAATTCTAAGCGGGCTGTCAGCCTGTCTGATGTCCTGCGCAATAAAAAAAATACTTTTTTTTTGTAAATAAATACTTACATACATACATAAACACCGAGACGCGAGACGGGAATCTAACCCGTGACCTCCGCAAGCGTACAGAAATGCGTTATACGTTATGCCACAGAGGTCATAAGAATGTAGCATAAATTATTAAGGTAAAAACGTGTGTAAATCTTTAACAAAGCGATTTCTTCCGCGTTACTTGCTGGTCGAGTTTCTGACTCACATTCACTAGCACGGCAAGTTGACTCTCCTTATCGGTACAATTGAGTAATTCGCGGTTTCAGTTAACAATGAAGTATAGGAATTCATTTGTGTGTGATCAAACTGTTTATTGTATTGTACGATCAAGAACCATGTTGTGACAATTTGACGATCTGCGTGGCGTAATGTCTAACCCACTTCAGTATGCTTGCGAAGATGTTCTCGTCTCACGACTGGGTGTTATATACATGTACCTATTGTTTACAAAAGAAACATATCTATACATCTATCCAAATAAATAAAATTGGAGTGTCTGTTTGTAATATTAAAATAACCGCTTTTTACTAAGCGCATTTGGATGTATACACGGTACATATACCAAAACAACATTTTTTTCAATTTTTGTCTGTCTGTCTGTCTGTTTGTTCCGGCTAATCTCTGAAACGGCTGGACCGATTTTGACGGGACTTTCACTAGCAGATAGCTGATGTAACAAGAAGTAACTAAGGCTACTTTTATTTTAGAAAAAAAAAATAGGTTTAGTAAAAATGATTAGTTTCGGAAATTTTATAGATCCAATTTAAGTTGACCTCAGATTGAAATCATCAATCATATGAAATAGGGTTTAGCTTAGGCTGGACCTTGTAGGTTCGAACGTATTCCGGAGGCGCATGGTAACAGTTGCATTCGATAACACTGACTTTTTGTATATTTCATTTATTTATAGTTTAGGGTTTACTCGTATAAGGTTTGTAATCCAAAATAAACCATAAGATATATCCAAAAATGCTACCCAAAGTCACTATTCCACGCGGACGGAGTCGCGGCCACATTAGTATATGTAGTATATTCGTTTTCCATAACACAAGGTTTTAATTATTTTGAAACTAAATGGTGCTGTGTGTTGCACAATATATTTATTTATATTTATTTATATTTCACACATTGATGAGATTCCTTATGATGATAATAATCTATACAATTTTTTATAACGGAAAAAATCCAACTTTTTTAGCAGAATTTACCAGATTGTGTTTTTATACAAGGAGAATATAGGTTTAGATTTTATATTTTAGCGTATATTTCTCAAAGAACAAAATAATTTCTTTCACTTACAAAAAAAAAGTTTCTAACTAAAATATACACCGATCCGACTACAGTTTTTACAATTTTTTACTTTTTATAATGAAAATCATGAATACACATTTGTCATCACACAGGAATATAATTAGTTCGATTCCCGTCTCGCGCCTGGATCCATGCTCCAATATACGTTTACTATCAGAAAACTAAATAAATATGGATATTTAAAATTACAAAATACTGCATAATCGTAAAATTAGGCATCGAGACCGTCACCTCTAATTTCTCGCCAACTGTGATTTGACTAATCGGGCGATTGTGACAGACTGTCGGGGTCCTTCGTGTCGTGTTGGAATTGAACTCATCCCTAATGATCAAAAAATAATATACAGGTTGACTTTGACAAACCCGTCCAAATTCACACAGAAGAATCTTTAGTAAAAGTTATGAGAAATATGTATTTTAGTTTTGTATCACATAGTACAAAAATGTTGAGTAATCAGCATCACAAAGTCATTCAAAGAACTCGTAATTTACATAATACGGTGTTAGAGTGTCAATGATCTCTCCATCTGACCTATTAAAAGGCCGAGGACGGCGGCATTGCACCGGGCGAGCGAATACGCACTACTAATTTACGCGGGAGAGACAGAGACAGGTAATAACGGGTTAACGTACGAATGTTGCACCATAGGACTATTCTGTACGATTAAATTATTGATCATATATGAAATATTTTATTTTGAAAATTTTACATACAATTTTTTTTGCAAAAATGGGTTCCTTAAATGATGTTTAGTGCGTAAAAAAAATTTGGACGGGTTTGTCAAAGTCACCCTGTATAATTTTTACTCAATAATATTTTGATAGATCTGTCATTCTCTGGGTCGTACGTGCCTGTACCGTAATGTATGCTATGTAATTTAAAATCCTGACAAATAAATTTCGTTTAATATCTTAAACGCCTTTTTAATAATCTATCACCTCTGAACAATGACTCGATTCACCGCCTATTACCGAAAATTTATAGCTGCAGTATTAACTACCCAGGATACATGTTACCAAGTACTTTAGATGTTTGCCTAGTTTTAGGGAGGGGTCAGCGCGATACAAATCATAATAAATCCCGGCGATTACGAGTGGATCTGGCGCACAATGAACCCGCGGCTTCAACCACTCAGTGGAGGGTGCTTCGGGGTGGTATGGTTGAGGTACAAACAGTAGCATCGGTGTTTCAATATTTATTTAATAGGAAGAAATACAAAAGAAATGAATTGTCCCATGCCTGTCTGGATGGCAACTACTTTTGTCTATAAGTATAGTAACCTTATGTTGTGACCCAGGTTCCTATATCCCTTTGGGACAGCAGCGAGTTTGCGGTGTGCCTAGCCTTGCAAATATCCGTAGGCGACGGTAACTGCTTACAATTAAGTGGGCCGTCAGCCTATCTGCTTCTCCTCAGCAAAAAAAAAAAACAAATAATCTATATATGAGTGAAGGGTGTAGTATTAATTATATATTATGAATAACGTAAACGAAGCAACTTTTAAAGTTGACTTACTGTTGTTCTAGTAACTACGCAATGGCTCGGCTTATATTAAAGCTGGAGCGCAGCTTAATTGAACGAAGCTCTTTTAATAAAGAGACCCGTCTTTTATGGCCATTATCGTATAACTAGGTATAGTATTGGTGTACTTCTAGAACTTTCTGTAGCACTGCATCTGTTGTTATTCAGACTTCAGCTACTACCGCAAAAGACATATGACAGAACTAAACCTTTCGAGTCAGATAACAATAAGCGGAAATACAAGTAAGTAACGAAAGATTCTGGCTACGGTAGGAGCCTGAAGCAGCCCATAATAATAAAAAACCTCTGTTTCGGAACCCAGAAGCTGTTATCATACTGTTTCTTTGGTACTTTTACAGTTATTTTTAATCCTGATAGTGAGCTCTACAGAGATCAAAATACCTAATAGAATAATTTACAATGTGATTAAAAGTGAATTAAAAATGAAAGTGAACGAAGCGAAACAAGTATGTAAGGATCGTAGCAAGTGGAAAGACGTAGTCTCTGCCTACTCCTACGGGAAAGAGGCGTGATTATATGTATGTATTAAATATGATGACTAATTAACTAAACTATTTGTCAATATTACTTTATTTCGGAGCTAGAGTTCGCTGTCAGGTCCATTACTGAGCGGTACTACCTTTCCATTTGCCGATATACCCTACAGGGTCACCTTTGTTGTCTGTTAATTTTCTAAAAAAAATTAAATTTCAACGAACGACTACCATGCGATCCTTCCAACTCATAAATACCGTGTGCTGTATTTATATTTTTGAAGTTAAACTTCTTTAGCACCGCTGTAATTTGAAAATTGGATGAAACGAAAAATCGACACCAAAAAGATACAAAAATTTCATAAATAAGATTAATTCTGCGAGAAAATGAGATACAATACATTACTTTTCTAAAGTTTCACTTCTGCAAGTGTGAATTGCACACACACACACACTTTTATTTAAATATATTAGGGCACAGCTCCACTTAGCTCCAAAGTAAATAGCATAGCACTTGTGTTTGCCTACTAGACGACTAATATACTTATATATCATACTTTTTTTGTAAATACATATTATACATAAACACCAAAAAGCAGGATAAGAATCGAATCCATGACCTCCACATGCGTTCCAGCGTGCGTTAGCTATTACGCCACAGAGGTCATCATTACACTCTTAATTTGTACGTATAAGATATGTTTGTGTGATATGTGTGACTGTTTTCTAAATTATGTTATTAACCCTGATCCAGTGTAGACGCACCTTAACCGCTCTGTCCACCCCTGGGGATTAGAGGCTATAGAGGGCAGTCGGAGGTCATAAATTCGATCTATTCACATTCAAATGTTACAGCGTAAACCTATTGTTACCTGTATGATAAATGCTTGCTAAGGAAGCCTTGGCTAAGGGCAGTTGCACACGGACGTAACAGCCACAGTGAATTAACTTTACAGTACTCTTACAAGTGCTGTTTAGAGTGAATATTGTGACCGAGCTTTTAAACGCTAATTTTACAAGAAAATACTGTATTGTGACAAATTACCCGGCGCCATTTAGTCAGTTTAAGCAACAAAGCGTTTGTGTTATGGTATGGAACTCGAACTCTTCATCCCCGCAAGCGTTCCTATGTACGAAAGCAGTTTCGCCATGGTGGTCGTTCTGGGAATATGTCTAAATTGGTTTTATATGAGTATCTCCCATGGAGTGACTCGAGAGGTGACTCCTTTGTTGCTATTGGTTGCTTTTAAAGACTCCATAACAAAGTATAGTTTTTTTAAATATTAAGAACCACCAAATGGAGAGGACCTGGTGGAAAAGACATATTGGCAGACCATTAAAACGTTGGGCTGATGATATAGCAACAAGTGATTGGATAACACTAGCAAAGGATAGAAGCATAGAAGTAGAAGGAAGAAGCCTTCACCCGATCAGGGATCCACACTCTCACAACTAACCATACTAACAAATAATTACTAAGTTAATACTAATACTACTAACATTAGAAGATACAATAAACATGGTATGAGTTGGAAAAATTAAGGCTTTATTTATAACAGAGTATAGGGTGGCACTGTTTTCAACTTTATTATTTAAGTCTGGCTCATTTATAAGAGCATAAATGTTTATCATAGTATTGAATATCTTTTGAATACCAATGATATTCAAAACAGGAGTAATGAGGAACCTAAAATGAAAAAAGAGACTCGAGTTTTCTAATTGCCCCGCTTCGTCTGCGTTTCATGTTAAATATTTTATTTCTGTCATAAATGGGACAAGTTATCTGTGATTCCTGGTCTTTAGATAAGGACTCTCAAATCAAACCAAAAGCCAGAAAAAAACCTTCGAGGAAGTAAAAAAAACCGTTATGCTATCCATCAATTCTTGAAGTTGTACTTCTTTTGACGCGTTTGGAAAAAAATATGAGAGTAAAATTTATACTATGCGCGCGCACCGACAGCCAAAAGGCTACACGATGAAGTTAGCTGAAAACTATCTCTCGTTCCCGTCAAAACTCGTAACCAAATTCACAATCGTTTCTCAAATATTTATGAATCTACAACACGGGTTTTTTAACAGTGAAAATAAAAACATATTTATCCATAAATTTATATGTATATGTATGTAATTTTAAATTATATATGGTGGCGAATGAGAGGCAATTGTAAGAATTCACGATAAAAGTGACTTATAAAAATTATTTTAAGTGCATTTATAGATTTGAGGTCTATTGTTGGTATGTATTCTTTATTTATTAATTTATCATCTCTTTTACAAACAAAGAGTTGTGGCATACGGGATAAAATCTTAAGCTATATATGTTCTGTAACGCAAAAGAACTATAACTTTTTACTTGCGTACATGACTACGCATACACGTTATTTTTTATATCATAACTCCTATCAAACAAACATGTGTAGATTATATATCTGTGAATGCGAGACTGCATTGAATGACCGGAACTTTGGCCCGAGTTGATGTGAGACGAATGTAATGCGACACGTGTGCTCAATCAAGACCTTCGAAGCAGAAAAGCTGATGGACGATGGCGAAGGTTCATTCAAGGCAGCGCTATCTGTCATTTAAATATGAATTTTAACGACCAACATGGAAGACCTCCAATGATTTTCACACGGTTTCAACTCCAGTCCCACGTCGGGGTCACTATGGTCAAAGATAGAAGACATTAGGTAGATAGATAACGCTTTATTTATCACCAAAATTACAAATTACAGCACAAGTATACAATAAATTGACGGTGAAAAGTCGGCGGCCTTATCGCTTACAGCGATCTCTTCCAGGCAACCGTACTCAAAAGGAATTTGGATAAAATATCTGGCGAGAAGATGGCGCTATAAATATAGGAATATAGATATAATAATAAATACATATATTCCAAAAATACATACATACATACAATATACACATAAACAATATAAATAAATAATTCTAATATAATTATCCATACACATACACACACATATATACATAAATATCATTGAACTTTTCGAAATTAATACAACTATGACACTAATAGAGACAACAAACTAGAGAGTTGGCTATGCATAATTATTTACCGACAAATAGTGGCTGCGTCATTTATTTTTAAATGTTGACAATGTTTTAGCTTCTCTAACAGAAAGTGGCAATGAGTTCCAAAGCTGGACGTGCAGGCTACACGGTAAAGGATTTATCATAAATTGATGAACTGTGTGCAGGTGTCCCAAGCTTTCGATACGTACTCGAGCGCAATTTTTCGGACGAAGAAAGGCGAAGGAATTCGAAACGTTCCTTATGGTAAAAGGGAGTATAGGGATTATATAAAATGTTATAAAGGATAGTGAGAATGTGAGTATTCCGGCGAAAGCGAATAGGAAGCCACTTGAGCCTCAATCGAAATTTAGAGACATGGTCATATTTACGCAAGCCAAATATGAACCTAATACAAAAATTCTGAAGACGCTCAAGTTTATTTAGCTGCTCTTGGGTTAAATCAATATAGCTGGCGTCAGCATAATCAAGAATGGGGAGCAAAAGGGACTCTGCAAGCGTAACCTTGGTGGCAGTGGGCAGGAAGTTCCTTAATCTCCTAAGTGTCCTAGAAGACAAGAAAATCCTCCGACTTAATTCAGATACTTGAGGTTGCCAAGACAACTTGTTATCGAATACCACGCCTAGATTTTTTACAGTGTCTTGAAAAGGTATATGTATATCAACGACATTTTTTCAGATTTTTTTAAAAATTTTCAACATAGTCTCCTTGTAACTCTACACACTTCTCCCAGGATGTTCCCATCTCTGTAATAATTGTTCACGAAGATGATTGCCTCTTTAACTTATTTGACGAAAATTTCTGTCCTACGTGCGCAATTTTTAGATGAGGGAACAAAAAGAAGTCACTTGGGGCTAGATCTGGCGAGAAAGACGTATGTTCAAGCAGTTCAAACTGTAATTCGTGTATTTTCGCCATGGCAACCGCTGAGGGAGACGGTGCGTTGTCTTGGTGAAACAGAATTTTTTTTTCTGCAATGTGGCTGTTTTTCCGCAAGCTCACCTTCATTCAGTATCCACAACACAAGCGCTTTGTTGCTTACTTTGTGACTAGTTGGTGTTGTGAAAGTTGTCTCAGAATATTATTATTGACCAAACACCAATTTGGACCAACTTTGCCGTTGTCATGCAGGCCTGGTTTCTGCCCATCGATTTTAAATCCTAAAAAAATATATAGAGATATTTAAAATGACAAGACAAAATTAATGTCACTGTTCTAAAAACCGTGGGGTGCTCGATATCAATTGTTATAGTTCCTGTTTTACTAGTTTCATTCCGATTTATTTGTTGTCAATTCCCAACCGGTAAATTAATTTAACGCCATTTTCCGGTAGTTTTATTAATTAAGCACCAGATGGAGTTTTGGCAGAATGAAAAGAAAGTGTTAATCCTGATGATCCTGATAAGGACTATGGGACAAATTTATTAAATTTGTATATTGTCATCAGGTCTTGACAAGTGTGCAAAATTTGAATTTTTTTTTGTAAGTAAAAATCGAGTCCGAAAATATCGTTACATAGATATACAGGGTGACTTTGACAAACCCATCCAAATTCACACAGAAGAATCTTTAGTAAAAGTTATGAGAAACATGTATTTTAGTTTTGTATCACATAGTACAAAAATGTTGAGTAATCAGCATCACAAAGTCATTCAAAGAACTCGCAATTTACATAATACGGCGCTAGTGTCAATGACCTCTCCATCTGACCTATTAAAAGGCCGAGGACGGCGGCATTGCACCGGGCGAGCGAATACGCACTATTCATTTACCCGGGAGAGACCTCTGTCTCTACAGGTAATAACGGGTTAACGTACGAAGGTTGCACTATAGGACTATTCTGTACGATTGAATTAATGATCATATATGAAATATTTTATTTTGAAAATTTTACATACAACTTTTTTTTGCAAATATGGGTTCCTCAAATGATGTTTAGTGCGTAAAAAAAATTTGGACGGGTTTGTCAAAGTCATCCTGTTATATACAAGTCAAGTTAATAAAAGCGTGGTAGAAATTAAGCGCTGGGTAATTAAGAGGAAAGGACTATCGCCAACATGCTTAAATATTAAAATTGTATTGTTTTGTATAAGTTTTGTTAGTTTTACTTAAGTAACGTTAACGAGTTTATGTTTAATATTAGCATGCCAATAATTGGCATTGATATTACTGCTGTAGCACCTCCAATACCATTTATTGTGCTAATAAATAAATTAATATGATAATGTTGGAGTTGTAATTTATCATAATATTATAACAGAGGAGTGTGGAAGGAGAGAACATGTTGTGCCAACCCCACATAGTTGGGATAAGGGCAGGAAGAAGTTACGGAACTGTACGGAATACACAAGTGAACAACTGGATAACAATTCCACAATGTTATATGTATGTAGTAACGTAAATGAGCCGCGATTAGTCACGCTCGGTGGCAGTAAACAATCGTAAATGACATCGGTAGTTGCGGTCGTGATACGTGCACTACATGCACAAGTCACCTACGGATACCTCAATTTAAATTGTATTTTTTTTTGCTATAGGACAGCACACAGGCCGACACTTAATAGTGAGCAGTTACCGTCGCTTATGGAAGTTTGCAACGCCAGGGGCACTGTTAACACTCTGCCGTCCGTGTAGGACAGTTGGAATCTGGTCCTTTATACCAGAACACTATACAATGTTAAGAGAACAGATGTGTTTGCCATCCAGATGGGCTTGGAGCCTACCACCTGCAATTTTTAACATTTTGATAAATTATGTAACTATACTTTTATTGTAAATTTGAGAGTGTAAAGATGGACATGCGCGACAGGCATATTATAACATACTTCGGTGACGGGGAAGAAAAACATTGCAGTGAGGCTATTGGATCCCCTTGAATAGGCATCATGGGTATATTATCGGTCCTCTAGAAGGGAAAGGGGCTGATACTACTACAGTAGAACTGTTTTCGACTTATGTAGGATTTCAACTTAGCAAATTTTGTAAAGAAACATTCGACTTTAGGTTATGATTTATTCCAACTCATTTTGAGTTAGAGAGGTGAAATAAAAAAAATCCTTGTTATAAGAAACACTGCTCTATATTGGTTTACTTTTGAAGTCGGTTTTCAAATAATCGAGTTGTAAAGTTTGTAAAATAAAGCACTGCAATTCAAGATACAGAAGTTCATTTTTTTATTTGGAGTTATAGAGAGAAAAAAAGAATTGAATTTGCTTATAGGGATGCATTAATTATTTAGACTAAGGTTGAGATTTCGAGCAACAGAGGTCTAGGGGATTTGAAGGGAATACAACGAATTTGGGAGGTTTACGACTAACAGAGGTTCTATTGCATATTATAGGCTCGTAATTAACATCCATTCGCCGCCTATCTGGGTGTTTGCAGCGCCAGTGGCATCGCGAACACGCTGCTGTTCCATAAGGGTATAGGTACTTGGGTCACTAATGCCGGAACACAACATTTTACATTTACATTTTACAAGTTATTATGGCGGCATACTTAAGATCAAAGGTGGTCGCCATCCAGACGGGCTTGGGGCTCTACCACGTAGCTAGGGTGGGTTGTTTTTTCGCCTTTTACGACAGGCCGATCCCGGGCGCAGAGGTCAGTATTCTTTCTCCACCCCTGCACGGATAAATATATAATAAAAGGAAATATATTTTCGCATAAAAAGGAATAAGCTAGTAGATTTCCATTTCCTTTGTCTTATTTGTGACAATCATTAAACTCGAGTTTTCCTTTAGGGCCGAAGTTTCAGAAGTTGGTTAACTTTTTAATGGCCCGCTAGCGACTCATAATGGCTCGCTTTGACTAACTATGATAAACTTAAGCTTTCTTTTGCTTTCATCCTTTTGTAACTGGTTTCCTTTTAACAATGTTACGAGGACTTGGCGAAGACCAGGGCTTAGTACGTGTATACCGGATGCGGGTCTTAATCGTTCATAGATGGGATTCTAGATTTGAAATTACTATAATAACTATTAGTATGTCGGCCTAATAACTTTGTGTAAAGTTCCGGCATTAGTAATTCAGGTTTTAGTACCCCTATGCAGACCAGATGTTCGAGGTACCCCAAGCGTTGCAAACATCCAAAGGTGACGGCTTACTATTAAACGATCGGTCAGCCCATCTGCTGTTCCTCAGCAGTGAAAAGAAAACTTTTGTATATCATGATCACAGAAGTATTCGATCAGTGCGTTATGGAATTTTTGATACTTCTCGCTCTCTACTCTACTTTTCTTGATCAAGAAGATACGAGGCTGAATAATTAATTCACTATCATCTTTAGAAGGAATAGAAAGTAGGCGTAATCATATCTCTTCCCCCAAGCGTCAGGCAGTGGAGGAACCCTCGGGTGGTTGTAGTGGGTTTACCAGTGATGTGAGTTCCCTTGTCAACTGTGGGGAGAATACGGGCGCATTCAACGGAAGCACACCCACACTACCAGATACTGGGGTTTGCATCAAGATTTTCTACCTTATAAGAAATTATGATTACTGACAGGTTCTTTATTATTTGTCAACTAGTAAAAGACTTAGTCCATTAGTCGGCTTTAAAGACTCAGTAGAGAAGTTTTACAGAAGTTCGGTTATTATTTCAGGAATTGTCTGCCTGTCTGCTGAACTATAGATATAAAAAAAACCATACGGCAGATAAACTTTTTAAATCCAGGGGATACCAAATGAAGTGGTTATGTTGACCTAAACGTTCAAACCGTACGGCTGCTTTTGTGCTGCTGACTTATCGTTTTTTTACCGTTAAAACACATCACAGGATTCAGTTTTGGTCATTGCTCTGCGATGTGGAAGACGTAACCTATTAAATACTCTATGTGTGCGTCCACACTGAATGCGCGGTGGCTGGAGCCTAGGTCTAGGCGGGCGCTGCGCGCGGGGCCTTGCAATGGCCACAGTGACGCGCGAGCTCATGTAGCGGTCCGACGTATATCAGGTGTTGCAAACTATGGATGAGGATTTGCTATTTTTACTAGACAGTCCAATCCTGAGATGGGAGTTGTTGAACACTAGATATGGTTTGCACGAAATAAATAAAAACAAAGAAATAGCTGATGAATTTTTTAACTTATATAATGAATTGAGATTATACCCTACAAAATTCATTGAGTACACTCAAATGCCCGTGTCAACATTTGACTACATTCAATTCATACTAATTCATACTAGTTACATTCTTTTATTTCACTCCATAACTTTCTTGTTATTGTGCGATTACTGTGGTGTGGATGTTTGCTTTGCCATATAGGTAGTTTAGATTGAATCGCACTTATAAACAATTCAGTATTTACCGTCATTTTACGACAAACAAATACAGACGCGCATACGCCGAGCGACAAGACCGAACTGGTTTGATACCCCCGCCAACCGCGCGTTGGGTCGCTCGCTGACTAGGCCCGTAGTGTGGCCAAAACGGGCGGACAGGAGCGTTTAAAAACTACGCGCGCTATCTCGCCCAGTCCCGTCGCACTAGGCTTCCGCCTTAGTCACTACGATATGGACACAAAGGCGCGTTTCATATGTTTGATACTTCGCGCCCGTCGTCGCAACCGCGCTAGGCTCGCAGTATGGACGCACCCTATGGTACTAAGGTCAAAGCAGTCCGGTGATTATATTTTTTAGTTGAATTCAGTGCAGTTGTAGCGTTATCTTCGATTAAACTCAATTAACCAATGGAATAGTGTCATTTGTAATTAACAATGTCAATTATTGGAACATTGAAACGATCGCCATGTTTTTCTATTTCATTCTGTCTTGAAAATGCATCAGACTATTATATGACATTGTCGTAGAATGAAAAGTTTAGTTTTATTTTGAATAAAAATGCTTTTCTTTATATTACAACCTTATTTATCATGGCCAAATTCCAATCCATATCAAAATATTAAAATTTAGAATTAAAGGAACGCGCATTATATATTATTATTATTTTTACATTTTTTTTATTTTTACATTTCACACAACGCCATCTAGTCCCAAACTGAGTTGCATAGCACTTGTATTATAACCACTTGTTTTTCTTAATGCTAAGGCTGTTGTTGTCTCAGACGACTCGACAGCGACTACGGACTTTAAGGCATTCCAACCCCGTGGGAGCGGGGTCGATCAGCCGTGGCAGCGTGCTCGGTCACGCGCCTCCTGTGAGGTGCGTTTCCGGCTCGACCGCTGCATGGGGACAATTGAGCACAGCCACGAATGGCAAGAATACTATTTATTTGGGGACTATCGGCTCCACCGGTGAAGCCGATCCTATTCTAATCTACTACCGTTTCGGAGTGCTTATAGCGGGGAGAGAAGAAACGGCGAAAGAAACTCCCCCGCAACACATCAATTCTACGTGTATTTATGTACTGTGTGGGTTGTGTACGTCTACAGGCTATGGGGGGCGGAAGGCATCCCTAAACCTGTTTCGTCGGGCTGGTCCATGCCGGACTGGGGGGGATAGCGTCCGCGAGAGCATTCGCTTCAGCGTCCTAGAGATGGGGTCGCGTCTATCCGTGAGCACGTTACGCGGGCGGCAACGTGCGTGGGGTGCTCGGCGGTTGGGCGTATAGTTGACCGTCTCCACCACCAGTGGATTGGGATGGTGGGGAGCGAGGCCGAAGAAGGATCGCGAAAGGGAAACCATGTACTCCTTCACGGGAAGGAGCTCCAGGTCGCGGTGTAGGTCCGCGTTGCGCATGTAACGTGGCGCTTGGACTGCCATGCGCAAGAACTTATTCTGCAGCCGCTGCATCAAACTGATGTGGCATTTGCCGGCATGGGCGAAGACTACGCTCGAGTACGTCATGATCGGTCGGATGCAGGTTTTGTAAAGTGTCACCTTATTCCTAAGGGACATCTTACTCTTCCCGCATATCATTGGGTAGAGGCGACCGAGCACAAAGTGTGCCCTGTTCCTTACCGTCCTGATGTGTTTGCTGAAGTACAGGCCTCTATCAAGAGTGACTCCCAGATATTTGACCTCATCAACCCAAGGGATGACGCGGTCAAATAGCTTTATGGGGAAGAGAGAGTGCCGACTCGTGCGAGTCGGCCGACTCTCATTTTGAGTGCGGGGGCCGCGAGCGAACATGATCGCTGCGTTCTTGTCCGGATTCAACTCAATCCGCCAAGTGCGGAACCAGTTGCCCAGCGTCTCAACCGCCGTGTTGAGACGACTGCAGATCCGATATTGATTGATATCGGATGTGAAGAGGGCGGTATCATCTGCGTATAAGGCGAGATGTACCTGTGGGGTACGGGGCATGTCGCTGGTGTACAGCGTGAAAAGTAAGGGGGACAGAGCCGAGCCCTGGGGTACATATTATGGGTACTAGACAACTGATATACTTATATAATTTTCTTTTGTAAATAAATACACCCAGACGCTGTACGGGAATCGAACCCGTGACCTCCGCAAGCGTACCGACGTGCGTTAGCCGTTACTCCAGGAGGTCGTTAAATCAAAAATATATGTTAGTTTAATAAACAATAACTTGTTAATTATATAGAAATGTGAATTGTATTTAAGTAGACTTATTTTTTAATTTTAATATAAAAATTATAGTTTAAAGAACTAAAAAACATGCTTTTGTAGAAAATCAAACTAAAAGGCAAATAATAATTTTCAATAAATTTAAATTGAAGTTAGTGTGGTTACCAAAAAATGAATTTTATTATAAAAAAGTGTGGGGTGCTTTTCAAGATATTTTCAAAATGACTACATTAATTACATTAATGACTACATTTCCCAATCGTTCAATGTTTTTGTATTATTGAACGCCATCTTCTAGCAGTGTCATTAATTAAACTCCAGATAGCGTTTCGGCTGCATTTTGATTGTTCAAAGTGGGTAAAAATCGAGTTGAAATCCGAAAAATCAAAAAATTCCGTGATATACAGGTCAACTTAATATAAAGCGTGTAAAAAAGAGCAAAAAGCCACCGTCACGCGGTGTTCCCAGGCGGTCACCCATCCAAGTACTGAGCGCGCTCGACGGTGCTTAACTTCGGTGATCGGACGAGAACTGGTCGGAAAATTCATTAATCCTGGTAAAGATAATGATACAAACTATACGGATTAATGCATTGTCATCGGTCCTTCATAAATGCGCAGTTTCAAATCAATCTGTCGTTTTGAAAGGGTTGAAAATCACGTTCAAAGATTCCGTTACATAGATATACATATACATACCAAGTTAATAAAAGCGTGTTAAAAATCAACCATTTAATGTAACCTTCTTCTTACTGCGTCGCCTCACAAATTGTATAACTTACGAAAACGGTTCTAGTTGCCAACCAATTTATAAAAAGGAAATTGATATGTATTGTAACCAGTTCTGGAGTTCTCTTATTACTTTGAGCTTACCTCATATGTTGATGATACCATGCTCACAGCTTAACAACTAACACTTAGAATTCAAACAGACTGCTTCGGATTGCTTCTTTAAGTCAACCTATCAATAATAGACTGTGACCCTCCGTCAGCCGTTTACCACCGTAATGTTATGCATAAACTGGTCACTTCCGAAAGTCTTTATTGCCTATGGAATTTTTTAATGCCCGACGAATTTTTATTACCACCCTTTCTTTCCAATATCCTTTTTTTTCTTTCCAATATTTTCAAAAAGTCATCATCAAAGTGATCTTCCGAAAAGCAAATTGGAATGTGACCAGATGTCATAAATGTAATTCTAAGATGTGAAAGTATGTGCCAAGGTGATGATAATGATTAAGTACATGATCCTAATAGATTTTATCATCAATGAAGATCGGTAATCCTCAACGTCATCCTGCCTTTCTTGAACACCAAAAAACACTTGAATTGTGACGATGATTGTTAAGATCGTAAGCACCACAGTTCCAAGGAACTCTCTTCATCCTCTTTATTGTTTCAGAGGGTATTGGGATCCTTGGCGTCGACATCACGAACGATGTGCAGTTTAGGGGACAACTGAAGGGTAAAGTTAAACTTGCCTCCAAAAAGATAGGCAAGCTAAACCAGTCCAAGCAGTATTTCACTCCAAGGCAACGGCTTGTGCTGTACAAAGCACAGGGCAGGCCAAACATGGAGTACTGCTCACATTTATGGGCTGGAGCACCGGTCTGTCAGTTCAATCCCCTGGATTCCATCCAACAGCGCGCAGTTCGTCTTGTCGCCGATCCCATAATCACAGACGGTTTAGTCACACTTGGCCTTTGCGTCTTTTTGTGCACTCTACCGTCTGTACAACGGGGAGTGTTCTGAGAAACTACTTAGAATGGTGCCTTCTTGGTCTTACTACCACCGCACTGCCCGTCATAGGCTTAGTGTTCATCACAATTTCCTGGAGGCTTCTTTTCTTACGAAACGATTCTCGAGAACGTTTATGTTGCGTACTCCCTGGATTTAGAATGAGCACCAGATTGAGGGTTTCCCATCGTAGTACTATATAAGGTTTTCAAAAAAGGCGTTAGTCTTAGAGGCCGGCAGCGCGTTGGTAATGCCTCTAGTGTTACAAACTTCCGTTGCCGGCGTGGCCATCTGCTTTAAGATGGGCTGCTTACCTGTCTGCTGAACTAAAAAGCTCTAATAAAAGATAACTCTTGATTTTTGTTTGGATTGATTGATTGATTTAAAATTTCTGAACCAAAATTAAGAGTATTAATTAGAGTCAAGTTTTGTTATGAAACATGTATGAAAATAGTAAATAATAAATAACAATATCAACTATTATTTACTATGATTCCATTGCGTATTCTATAACACATGAGTCATCTACGGTTTTATGCGTGACGTTTACACGCATGTCATGGCGACCATGGTGTCATAGACTCACCTATATTGCCAAAACAAATTATAAGGAAACCTGTAATACCTACTGTACCATCATGTTATATACATTTTGACTTTGAGTGACTATATAGCTTATGAAATAAAGGATATTATAGGAGTATATAGTAGAGATGCGGTATTCTCGTAATAATCAAATTCTTAACTTCTTTTCATGTACTTTTTTCATGTCTAATGTGAATGTAATAATTACCACGTGGGTGAAATAAAACATCACGTGAAAGCTGCACACTGATAGATGTATCCCGCCAATCCACCGTTGACAAGCATGGGTATACTCTCCGTTCTTTTTCAAATCCAAACCCAGCGGTAGCGTTGTTGGCAGTTTTTTTTAAGTTATTTATATAAGGTATACTTCATTAGAATAACACATAAGATAATTAAACCAAAAAATATTAATTCCGCTAGGCAAAGACGGCCGGTCTTGCCCATTAAAAACCCCGGTCGTCACTCTTAGTCATAGAGGGGGGCTTCGCAGGATTGCCTTTTTGGCATTACTCTGCTAAGCCCCCAGCCGTCTCTTACTTATCCTTTTTTTATACCGAGGAACACTGTTGAACTACTGTATTAAATATTAAACCCATGCATCCTAATACACTGTTACAACAAAGATTCCGTAGCGACCGCGATTTGACGTGATATTGTGACGTCATAAATTGTTATGAAATAGTAGATAACGTAGGCAAATATAACCATTAACCAATAAATTTATCGATAAAAAAAATTATCACTTCTATTCGATAAATAAAATTAATCATAACTGTTAAAAATACCGTTTAACAAAAACACTGCATGTAGTCGCATAGGTAATTATTGGAAATTATATACATGCAAGTTTCAACTTTATTCCTTAACGCATAAGATTTATTTCCGCCTTGCAGGTATTTTCAACTTATCATGTAAATATTGAATTTTGATGATTCGATTGTATGCTCTATGGCTCTCATAATAAAGCACAATGTTAAGAAACTCAACCATTCGAGTTCAACCATAGATATATCTATGAGTTAACAGTAGCAAAATTAAATCAACGAAAAGATTTACCGATATTTTCAACCAATAAAAATATCAGTAAAAAAAATATCAATTACCAATTAAAAGATAAATAAATTCAACTGTTAACGCCATCTTTAGTAGATAAGCTGGCGGCCAACTTAATAGAAAACAGTTGTTGAATGTTTGTGTCGCCAATGGTGCCGCTAACAAGCCGTGTAGGGGAATTATTGGGTCAATTATAGACAAAGTTATTATGGCGGCATATACATATAGACCAAATTACCATTCAGTCAGGCCCTACCAGTCAGGGTTGTTTTGTCACAACAAGCCACCCCTAGCCGCAGGGATTCTTGCTCCACTCTTTTACGGAGAGAAATTGTAATGTTACGTAATCGTAATTTGTTTTACTATGAACTCGGAATGAGTGTATCAATCTTAATGGCTACTTCCTTATAAGGCGAATTGATTTCAAGGAAGCTGTGTTGGGATGAATCACGGTCATGTTAATGACTGGTCGACGTTACGATGATCTCTATGAGGTTAACAGTCACATTTTTCCACTTGTCTATGTTGATGTAGATACTGGAGAATATTGAGCCTTATTTCTATGGAGTTCTTGGTGGAAATACATTGCATACAATTCGAAGGCCAACCTCCATGGTCTGTTCGCACGTGGGATATATAATATTAATTTAATTTTTATCCATGCAGGGGTGGAGTAAGAATACTAACCTTTGTGGAGAAGTCGGCCTGTCGTAAAAGGCGACAAAACCACCCTAGCTACATGGTAGTGCCTCAAGCCCGTCTGAATGGTGACCACATTTGGTCTTAAATATACTGCCATAATAACTTTGTGTTGTGTTCCGGCATTAGTGATCCAAATTCATGTACCCTTATGGGGCAGCAGAGTGTTCGCGATGCCACTGGCGTCGCAAATAACCATGGGTAATAAAAAAATATTTATCTATACCTCATAGTCAATAAGTGAAGCTCGTCGCTTGTTTACTTATTAAAACTAATCTTGTTCCATCTAGACGTTGAACGCTTGGCCAGATATGCTTTCGTGCATTTCCAATACAATCAGATGTCGACCAGTAATAGGGAAGTCTCCTTTATCAATAGCTAGGGTATTTGACGTTTTTTTTTTTATTGCTATAGAACAGCAGACAGGCTGACGGCCCGCTTAGAATTTAGCAGTTACCGTCGCCTATAGGTGTATGCAACGCCAGTGGCATCGCGAACACGCTGCTGTCCCATAAGGGTACAGGAACTTGGGTCACTAATGCCGGAACACAAGGTTATTATGGCGGCATACTTAAGACCAAAGGTGGTCGCCATCCAGACGGGCTTGAGGCCCTACCACGTAGCTAGGGTGGGTTGTTTTGTCGCCTTTTACGACAGGCCGACCCCGGCCACAGAGGTTAGTATTCTTTCTCCGCCCCTGCACGGATAAAAAACGTGTACCAGACGTATACCAGATTCGTCTATTATCACGAAAGTGAAAGGTCCAGATCGCTTGCGCGCCCACGCTTCCGGACTGTTGTGGCTGGGTCAACGAACCCCGTTTAAATTCACCCAGGCGAGGTTATAGTCACGTGTAATACTTCCATAAGCGGCAGATATAAAGCGAGGCTTTGACCATAGAATTCTCTTTGTACTTGGTTGGGTCATCAGTCATGTATAAAAAGGCAAATAAATCGTATTTTTTAAGCGTAATGAAGACATTGGAGACTGTCCAAACATGTTTCATTACAATGTAGGCAGATAAGCTCCGTGGCGCAAATGCGTTCGAGTGCCGAAAGGCCTGCGAAGTCACGGGTTCCATTTCCACCTGGAGTTTGGTTATTTATGTATACCAGTGAACGGATCCATAACAATGGAATTAAATAGCGCTGTTTGAATAATTGTCAAAGTATTTTTGTTATTATTTATTTGTGTATTCTATTATAAACTTGATAGCTTTTTAATGTGTACATTTTGTCAACCAAATCCGTGCAAAGGCAGTGTAAGAATACAAACCCCTGTCGCCGGGGTCGGCTTGTCGTGAAAGGCGACAAAACAACCCCAGCTACGTGGTAGGATCTCAAGCAAGGCATCCTTTGACCTATAAGTATGTCGCCAGTTCCGACATTGGTAACCCAGGTTGCTATACTCCTATGGGACAGCAGAGTGTTCACGGTGTCTCTAACGTTGCAAACATCCATAGATAACTGCTTAGTACAAGGGGCCGTTAGCCTGTCGTCTGTTTCTGCATAATTGAAAGTGAAACGTATCCCAAAAATTAAATATGAGGGCACAAAAGGGTTACATAGTAATGAATAATTATGCAAATATGTGGTAATTAATGTTTTATACTGTATTAGTCACGAATTCTTAAAATGCGTAAATTTGGCCTTCATAGGCTTACTACGGTACAATTCATTCATTATGAGTCACTGTACAGTTTCCGGAGCGTTGTCTCGTAAGGGTGGTGTGGTATAACTCGTTATCAAGTAGTTAATCCCTGCTGCATTGAAAGCCTTCCTTTTCTCATTCGTTCTTACTTCTTTATTGGCGAGGAACAGCAGACATGACGTCACAATTAAGAGTAAGCAGTTACTGTCGCCGAAGGATGTTTGGCACTGAAACCTGGGTCACTGATGCCGAAACATAACACAAGGTTATTATGGAGGCATACTTATACCAGGATTGGTTGCCATCCAGACGGGTTAGGGGTCCTTCCACGTGGATTGTTATGTCGCCTTTTACGATAGGCCAACCCCGGCCGCAGGGGTCACTATTCTTGCTCCGCCGCACGGAGAGATCTATTTGCAATCCTAATATTATATGACGTTAAAACTTCGTCATATCTGTGACGAAGAACGAGCCAGCACGAGCTGAAACGTGAGATTGACTTGAGGATATTGGCGGGACAAAAACATATATGCTTAGGTAGTTATTATATGAGGAAAATAATAATCGACCTCCGTGGCGTAGCGGCTAAGCGTTCGGTACGCTTGCGGAGGTTACGGGTTCGATTCCCGTCTCGCGTCTGGATGTTTACTGTATAATATGTATTTATTTACAAAAGAATATATGTCAGTTGTCTAGTACCCATAACACAAGTGCGATTTGGGATTAGATGGGGCTGTGTGAATTGTCCTAGTGCATTTATTTATTAATAGCCTAATCTTGATGGATGGAAGAGGATGAATGGCTTGAATTATTTGACATTTTTTGTTGCTGTAGGACAGCAGACAGGCTGACGGCCCTTTTAGAATTGAGTAGTTACCGTCGTCTATGGGTGTTTGCAACGGCAGTGGCATCGCGAACACGCTGCTGTCCCATAAGCGTACAGGAACTTGGGTCACTAATGCCGAAACACAACACAAAGTTATTATGGCGGCATACATAATACCAAAGATGTTCGCCATCCAGACGGGCTTGGAGCTCTATTACCTACATGACATTATCAACTAAATAAAATATTGACGAAAAAATGCTATTATAGTGTAATTATCTTCTTTAATGACAAATTGTTCTCTGTGCAGAGGTGGAATAAGAATACAACCCCTACCGCCAGGGTTCGCCTGTCGTAAAAGGCGACAAAACAACCCTAACTACGTGGTAAGGTGCCAAGCCCGTATGAATGGCAACCACCCTTGGTATAAAATTATGCCGCCATAATAACCTTGTGTTGTGTTTCGGCTTTAGTGACCCATGTTCCTGTACCCCTATGGGACAGCAGCGTGTTCGCGGTGGCCCCAGCGTTGCGAACATCCTTGTAGGCCGTCAGCCTGTCTGTTGTTCCTCAGCAATAAAAAAAAATTAATTATGTATTTGACAATTTTGAAATGACTAATTTAATTGCAAATTTATAATTTTTAACCAATATTTGTATATCTACTAAGGTATATGACATGATGGTGGTATTATTACGTACATGAAATATTTAGTAATCATATCATAAACAAATAAATTTTCATTTCAATGGATTTGATCCACAATAAAAGCTGATGCGACGTAAAACATGCCGCGGGAAAGGCCTAGAAAGAATGACAAAATAATAAATAATATAGTAAACAGGTTGGTCGGGGCTACACGTGTTGTTCATTCATAACTTTTAAAGGCTGTTTGTATTATTGCGACTTTTTGTCGCAATATTACTAAGTACATAAACTCGATTATTATCTATGTTATATAATAATCAACGTACTTGCATAAGTCGGGTGTCGTCTGTAATTACAGCGCAACATCGATGGAAACATTGCCACCGGGGCTTTGTAAAGGGAGAGCCCTTTACAAAGGACACCATTTTGGTGCGTCAGCGCACACTTAAATTAAAATTCTCACTATAATTATTATGTAAAATTAGTTTATAACCTATAGAAGTCATTATTCAAACTTCTCTCGTCATCGCAAACATAGGGCGGAGTCCTAGGGGTGCACGCAAGCTGAGCGCTAGAAATTTCGATATTTTGTTAAACTAACTCATTAAAATTATAGTAAAAAAAAAACAAAATATGCTTTTATAATTAATGAAATTAAAAGTAAAATTAACTCTTAACATAAGAATAAAATTACTGACGACATAATAAATGTCACTGTTCTAAAAACGTGGGATGCTCGATATAAATCGTTAATATTTTTTTTACTAGTTTCATTCCAAAATGTAGAGTTAGTTTACTAATATCGTACAAAGCATCCCACTCTTTTAGAACAGTGACATTAATTTTTTCGTTAGTAATTTTATTCTTATTTTAAGAATTATTTTTTACTTTTTAGCTTGATTAATTATAAAAAATGTGTTTTTAGTTTTTTTAACTATAATTTATTTGTTGTCAATTACCAATCGGTAAATGTTTTTATGAATTTAACGCCATCTTCCGACAGAAGGAAAATAAAGCGTTCATCTTGATGATCCTGATACTATTGGACAAAATTATTAAATTTGTGTATTGTCAGCAGGTCTTGACAAGTGTGCAAAATTTTGAATTTTTTTGATCGTTCAAAGTGGGTAAAAAACGAGTCCGAAAATTCCGTTACAGAGATACATGGATACATAGATAGATACATACAGCTCAAGTTAATATAAAGCGTATAAAAATCGTTATTGTATCGTTTTGTACACGTTACGTCAATTGCGTATACTAAATAAAATATAGGCAACAATATTAAATTATTTTATTAAAAAGTTGCCGTCGCCTATTGTGAATCTAGGAGCTCCGCATTCACGCTGCTGTCTCATAGGAGTACAGGAACCTGGGTCACTAATGCCGGAATAAAACACAGGGTTATTATGGTGGTATACTTATAGATCAAGGGTGGTTGCCATCCAGACGGGCTTGAGGCCCTACCACGTAGTAAGGGTTGTTTTTGTCGCCTATTACGGCAGGCTGCCCTGCACGGAGAACAGTTCGTGTATAAGAAGCCTAAATGCTCTACTACAATAAATACAATTAAAACAATGAATGGGTGTACAAACGTATCATCTTATTGGTCATATTTTGATATAATACAATAAGGGAAAACACAGACTTGCGGTTTGTCACAATGGATTTTGGTTTATTTAATTTTGTAAACAATTTTATTACCCTTGTTGCATCGTTATTGTTATTTGCATGGTGTGGTCCCATAATAGACCCATAAGCAGTCCGTATTATTGCAGATAGGCTACAACCCGCTTAACAGTAAACTGTTACCATCTCTCACGAAGGTTTGAGATGTCAGGGGCACTGTTAACACGCTGCCCCCTCGTAGGGATCAGTATTCTTACTCCGCCCCTGCACAGACAAGAATATACCTTTCTAGGGTTACCCTAAGGGCAATGAAATCATTAATTTTAGCAAGGGAAATTCATGATAGGATGAAATTGGCGACCTCCAACAATCTTCTGGCAGCCCCCACAGGTGTTTACATAATCCATCCATATCTTCTTCGGTCTACCGGTCGATAGACCGAAGGAGGGGTACCTCCTTTTGTATCCATCCACTCTCGTTTCTAACATTTTTCTTGTTACATGAGATTTTTCTTTTCGCATTATACGTTATTGAATCATAATCATAATAATCTTTATTTGTTAAAATGCAGGTAGTTACAGTTGTTAGTTTACAAATTGTTCCCAGTGCATTTTTTCCCCTAGGCGTACAAATATATTATTATTGGGAAATTAATTAATTACTTCACAATAAATTCTTAATTCTAAAAACTCAAATATATTGTTAATTTATGTTGCTTAAAAATCGTCATTCAAAAATTCCATTATATTGTAATAACATTTCTCAATTAAGAATAATTTTAATTTTCTTTTAAAATTTGAGATGTCAAGATTTTAAAACTATTGGGTAATTTATTGAAAAATTTGGGTGCCATACCAAATATACCTATACTTTTGCTGGATAGGGATGTTTTCATTGAATTTGTTATTAACTTATTTTTATGTCTTTCATTATATTTTTGTTGATCTCCGAATTTTGGAAAGCTGTTTGGATTACATTTAACAAATAATGCTACCTCATAATAGAAATAGAATAAATCATAGAGACATATTGTCTCACAAGAATATTGCGTGATTGCATTTACTTTGCTTGATAGAATTCCGTGACTGCATCATCTTTGCAGAGAATTGTCATAATAAATTTTCTATTTGATTAATATGAAACGAGAATATAGAATTAAAATATACATACTACTAGCTGACCCAGCAAACGTTGTCCTCTCATATAAAAAAGTAGCTTATGTCCTTCTCCAGGGTCCAATTTTTTATTACTGAGGTACAGCAGAAAAGCTGATGGCTCACTTGATAGTCAGCAGTTACCGTCGCCTATGTATGTTTGCGTTCATGCTGCTGCCCTATTAGGTGTACAGGAAAAATGGAAAACTATTTCGAAATTCATCAAAATTGGTTCAACCATTTAGGTTTAAACGTAACAGATAGATAAAGTTACCTTCACATTTATAATATTAGTATAGCTCAAGCTAGCATAAGTTGGTTGCAAGCAAATGTTTCCATTTCATAATGTCCCTATCAGCAATAAACCCGGTAACCGTACCAGAAACCTACATTGATATGGTTTTACTGGCCACAAACAGAAAGCTATATTATTTTTATATTTTAAAATATGTAAATTACGCGTTGAATTCATTTCCATATAACTGTTAAAATCTGAAGAAATCAATTTCTTAATCATATAATTATGTCTATTGTTAAAACCGGCCAATTATATCGGCTCTTGATTAGTTGTTAATCCTTTCCTTCATTTGTATTCGTAGAACCTACGCATTTTCTTCATGTAAACTGTTTTACTTTATAATTTTATTTATTTCACAAAAAATACTCCCCATATTACGTAAATTATAAATAAGTACCGATACAGATTCCCGCCAAAAATGATAATCATTTATGGTCATACTGAGTGTCATGGCTATTTTCCAAATTAAAACTATATTAAAACGTATAGAGTGTTTGCTAATAACTTATTAATTTCGATAAAACACCGAGGAATTAACTTTTGTTCAACTCGTTCCACAACGGGGAGTTTTTTCTTCCTCACTATAAGTAATATCATCACATGTCAAGTAGTTAAAAGAAATAGTCTTAACTTATTAATTTTATTGATTTAGATAAATTATTTTATAACATATATATCGACCCATGTCCTCTATAATATTTTGACGACCTCCTGGCGTAACGACTAACGCACGTCGATACGCTTCTGGAGGTCACGGGTTCAATTTCCGTCCCACGTCTGAATGTTTATGTATAATATGTATTTATTTGTCAAAGAAAAGTATATATAAGATATAAAAAAAGTTTATCAGTTGTCGAGTACCCATAACACAAGTGCTATGCTACTTAGTTTGGGACTAGTTGGCGTATAACGCCGTAGTATTCAAAATAGTAATAGATTTATAAGTTTAGCTACCAAATACAAAAAATTATAAATATCTTGAAAAACGTAAAAATCTATAAATCTACAATATTTGATTAAAATTAATTTATTTAATATTCCATTAATAAAACATATGAACTACCTGTATTTAATAATAATTTACTCACGTATAATAGTAATACCAGATAGAATTTCGTAAATTTTTCATAAAACTTGTATTATAATAAAACATCAAAATTATTAAATATTTTTGATTAATAATTATTTGGCTTTTTTAGTTAGAATTTGTAACTTGGAATGAAAACTTGATTAAACATCAAGAAGTATGTTTCTTTTTGAATGTTTTTTTATTATTCTTTATTTCTTTTACGGGACTTTGTTCTTCTTTTAAAACATGTCAGTCCCATTATAGCCACTAATTATTTTCTATTATCTTGTCAGAACGACACTTAATTTTAAAAATAATTTCTTTGCGTCTATCGTGTTGCGTTCTGACAGCACACAACGTAGCATCCCGACGTCAATTTTACTTATATGCTTTTCCTTCTTTATATCAGCAGTTCGGACACTTTCCTCCAACAAGTGTACTATAACTTAAGTTACCACAGTTACTCTAGTTAGAAAAAAATCTTTGTTATGTACTATACATATAAATGGCTACACCTATTGCATGATTGACATACATACACTGTTAAACTTAGCTACACGCTCAGTTCAAGTGAACTAATTCCAAAACCTACAAGTTGCATTAAAGTAACGAATAATTCTACTTATGAATAAAGTAAGGTAAAACCCAATAAAAATTATTCGAACTGGTAAACAAACTGATGGGGACGTGTAATTCAACATGTAGATATTGTTTATTAATTTTATTATTTTTCCTTTTATCAAACATTTTTTTATTGCTGTAGGACAGCAGACAGGCGGACCGCTTAGAATTTAGCAGTTACCGTCGCCTATGGGTGTTTGCAACGCCAGTGGTATCGCGAACACGCCGCTATCACATAATCGTACAGGAACTTGGGTCACTAATGCCGGAACACAAGACAAGGTTATTAAGGTGGCATACTTAAGACCAAAGGTGGTCGCCATCCCGACGAGCTTGGCCTTTTACGACAGGCCGACCCCGGCCGCAGAGGTTAGTATTCTTTATCCGCCCCTGCACGGATAGGTTAAGTAAAAAGTTCGGAGAAATAGTTACTGACCATTGTTTGGAAAGACCCTATTTAGCTTGAAGGAGTGTGCGTTCTTGATTGGTACACATGGTGGTATTGCACTAGTTTTAGTTTTTACAGGAGATATCTGACCCAATATTAGGTTGTGGGGTCCATCATCCAAGTGCTTAATCCTGGTTTGCATTCAAAGTTTTTGAAGCCTGGAGGTAACTGTAGATACGGTCGCTGAGTCAAAATCCGCTGCACTTTCTTGTGTCGATGCCTTTTGTTCTTGTATTAACCTTGAAAGCACAAGAGACACGTGGTTTCAACATCATTAGCTCGGCCGTGTCCAATCGTTTGGAGCCGGCACATGTATTTTTCTTCTATTTTCTTCTACCCTGGCATTTTTCATCTGCTACTTCACAAACCTTTATACAATAAATATCACACTTTCCTTCCATCGCTTCTTAGGTCTGTCTACCTTTGCCCTTATCAGTCAGATTCAAAGTTCTTCTAGCAATGTGGGCGGCATCTTATCACATGTCCTTACCATGCCAATCTCCTTCCTCTCAATTTATCATTTATTGGTGTAACTTTCAGAGATCTTCTTATATACTCGTTTCTCACGTAACCATTTTCGTTACTCCACACATTCATCTCAACATTCTCATCTCAGCTGAATGAAGACGCTTTCCACTTTAGTGGTCCAACATTCAGCAAATTTAGTAATTTTATAAGCTAGCGAGTTAGTAGACTTTAGTTTGAAGGTAAAAAGAGGGCCCCGAACACAACAGTTAACAGATCGAATAGAATTAAAAAAAAAACAACAGAATTTTCTTCCAAACCAACCAAAACAAAGACTTAATGTAAATCTGGTCTAATGGTGAATTTTATATTTCAGTATACCCAAACTCCGTAAGGGTACAAAAATGTGTAACAAATATATTACGCAATTTGTAAAAAAGTCCTAAATTGTAAACATACATAAATTATTTTTAAGGGTTTGAAATTAGGGTGAAACCCTTTGATATGATTTAAAGATAAAAAGACACGCGATATTCCATGTTTTTAATTACTTTGTTATTTTTGAAATTTCGTAGTAAATTTAATGCTATGGCGACGCAGGAATAATACAGTTAAAATAATTAAATAATATTAATAATAATAAATGACGATTTATGAAATAAAGAACTCCATACTTAATATCATAAATGTGAAAGTAACTCTGTCTGTTACGTTTTCACGCGTAAACAACTTAACAAATTTAGATAAATTTCGGTATAAGATTGGATCTTGGAGAAGGACATAGGCAAATTTTTTTATATGGCGGAATAACGTTTGCTGGGTCAGCTTATAGCACCATCTAGTAGCTAATTGTTTTATATCTATCCGTGCAGGGGCGGAGAAAGAATACTAACCTCTGTGGCCGGGGTCGGCCTGTCGTAAAAGGCGACAAAACAACCCACCCTAGCTACGTGGTAGGGCCTCAAGCCCGTCTGGATGGCGACCACCTTTGGTCTTAAGTATGCCGCCATAATAACCTTGTGTTGTGTTCCGGCATTAGTGACCCAAGTTCCTGTACCCTTATGGGACAGCAGCGTGTTCGCGATGCCACTGGTGTTGCTAACATCTATAGGCGACGGTAACTGCTAAATTCTAAGCGGGCTGTCAGCCTGTCTGCTGTCCTACGCAATAAAAAAAAAAAAAAAAATATAAGTACATATTATAAACTTTTAGACTCGGGACGGGAAGCGAACCCGTGGAAGCATCTGATTTATCGGCAAGTTTGTAAATATACTTAAAACGTATTTTAAGTCATAGTGAAACTTCTTTAGCATCATTATGAATTGAAAATTCGATGAAACGCTACAGCGACACCATAAAGAGACAAATATATTCATAATTAGGATCTAGCCTGTGAAAGAATGAGATAGAATACAAGTATACCGTGTTTACTGTAGTCTTCGTCTCCTCTTTGTTTGGACTTTCGTAACTTGTATACACTAATATTTATGAAATATTTTGAGGTTGGTAAAAAAAAAATAAACCTCATAATTATCATAATAATCTATATTTGTCTCATTCTTTCGTAGGACATTTTTCTGATGTTTCACTTCTGCCGTATGTGAATTACACACACACTTTTCAAAAATATGTTTTTTTTTATTACGCATAATCGGAATTGTGGTTAATTGTTTATTCTCATTTGATAAACGCGCGTCAATCGCACCGAAATAAAGCCTCAGTCCATAATACTAGTAGCTGGATGGAATAAATAGTGTGATTCATACGAATTAAAGGAAACTCGTGTAGGGCTATCGCTTCATTATTTTCGATGTGAAACATATATAGCGGCGGATCAACAGTCGGCATGGCAAAGAAACTAAAATTACACTGTTATAAACTATCAAGTGATTCAAGTCAATAAAGTGATTTAATAAATATAAACGTTTATTAAACAAATAGTAATCTTTTTCTTGCAAAAATGCTTAATATTTTATTATTCATTATGCCATATTTATTTCCTGTTGTAAACTATACTTCTATGCATACACATATTACCTGTATAAAATAATTTCGATGTTTCACATCTGCCAGGCGTCCCATGACGGCTCACAACTTTTTTAACTATGTCATTTATAAACTAAAGGCATTCAATTAAATTCATCGAATAATAAATAGTTAAAAACAAGTAAATATAAACTTGGGAATCCTCGAAAATAAATTTAGGAGAACTAAGATTAGGTTAATGCGCTGGAAAAATCTTTGGTGTTTGTACTATATAATATCTAAATAACAGATTTATCCAGCGACGACATTCATCGTTAACTTGTGCAACTGATCATTAGAGTATTAAATAGACTTTGCCAGCTTAAAGCGCTTCACTTTGATCATAAAGTGAACTGAGGGTTACAGACAAACCCCAATTTAGTTCTTCATATGAATAGTGAATACATATCTTATTTATATGATTTTGATATGATGATGCAAAGGTATTTGAAAATTAAAATGCCGATCCACTCTGAGGTAAAATACTTTTGGTAAATAAATTGAAGTCAGTCAAAATTTGAACATAAAAAAATTACACATAGAATATTAAACAGTTCAAGTGACAATGAACAAGCAAAAGAAAGAAATTGGTTCACAAAATAAGCTAAGTACTTTTTTCGCGATAAGCCTTTGCTTACAAGCTAAGCTTGAAAGCGGCCATTTCTCACGGGCAAAAAGATCAATTGCATTTATTTCTCAGGGCAGCATGATAGACTTTCTTGTTCAGAAGATATTATCTTCTTTATAAGAAACGTACAAAAATGGAACCTCTTGAATAGTAAAGCCTTTTCTGACAACGATTACGAAATAAAAAGATTGTATTTTTCTAAAACAGTATATTTATTTAGAGAGACATTTTTGTAAAAATGTTTCTTTATATATTATTGGTGAAATGTGATAAGTGACAGCCCTGGCCAGAACCTTGATTGCTGTCGCTACCTTATATAAGATATTCACGCCATAACACGCCATTCAATTGAACAACATAGCCGCGAGTGCACGCGTGTCGAACGATTTGAAATAACGAAACAAAATGGGTTCCGTCGGTCCTAGCTCGATGTTATTATTAATAATAAACGTACTACATCTCGTACTAAGCCTCGCGTTGGTAGCCACCTCGATATGGTTCTTTGTTGAAGTACAATCAATTACAAGTTTACGAAACAGTAACCACTACTTATTGGACTACAATATGTACTGGCCGCAGACGATACCGTGGGTTTTCATGTTGGTTGGTATTATAGTACTGTTTGTGTCATGTTGTGGATTCGTTGGCGCGAAAAAGAAGAGCCGGGGCTTCATCATCATCTACACAGCTTTCGAAGTGATCGCGATCCTCGGTTTGATCATAGCAGCGATTGTAGCGCTCACGTGCGCTGACTCCGCAAGCACCGACAGCTTCGTGCAAGACGCGATATGGGACGTGTATTCCCATTCTACGACGGATACGGATATCCAGCAGGCGTTTGGCAACGTTGAGAAGCGGTTACAATGCTGCGGAGCTGGAGGGCCAAGGGATTACAAGAGTGTAAGGAACGAATTTCCCATTTCATGCTGCGACACCTATTACCACGGATGGATTGGGTCATACAATATTGATTGTGATTTCACGAATAAATTAGCGAACGAAAGACACGGTTGCGCAGAAGTGGCGACCAACTACGTCAGAATTGTCATCAGAGTATTAGCTGGCGCTGCGATCTTCACCGCATTCATTGGAATCATGAACGTGATAGTTGCTACGGCGTTGTCTGTTGCTTTGAAGAAGAAACCGAGAATACAGGTCACGGAAATGGATAGCAAGAAAGGCCTTTTATAAAAACAGGTAGTAGATCTGTGTCAGTGTAGAGAATTTAATTGAACTAATTACCTCGATCCTTGTGGGCCTATTTAAGACGGTAACTATTTGTCATGACCTCTACAATAAAACATTTTGAATAGTACTCGAGCTCATAGTAAAGTAAATACTTAGAGCAAAATAACAACAAAAATTTAGAATAAACATTGCTAATTTTGGTGAATTTTTAAATATAAATAAATAAATATTTTTAGTACCTGAGCTTAAATATAGTTTATAAAAGTTTCAACTTCGATCTGATAGTATTGAAAAAGTTGAAGATTATTTTAACATAATATTATTTGCTCATTAAGTAATATATTTCAAAAACATTTTAGTTACTCCATTTGAGTTTATGCCCTATGACAACTAATGTACGACGTATAAAACAGGTCATACGGGTCAATTGATGACTATAAGGTGAATGAAACCTTATCAAAAAGCATGTTTTTATATAAAGAGATTTGTGTATTAAGTTTCGCAGTTTCTGTTTACTATCTCTTTCTGAAGAGATAGATTAACTAATTGCGAAATGTATTAGCACATACGTCAAAGGGTGTTAATGGGACGTTTAGGGTGATTCAGACTTATACGCGTTTTCCATAAGGCTATAAATTTAATTATGTTATTGGTAGAAGCCATGTCTTGTGTATATATTTCAATAATTTAAATAATTTGTTCAAGTGATTGTAATATATAAGTATTAAGATCGTTTTCAAAATTATTTTCTTTAAACAAGTTAATTGTATACTTTTTTGCCTTGCTCTTTCGTGATATCTTACTTAGTAATGAAAATTAGAACAAACAGTTCGCATAGACAATTTTTTTACAGAGACAAGAAATATCCCTTGCTTGTATTTGACAAAACCTCATTTTGGCTCTTTCTAAATAGCAATTACAATTGAATGAACAATGAATTTCGTTGCTTCTCTATAATTACTTAATTTGGTTCTTATAAGTTTCAATAATTAGAGTTAAATAATATATAATTCTTACTTAATTATTCTTACTTATTAATTACCAAATTACATGCAGTTCCAAGAAGTTTATTAAGTTAATATGGATTTCGTGGATTTTATTAAGGTACAACAGGTAATTCCATTAAATAATATTCTATGCTATTCTTATAGCTTTTATATAACTAAGCAAAACCACTCATATTAACTAAGTCAGAATATTAAATTTATCTAATATAAAATAATGATAGTGCTTTACCAAAGTATATCAATCTTTACTATTTTAAATGGGGTTAGTTTAAAAAAGGGTAGATACCATAAGGGTTACTTGACATGCATATAGATAATTATAGGAGATAAAAACCACCGTGAGTCATAAATGGCATTAATATACTACCAAACGTATAAGTGTGTGTCATCCTTAATAGTATAGTGTTATAGTTTAAACAAACGAATGTGAGCTTTATTGTAATGTTATAGAGTATATAATTGAAAAATGTACAAATAAATGTAGTAAGATTCGTATTGTAACATCACGCTGAGTAAATAAAATGGTAGACATAATTCGAAATCCACCAAATACAACAACAATACAATGGGATATACATTCCACGTTGATGCATTTTTTAAATTAAGCTTAGGATTTATTTTATAATTTAAAATAAAATATGATATTATAATATAAGATTAAGCGTTAAGCGTTAAGGGTTAAGCGTTTTGTCAATGACCAAATGAAGCGAGTTTTGAATGTTATGAATCTGATGGGAAATATTATACTTTAATTGCTAATTGATGAAAAATGTCATTAAGAAACGGGATTTCCACTGAACTAGCGTAACATTCTCGTTTATGCATTTTTATGACGATACTTGATTTGATCAAATTTGACTCCGCTAAAATACTACTTAAAACAAAAATGGTTGAAATACAACATCTTGTCAAATATAGTCTGTATGTAACTGACTGTATGAAAAATATTATTTGTAATTATTGAAATTTACACGCATTTTTGGCCATAAGTACTGACAATTGATTTAATTATTTATTAATTGTGTAAATATATTTTTAAAAATAATTATAGTGAATTAAATTATTGTTACTATTATTTTGATTTATTTTTCATCTACAAGGTTCTACCAAGGTATTAAAAACATAAATTAATATGTCAAATTGACGAGAAAATTAATAATTCGAGAAAACTTTTTATATAATATATGTAGATTGTGGATAGTATTGATGTTCTAACTTGCCCGAAAATAACGCACAGGAGGTAAAATTTGTGTTTAAGTAATTTTTTCAAGAAGTAGTTACTTACCAAGGCAGGTAAGGGAGCGTTTAAGTATTACGTAACGAATTTATTCTTGTAACGTTACGATGCGTTAAAGGGGCGGAAGGTCTGCGAACTACGCGTTACGTAACAAGAAAAAAAAACTTTGGAAATCTCTTGCTTTTAAAAACAAAACAGTTAAAATGTTAACGCGATTAAAACAATAACAAAGGTATTTTAGCGACTTTCTGGTAATTTATGCTTCATAATTGTGACGTTTAGGTAAAAATGGTCACTTGGTGGTTACGTAACGTTTTACTAGGGGGAGGGGGGTACATAAAACGTTACGGCGCGTTACATGGGGGGAAACAAAAATATTTCATCCTTTGGATAGTCAGCCTTTCATGTTTGGGGGTGGTAGTCTCCTGGGAGGCTAGAAACAACAAAGTAACCCAATTGGTAATGGCTGGTACCCAAATAGAAAAAAGTACTCAACCATTTTCCTTACCGAGATGGAAATTAGGCTAGAGTCGATTTCCAACTATATTTGTCATATCTATTATCTATTATAAACGTAGCGCCTATAATTAATAATAATAAACACATATTACTATTATGCACTTAAATACTAAGAGACTAGTCACCGGACCTCTGGTTCTGTTCTACGTTGACCGGAGGTGGAGGTGGTTTAACGCTTGAGGCTAATACAATGTAGCGGTAGGAGCAACGTGATTAAGACAAGCGTGAATCACCTGCCTATCGTGCGGAATGAGCGCTGTGTAATCAATTATGCCCAATGATTCATCTAACATCATTGTCAATATTAGTCATCTAATGTGGACAAACATACTCATCGTCCTTTCAATGATAGGTGTTTCTTATAAGCTTTTCATCTCCGTATCCGAAACTTACACTTATGAGTTGAAGGTATACTTCACATTGTCATCAGACACGGGTTCGATTCCCGTCTTGCGTCTGGGTGTTTGTATATAATATAATATTTATTTATTTACAAAAAAAGTTATATGTAGTATATCAGTTGTCTAGTACCTATAGCACAACTATGCTACATACTTTGAGACTAGATGGCGTTGTGTGTCCTTGTATTATTATTTATTAATTTACAGAGTTAAAATAGTGCGCTATTAGTGTCTGAATTTCTCAAAACATATTTTTCTGAGCCACAAGGAAATAACGTTTGGAAATAGTTTGACGACTTCCATGACGTAACGGTTTTCATACGTAGAAACGTCTGGGAATCAATTCCCGTATTGAATTCGAATGTACTTATAACACATGCTTTGGTTTGGTACTAGATGGCGCTGTATCGTGTGACCCCTTCAGACCTCTCAAAATGAAAAGGAAAACTGGAGAGGTACAGTGTACCTGAGAACTTGCCAAATGGACTTTCCATTTATTGCCTTTTTAATCACGTTAAATAGCCTGATAAAAATGAATTAATCAAAAATTCATGTCCAGCACATATGGTCAGTAATTGGAGTTGATGCGGCGTTATGCAGGGGATCTGGACAGTTGTGTTTCTGGGCTCAATACGGAAATAGAATAAAATATTTATAAGAAGTAGTTTATTCGAGTCTGATTGCATTTGTCAATTGTGTCTGTAAAAGAACTACGCAAAATAGGTTATCATTCTAAAAGAAAATGCAGCTGGAAATACTTTTTTTTGTAGCTGGAGAGCAGCCGGCAGGAAAACAGTCCACCCGATAGCAGGACGTTTGTGACACCAGGGGTATTGCCAACGCGCTGCTGGCCTCGAAGAAATTTTATAACGTCTTTTTTGCAAAATCCTGTATCGTACTACGCCCGAAAAGAACTCAATCGTAAGCTCACCCCAAATCCGGAGAGTACGCAATATGAATGCTCTTGAAAGTCGTTTCGTACAGGAAAGCCTAGCCAATGGCGGCAGTGCGTATACTTTCAACATATCCCGCCATTTGCGCCATTTGTAAGACACTCGCAATACTGCTCTTATTAAGGGGATGCATTTCGCTAAAATGCCCCTATAACCAGGCTGCGGGATGTGACTAGGCTTTTTTTGTTGTTGTACGACAGCAGACAGGCTGACAGCCCCCTAAGAATTTAGCAGTTACCATCGCCTATGGGTGTTTGCAGGGGTAAAGCTAAAACACTGCTATCCGTAGTGGTACTGAAACCTATTCACTTATGCCTGAACATGTTAATAACACAAGGTTATTATGGTGGCATATTTAAAAACCAGAGGTGGTTGATGGCAACCACCCTTGGGGGGCCAGACGGGCTTGGAGCCCTACCACCTAGCAAAAGAGACTGACCGCAGCCCGTCGGACGCTCGTCCTTTTCCCTTACTCTGCTGCGCTTTTCTCAAACGGCGGATTGTACGAAAAGCTTTTCTTCATATAAAAAATGGCGTACAATTTGGCAGATATATGTGACAGATAATTGTGCCTTTTCAAAATAATGTAAAAGAAATTTTATAAATAATAAATCTATATATAGGTATATATAAAAATGTTATGTTGGTTTGTGTACGCTTCAAAAACTCAAAAAGTTCTGCACCGATCGAGCTGAAACTTTAGCATGATATATAATCCGCATCAAGGATTGTTTTTAACTATTTTTTTCATCAGTTTTTGTTTTTGTTTTTTTTGTTTCTCATTTCTCAACCCTTCAATCACAATGTGCCACAGCGAAGCGTGGCAGGATACAGCTAGTATATAATAAATTTGACGAACTCCGCGGCACAACGCCTAACGCACGTCCGTACGCTTGCGGAGGGCACGGGTTAGATTCCCGTCTCGTCTGAGTTTTTACGTACAATATGTGTATAAAAGAAACGACGGGATAAGGGTGATCGTTTTAAGTGACATTTTGGGCGATATTGAGTTATATACATATTTGGAATCGGCGATAATTTCATCAAAACTTTTGATGGCTCTCTTCTAAAGTTTTAAAAATAACGCTTAAAACAATTCGCCTTTCACCACTCGATATGTATACAATATACATATTAGTTTTCTAGCATACATAACACCAGTGCTGTACTTATTTTGGGACTAAACGGCTTTGTGATTTGTACCAATATTTTTACAATCACCGGTAACAACGATGATATGATCTTTAATGATGAAAGGATGATTGTAAGCGGAATAAATATTTATTTTGTTGCCTTCCCGATAGATACGGCGCTGACCTAATCGTATAAACATCTACTCAATACCAGTTCCACTATGCGAATAGTATTGGAGATGTTGGTGACGTAATCATTGTTTTGTTTGAAATCAACTTCTACAAGGTCATTGAGATTTCGTATTGTTAAGTTGAATAGCTTGATCTCTTAGTGTAAAGTAAAACCAAGTTTTTCAGGTAGTACAGAAACGGGCGATGAATAGGCATTCCTGGATCACCTTGTGTGAGAGAAATGTCAGAGGCTCAATTCCTTTGAAGGGCAGTAAAGGCTGGCGTTAAGTTACGATCCGCGGACTCGGCGCTAAAGCCGAACAAACAAATCCCGGGATGGCTTTAGTCGGTACACCGATGACGTGCGTCTACGTGCACTACCCTGCACGTCTTCCCAAGTGGAGGGAGCATCCCCTTACTACGTGACCCGACACACTTGGTAACTGGGGTTAAGTTTTCGTCATGTAGTCAATACATTCTAAAGGAAATATCACGCATCGAGCTATATGCAAATAAGACGCGTTTAGCGTTTAGTTTTCATGTGTTGCTAAGGTAAGGTATGTATGTACTTTTGGCTTGTGTCACGCGGCACACGCTGTATTTATAAAGACAAATGTGAACCAAATTATTTTTTTAAACTTTCTATTTGCAATAAATTATTGAAAATTATATATTTTTTTGTTGCTGTGGGACAGCAGACAGGCTGACGACCCGCTTAGAATTTAGCAGTTACCGTCGCCTATGGGTGTTTGCAATGGCAATGGCATCGAGAACATGGTGCTGTTCCATAAGGGTACAGGAACTTGGGTCACTAATGTCGGAACACAACACAAAGTTATTATGGCGGCATACTTAAGACCAAAGATGGTCGCCATCCAGATGGGCTTGGGGCCCTACCACGTAGCTAGGGCTAGCTTGTTCAACAATGAACAAATACAGGTCACGTGGTATGTCTGCATTTCCTAAGTTAATAAGATTATGTTACATAGATAAATGATGGTCACGTGTGGGAAGAAGAGGGGTGTGAACTGCCCCCGGCTGCCGGGGATTCTTCCCTCAGAATGTTGAGGCTCACGTTTGCCATGGGCCAGCGCTGTTCGGGGTGGCGGTCGCCGGCTCGCACCACTTGCTGGCACCCTGTGTGTAGGCGAGCAGAGAAGGAGCCTGGGGGGGCTGTGGGAGTTGGCACAGTGCCGTTACCTTCGAGCCCCACACGATCCTATCGTGACCCCGCGCGGCAGGTACATAAAGGCATTTTTCCTCTTCCGGCACAAAAAAAAATTAAGGTCACGTAATTATAAAGTGTAAAAACAAACCTATTGGTTATATTTTCACTGACCATTATGGGAGTCCACACCAACCCTCAAAGTACAGTTTACCTACACCTGCCTTTTACATGACATAACTCATCCGAAATGGAAAATTCTAACCTTTTTATTTGTGTTTTCATCAAAGTGGGTCGCATTACACAACTTACTTTCTACAACGAAACATATGTTGTTTTATCTATGTGATATTAATATAAAATGTATGTTTGTTTGTAGAATAAATCGCCTTTCGACGTCATCATTGAGTATTGTAAAAGTTTTAAAACTCATTTTAAGATTTTCTTTCTCTTTCATTTGGGATCCGTTTTTCCAGAGCTGGATTTTGGTCAAATTAAGGCTACATCTTCTCTTTAACAAAAATATAATTTAAAAATAAATTTGTAGTATATTTAGTCTATTTATTTATAGCATAGCATTGATATGTGTGTCTTGTTTTGTGTGTCTATGTATAAATAGTCCGTGCAGGGGCGGAGAATGAATACTAACCCCGGCGGCCGGTGTCGGCCTGTCGTAAAAGTCAAAAAAACAAGGTAGGGCCCCAAGCCCGTCTGGATAGCAATTACCCCTGATGTACGGTGTATTAGTAAGCCACCATAATAACATCGCGTTGTGTTTCGACATTAGTGACAGGTTCTTGTACCCGTATGGAACGGCAGTGTTTGCGTTTTCCTAGCGTCGCAAACATCCATAGGCGTCAGTAACTGTTTACTATTAAATGGGCCGCCTGTCTATTATTTCTCAACATTTGGGATATAAGTGGGATGTTTTGCAGTGGAATCTTGCAGAATACTACCGATCGATCTGCATCGCAGATGGTGGATTCTGTCTACATTGTAAATATTCCACAAATCTCTTTACTGGTGGCTCCAAGTAGCTGTTGTGCATGCAGCGGCCGTGTCCCGGCAAACCGTGTCGATCCACGGGCTAAATCCAGTGAAGGGGACTGAGTTTCACAAACTTAGTTTAATGGGCTGATTCCCTCATAAATTGCATAAAGTCTGCAGCGGCTCGGAAGGCGGACACCGTCAGTATGGCTTCAAACCCGGCGACCGTGGCGCTGCAGCAGGGCACCTGTGACATGCCTGATAGGGCGTATGTCGGGATCCAAGAGATATGCGGCCAGTCACTGCATCTTCTAGTGCTAATCAGTCGTAGCGGACTTCCGCCCCACTGGTAACAAGGACTGGAAGACGAGAGAGTGGGTTCGTGTATGCGCAAATGCTTACCCACTTTAATATATTCCCGCGCTGATGACCCCTGGCTCATTACTGGACGGAGAGTGCAAGTCCTACGGCGATGAGGACTGGCGGTGGGGGCTGAGCGGGTGAGTTTGGTCCCTAGCTAGATCTTTGCACGTACGGCGGTTGGGTGGTGATGGTCGTATTGGAACTCACTAGAGGCGAGAGAACTGGTACGGCAGCTCACCCGACGACAAAGCAGCCCTATTTAGGGATCGCACTGCTTTCCCCAATCCGGGGAGGGGCCTAGAAAAGGTGGCCTAAACAAAGCTCGCCTCACTGCAACCCAGGTGGCTAACCGCGGTCATCTGGTCGCCAATTAAAAGCGGTCGAAAGAAACATAATAATAGATTAAATGCATTCTTAAATTTAGCTGCGTGGAATGTAAGAACGTTACTGGACAATGAAAACAACCTCTGTCCTGAGCGGAAAACTGCACTCATAGCGCGTGAATTGTCCCGCTATAACATTGACATAGCCGCAGTCAGCGAGGCACATTTAGCGGATAGCGGTGAGCTCTGTGAGGAATTGGGTGGATATACGTATTACTGGGAGGGTAAACCTGCAAGTGAACGAGCCGCAAATGGTGTTGGATTTGCGATCCGAAACAACATCGCTAGATCGCTAGTGGAGCCTCCAAAAGGGATCAATGACAGGCTCATGACACTACGACTCCACATGGCTCCCAGGAAATACCTACATCTTGTGAGCGTGTATGCGCCTACTATGACAACACCTGATGAGGACAAACTTCAATTTTGTGAGAATCTGCGTGATGTTTTGCTGGGGATTCCAGATTGTGACAAGTTGATTCTGCTGGGTGACTTTAATGCGCGTGTTGGCACAGAATATATTGCCTGGAAGAACGTACTGGGGAGACATGGAGTAGGTAAGTGCAACACCAACGGTGTTGCTCTTCTGACGTTATGCTCCGAATTCAACCTCAGCATAACAAACACATTCTTCAGGCTACCCGATAAATACAAGACATCTTGGATGCACCCACGCTCAGGGCACTGGCATCTTCTTGATTACATCATTGTACGCAGGCGAGACCTGAGAGATGTACTTATTACAAGAGCAATGCGTGGTGCCCAAGGCTGGACTGACCATCGTCTTATTAGATCCAGGATGAGGCTTTACTACAAGCCTCCGCGTAGAGCAGAACACAGGATTCCGGCTAGACTTGCTTGTGCGCGTTTGGTGCGTGATGAGGGACTGTGTCGTGAGCTAGATGCGGAATTTGAGGCAGCGATGCCCGGCACTGATGACAATACCTCAGTAGATGCCGGGTGGCGTACTTATTCCAGGGCTCTCTATGGTGTTTCTCAGCGAGTTATTGGCACACCACATAAAAAACATCAAGACTGGTTCGATGATTCTGAGGTGGAAATACGGCAGCTTGTTGAAAACTATCGTCTCGCTCTAAGAGGAGTCGTCGGTGCAGGGCAGCGCAAGTCTCTTCAGCAGGATCTTAAAGCAAAGATCCGAGAACAAAAGGATAGTTGGTGGCGCCGTAAAGCCGAAGAACTGCAATGGTTAGGTGACACTAGCCAAACAGCAAAATTTTTCGAAGGGCTAAAATCCGTTTACGGACCCCGCGCTAAAAAGACTGCCCCTGTTTACTCGCGAGATAAAGCTAAGAAGTTAACAGATCCAAAAGAGGTTCTTCTTCGTTGGGCTGAACACTTTAATGAAGTGCTCAATCCCGGTAGTCAAGGAGCAGATCTGTCTTACATTAATTCACTTGAGAGCTTGCCATCTGCTTCGGGCTTGGATGACCCGCCTTCGTACGCCGAGTTCGTTACTGCGATCAACCGCTTAAAAAATGGTAAATCACCTGGTTCGGACGGTTTGTCTTCTGAGATTTTCAAATACGGTGGACCGAGTATCAGGTCCGGACTTTTTGAACTTATCAAACTGATTTGGGATGTTGAGATGGTTCCACAGGACTGGAAGGATGCTTCTATTAGCAAGCTATATAAAGGCAAAGGGGACCTCTCTGATTGTGGCTCGTTTAGAGGCATTGCATTGCTTTCCACAGCTGGCAAAATTCTGGCGCACATCATCAATAGTCGCCTTAGTAATTTAGCTGAAAGCTTCCTTCCGGAGACCCAGTGCGGGTTCAGACCTAGAAGAGGTACGGTTGATGCCATCTTTGTAGTCAAGCAACTTCAAGAAAAAAGTTTTGAACAACACCGCGACCTCTATTTATGTTTTGTGGACCTAGAAAAGGCCTTTGACCGTGTTTCCAGGACCGCCCTCTGGATTGTTATGGAAAAATGTGGCTGTCCTGCAAAGTTCGTCAATTTAGTGCGCCAGTTCCACGAGGGCATGACAGCCCGTGTGCGTCACGAAAACAACTTTACAGACCGGTTCCCGGTCACTAGCGGTGTCAAGCAAGGCTGTGTAATGGCTCCGACCCTTTTCGCTATCTACTTCGCTGCAGTAATGAATGACGCTCTTAAAAGCTGTAATGGCAAGATTACCATAAATGTCCGCATGGACAAAAGCGTTTTCGACCTCGCACGTCTCAGAGCAAAACGCAAAATGGACTCTGTTTCAGTAATAGATGTTCTGTACGCCGACGATGTCTGCCTTATGGCTGACAGTTTGGGCGACCTACAGAGTTTTTTGGACAAATTAGATGAGTCCTGTCGTAAATTCGGCTTAGTAATCAGTGCTTCTAAGACCCAGATTCTAAAACAACCTGCGAAAGGTAAATCTGCGGACGATGGTGTTGTTTACCTACGAGGAAAGCCACTGCCGGAAGTGGGTACCTTCCGGTACCTTGGAACTATTTTGCGCAGTGATAATCGTCTCGAGTCTGAGATCTCTGCGCGAGTCGCCAAAGCAGCTGCGGCTTTCGGTGGTCTTAACCGACGGGTTTGGAAATCACATGACCTGAAACTCCACACAAAACTCGCTGTCTACAGGGCCATAATCTTACCATTGTTGCTCTATGCCTCGGAGACCTGGTGTCTTTACAAGGGAGATATCAGACGCCTTGATACCTTCCACATGAAGTGTCTTCGGGCGATTCTTCAGGTGAGATGGCAGGATCGTGTGCCAAACTCGGAGGTTCTACGTCGAGCTAAGCTCGCTGGAATGGAGTGTATGCTAATGAAAGGCCAACTACGCTGGTGTGGACACCTTGTACGCATGGAGTCTTCCAGATTACCAAAAAAGGTATTTTATTCTGAGCTTAGCTCAGGTAAACGAAAGCCTGGAGGACAGTTTCTGCGTTACAGGGATGTCTTAAAACGCCACTTGACTGCAATTGGCATGTCTAGTGAGTCATGGGAGGAGCTTGCAACGCAGAGGTCGGAGTGGCGAACTGCTGTCAACACGGGTATAAAAAACTTTGAGCGTTCCCGTCTTGAAAACCTTGACGCCAAACGCCTGATCCGAAAAACTCGACCCAAGCCCTCCTACAACTATACTCGCAATTCAAGTGGGTCTCTTTACTGCGCTTCTTGTAATAGGACCTTCATAACAAAATTTGGTTTTGCGAGTCATGCTCGCGCTCATGCAAGAGTCCAGGCAAGGACGAGCTAAGGGTGTCGCCGTCGACGGATACGTCTGGGAGGACATCATCATCATCATCATCAGTTGTTAGATATTTAGATAAAATGATCAATTTTAACCCGTTAAACAGGGAGTCTTCAGCTCATCTAAATTTATTTATCGAATCCTTTGAACATTCATATAAGGCCATTCAATCATTAAAAATTACCCGCAATCACGAAAATTGTTTGAATAGGGTCTCGACCAGACCTTCCTTTGAGGATCTAATGTCTTTTGTACACAATCACATTAAAGTATTAGATCATTCGATATCTTACACAAATAACTTTAGTTCCACAAATACACAAAATAAAACACGACCAACCCACAATAAGCCAGTTAACAGAGCATCATATACACACGCATCTTCATCTCAAATAAAATACCTGTGCTTACATTGTGGCGATAACCAGGTGATATTTCGGTGCGAAAAATTGCGCGAATTAAGCACACATATTTTAAATAAGAACAATTTGTATCAACCCTGTCGTGCTTCGATCGACTCAGTAGCTCAATCGAACTTTATTTCCGTTCAATGTTTACAACGCTCAGGACTCCCTTCGGATAGGTACAGCTTTAATATATCAGGTCTCGCAGGTGAAAATGTAAAAAATTGCGGAATGACGTCATTATGTGTAAAACCGCGACACAATAATGATGAGATATATTTTGATTTGGATGCTGTTGTACTCCCAAGTATTTGGGGTAGCCAGCCGGCAGTTCCAATTCCCCAAAATGTAATTGAAAATTATAGAAATCTTGTTTTAGCCGACCCCCAGTTCTAGGAACCGGGAAAAATAGACATTATTTTGGCGGGTGATATTTTTCCAAACATTTATAATGGAATGAAATTGCACTTAGGCAAAGGGATTCCTATGGTATTAAATAGTATCTTTGGATATGTGATAACTGGAAAATTGAACCACATAGATAGCCGTGACAGCCAAATGTCGTCTTCCACATATTCCTCACATACAGCCTCACATACACAGCCGACATGAGATCACAGGTTGCTTACTGCCTCAAAATATTCCGGAAAGCTAAAATCATTATCTTGTAAAGTTTTGGGTTCATAACAAGAATAGTAAGAACTTGTTTAATGAAACCCGCCAACTTAATAAATCCGGCTCAAAATACCAAAAAATGTGGGTTTCTCTCAATGACTAGTGTCACTGAACGCTGGCTTGATAAGGAGTGGACTGTTTAATTTTCTCTTGCATTGGTCCCCACACTAGATAGGGCACAAAACTCTACCAACCTTGCGACCTTCTCGGTCTGGATCCGCTCAGGTGCAGCTCGCAGTGTATCACGCACGACATATCTCTTGCAAATTGTTGTATAAGTACACTGCACTCGATGTTGTTAAACGTTGAAGATTGGCACGGCTAATAATATAAGGAGTCTTATAAAAGGGCTTGTTCTACGCACGCGTTATATTATTGGCCGTGCCAATCTTCAACGTTTAACAACATCGAGTGCAGTGTACTTAAACAACAATTTGCAAGAGAGACGCCGTGCGTGATACACTGCGAGCTGCACCTGAGCGTATCTAGACCGAGGAGGTCGCAAGGTTGGTGGAGTTTTTGTGCTTTATTTAGTGTGGTTCCCCACAATACAAGAGAAAATTATACAGTCCACTCTTTATCAAGCCAGCGTTCAGTGACACTAGTCATTGAGACAACCCCACATTTTTTGGCCTTCGACCGGATAGATCATGAATTAGTTCCTTTATTATATAACTTTATTTTATTTAAATATCTCGAATAAATAATACATATAATACGTATGCATTGTCCATGTATTCCTTATTAGATATATATAAAAATATAAATGTATATATTGATTGATTATGCATATGCATAATTAATATATATTAATAAAAACAACATATTTTCAGTTCTATAAGTCTATTAAATTATAAATACACACATTTCATCTTAGCATTCAATACCAGTTCCATCCAAATTTTCAGTTAATATTAGGGCGAGTAGTCTGGCTAGTACTATCAGTTTTCACAATATTGTCGGCATACGATACGATTGTATTAATAGGCTTATTAAATGAAGAGTGATAAAATGAGCAGACACAGATACAAAATCCTGTTTGATGAGAAAATTACACATTTACGTATAAAATAGAAATAATAAATAAATTAATTTCTATCACTCACCGAATACGACGGATGACCGTTCCTGGTGATACTCTGGCCGGAGATCGCCTTTACGGCCAGGACACCTACGTTGTGTTTTCCCAAGGTAGTAAACCTAGATTCCTTTATTAACCGGTGATTTGAGAGATCCGAAGCTGTATATGTTCGAATACATCTATGTACTTATTTCTAGGGGACTTAACGGAAAACGGAATAATAATAAATATACTCATAATATTCATATAGATCGATAAATATTAAAAAAATATAAGGTGAGTAAAATGTAATTATTGTAAAGTGTTATGTAACGAGTATAGTGCGAGTAAGTTAATAGTCAGTTACCTATAATAAACCTTAGCCTAAAGTAATTCCAGTAGCTTTATTACTATAAATAGTGCTAACCTAACCACGACCGCGAATCGGGAATATTTCATTGTAAAACCGAAGCTCTACAACAAAATATGTGGCCCGGTGAAGTCACCCACCACCTCATATAATATACAGGGTGACTTTGACAAAACCGTCCAAATTTATTATACGCACTTAACATCATTTAAGGAACCCACTTTTGTATGTCAAATTTTCACCATAAAATATTTCATATATGATCATTAATTCAATCAAACAGAATAGTGCTATGGTGCAACCTTCGTACGTTAACCTGTTATTACCTATCTCTGTCACACCCGCGTAAATGAGTAGTGCGTATTCGCTCGCCCGATTTATTGCCGCCGTCCTCAGCCTTTTACTAGGTCAGATGGAGAGGTCATTGACACTCTAGCGCCGTATTATGTAAATTGCGAGTTCTTTGAATGACTTTGTGATGCTGATTACTCAACATTTTTGTACTATGTGATACAAAACTAAAATACATGTTTACTAAAGATTCTGCTGTGTGAATTTGGACGGGTTTGTCAAAGTCACCCTGTATATAATACATAAAAATAGTTAAATGGGATATATTATTTGTGACATGCACTTGTGTAATGTTGAAATTTCATTATACATAATTATAAGAAATATATCATCTACGTCTATGCATTAACTCCTAATTGAATATTTCGTATAAAATGGGGACAAAACAATCGACTTACTTGGCAGTCCAAAAGCTCCGTTTTGGACTGAGCCTCACTGACTCTAAGCTAAACCCTATTACGGAATTACACTAAATTATAATTGAACTATCTAGACTCACTCGCGTAACCGTAATGGCTAACCTAATACAACACTGACTCGACTGGGCCCTAGTTGGGGAAAATAACAAGCAAAGGGTTCGGCACACCCGTGATCTATTATTAAATTAAATCGCGCAAGGAGAAACAACACCGGCTTTAATAAGTCCCTACGTCGGATTCTTACGGAATTTAAAAGGCCAGGTTCAAATCCAACACAACGCAACCCACCTTAATCAATCCTCCATATAAAATACATATCACGCGACCCGAAGCCTGGAGAGATATTTCTGATCAGCTCTTCGCGACGCGGCGTCCCGAATCAGAGTCCGCCTCTTTTCTGCCCTCATTCCTTATATACTTAGCCGAATATAATCCCTTAACTGTATTGCGAACATTTTTCCACTCGTCATAACAAAACAAATGTTAAACATAAATTTACGCACCACAGTAAAATCCTTGTGGCGCCTCACTCGCCACCTGATTTGTAAAACTGAAAATATCTAAAAAGTATATATATAACTAGAAAGAAGAATATATAAGAAAGTATACAATTCTTAGATTTTATCAGTTTTACAAATCAGGTGGCGAGTGAGGCGCCACACCCTTTTACAATGTGTAGACCTGGTCATTTGATTGAGGAAAACTATATAGATAATGACTACATAATCCTACGTCAAAAGTTGTTAACCACACATTTACATCTAATATGACTTAGCCTTCAACCAAGCTTTGGATTTGTAGAATCGCCTCTCCATCCTTCTGCACAAAGTTCCTATACTGCCTATACAACTTCCCGCTATTACACTGTGTCTTACATCAACAACCACCCATTGATGAAAAACAAGAGCTTGACTGATTAATATTTAATATTTAATCATATATTATGTGAGCCAACAGAAAAGACATTCTTAAAGATTTCTGCCTACTAAGAAGTGTGTTCAACAAGAAAAAAACTTTTCCTTGATTTTACAGTATCGCTTAAGTATAAGAACAGTTATATCAACTTGGTACCGTCACAATATGATTCAAGGACCTTAGACATAAGGCTAAGGGTGGCAACCATGATTTTACTCGGTATACTAGTGGTATACTGGTACTGTTGTGGCCACTGGTCATCACATCACGGGCAGCAACACAAAAGAAGCTGCTTTAATGTTAGAACGCTGACAGATCCTTTTTATTTCTGTGGAACAGATAGGCTGATGGTCCACTTAATAGTAAGCAGTTACAGTCGCCTGGTGGGCACCGCTGATATGCTACCGACCGCGTAGGGGTACTAAAACCTGGGTCACCTATGCCAGAAAATGAGGTTAAAAACGGTTTGTATATCCTATTAAATTATGAAGGGCTAAAAAAATTTTTTTTCTTATTTCTACTGATACAAAACACGTATTTTAGATTTATAAATATTTGAGAAACTGCAGCTGTGATTACGAGTTTTCATGGAAACTTGAGAAGCGGTTATCATCAGCTTCATGTTGGCGGTATGCGATCGCATCGTAATAATTTTACTCACATAATTTTTCCAACCAATAATGTTTATCCTCACAAACAAAACAGCGGGAAAATGTGACATAAGTAGTTTTCCACATACTTTCACACTCATGTAAGTAAGATTAGATGAATATTGTTTATATATATTGATATATGACGCATGCGCCGCAATGTGGGTCAGTGTTCGCATAAAGGGATAGGGTCGTTTGCATTTACGTCAACAGCTCACATTCACATGTCAAATTCAGAGTACACATTAAGTTGGGACTTAGGTTATTTTATCGTTGATTGAAAATTAACCCTTAGAGCGCGAACCGTCGATAAAACGACTCTCGGATGTGTTGTGGCGCGTGCATTATAACGTTTATATTAAATTAATAACATTTATAAATAACCATTTAAAATATGTCCCTCACACATAACGGAAAGAATTACGAGAATCCATCTACATTTGAGGAAATATTTAATAATATACTTTTTTTCAAAAATCCTTTCGTAATTTATGCAAAATAATTATGTGAAAATTAGCTTAGCACTAAAAGGGTTAATAAGAAAATAATCATAAAATCTAATATGTATATAAAATTCTTGTGTTGCAGTGTTTGTTACCAAACTCCTCCGAAACGGCTGGACCGATTTATATGAAAATTTGTGCGCATATAGGGTAAGTCTGAGAATCGGCTAACATCTAGTTTTCATACCCCTAAATGATAAGGATGGCACCCCTAAAATCTTATTTTAATTTTTTTTTTCATTATGATTTAGCATTGAAAAATACACACAACTTCAAATTTTCATCCTTCTACGATCAACCCCTGTTTTTAATCGTGATTTTTAAATTATTATTACACACTTATGGTGTTAGATATTTTATTCCTTCATATTCTTCACTTCCTTAAGTATTCCGCCATAGTAACATTGTGTTGTGTTCCGGTATTAGTGACCTAAGTTTCTGTAACCTTATGGGACAGCAGCGTGTTCGCAATGCCACTGACGTTGTAAACACGGCGACGGTAATTGCTAAATTCTAAGCGGGCTGTCAGCCTGTCTGCTGTCCTACAACAATAAAAAAAATTTAATAACTGTAATCAGTGAAGTCTGAATATAACGGTTTACGATTACATGCAAGAGTTGAAGAAGAATAAGATTATGAGCGTGACAGCAGGAAGAGGATTGCGTCGTATATGTATTTGAATGAGGGGAGTAAATTAATTGACTAAATTAAATGACTATGCTCGGAAACCCCAAATTATCCCAGGTGGAGGATGATATTGTTTTAGGAGAAATTTTCGTTAAATATTTTGTTTGCTATATTTTTGTTTTAATTCATTGTATTTTAAAAACTATGTTCACATTCATTCAATCTGTCACATTTTTTCCTATCCCTTTTTATATTGTACTATTTTAAAATATGTTAATATCTACAGATCTAATTGCGTATTTTTATCCTACCTCTTTATGTCCTTTTTTTTTGGTCTCGGGGAAAAACCTCTCTTGACGGGTTCCCCCGGCTCGGGGGGACCGAGGGATATGTGGGACTCCGGGAAAGATGTTCGGCCATCCGACTAACCACTAAAAACCCCGCTGTTCTCCTATCGCCTACGCCTGGGCCTACGGAAATGTGGCCTGTTGATCTCGTGGCTCGGGCTGGCGCCGGCCCGCCCTTTGTCTCAAGGCGGGCCTCTTCCAAAGTGCTGACGCCAGGGGGTATTCTCAATTCGACGTGTATATTTTTTCTTTTTTTTACAGAGTAGTCCGATTTTAAAAATTCTTTTTTTATTGGAAAAGTTTAGAAGATTTTTATATGATTGGAAAATACCCCGAAGGTGGTCCCATATGAATTTGGAAAAAAAAATTCTAAAGCTAAGGCTACGAAAACAGAAAATGATTAATTTTTCACTCATCTAAGACCACGCATAACTTTTGACAGAATTGATTTTTTCCCTAATACTACTAAACATAATTATGCAAACAAATTATACTTATTTTTGAATCAATTTGCACAAGAGAATATTTTAATTTTTGCAGCTACTCAAATTTGAAATTCCATCAAAAAAGAAGAATCAATTTTCACATTCCCTCTTTAAATCCAACCAAGAGTATTTCTTTAAAACTCCGTGGGAATAGGATCAAGTAATCCTACAAGAGCAGTTATTTACAAAATTGAATTGGTATTATTCTTAGTAGTTTTAGACATGTATTGATTTCAAATTTGTTTACAATTATCTGCAAAAACGTGACCAAAAATATATAAAATAATTTCGCTAACTTAGAGGATATTATCATTATTCTTAATACATCAAACATTCTGTACAAATGTATATATACTACTAATATATATTAGAAATAAGAAAAATGCATCATTAAGATAATTAACGTTAAATCGCTAAATCCCGATTACACCCAAAACTTCTTCAGAAAATACTTCGCAATTTAAGACCAAAGTTTGATATAGCGTAAAATTTGCTATGTGCTATATTCACTAAAACAATTTGTATTTCTTGTGTGCATATTGCAGTCTATTCAGTCATCATTTCACAATCGTTTGACGACAACGGCTCACAGATTCGATTCCCGTCTCGCTTCTGGGTATATATAATACTAGCTGTGCCAGCAAACCTTATTCTGCCATATAAATATTTTCTGATTTAACCCCTACGTCACCCCTTTAAAATTTCATTTTCAGAACAAAAAGTAGCCTTCCTACTCCAAGGTTCTATCTATTAAACCGACAAACATCAAAATTGGTTCAGAGGCTTAGGCGTGAAAACGTAACAGAGAGAGTTACTTTCATATTTGTTATTAGTATGGATGTATTTATGAACTGGCAAGAGAGGGATCATCTAATGATTTTATGGGTCCAGAACCATGTGTAGGCATTCCGACTAGCCTCGTGAAAGCCACATTCAGGGATTTTGCAGATCGCAGTCAACAACAACACTGGCTGACTAGAATCGGTCTGGAACACTCCAAAAAATTTTTGGGATCCACGTACAAAGCACGAGGATCCATATGGAACATGAGCAGGGGGCAAATACGCTACTTGCTTGAGGCCTTTACTGGGCACTTTGGAACCAACATGCTCATGAAGATGGGTCTAACCGCGACACCTATGTGCAGGTTGTGTGGGGAACATACAGAACGCATGGAACACCTACTGTGTACATGCGATGCATTGGCTAGGAAGCGAATAAATCTTTTGGGGGTAGGATATCCGACACCGGAAGACTACAGGCTCCTATCTCCATATCTCATTGTTAGGCTCATGAAGCAAATCTTCAATGAGATTGGAGAGGAGTGATTGCTATCTAGGGGAACACAAAAGATCCCATTGGGTCGAAGTGTCTGAGATAACTCTCGGCCCCAAAATACCAAAATAAGATAAGATAAGATGGATGTATTTATGTACAAATAAGTAAATTAGTTGTTTAGTACCCATAACATGAGTGCGCTTCTAGTTACTTCTAGTGACTAGGTGGCCCTGTGTTAATTGTCACATTATTTCTTTGTTTTGTAATTTCAGATTCCATTCCTATAAGCTTAAGACAATGATCGCACTATTACCCATTATAACTGAATGCAAAACAGAGAAATGAATGGAAAATTAAAGTAAATAAGTGAAACCGCCTTCAACGCTTAGTATGCAACCATGTTTATATTGGCGCGCCATAAAAGTGTGTCAATATAGTACCTTAAGGTGCGCGAGCGCACGTTCTTAAGGTCTAATTTTAGGCTCAGCACATCTGATCAATATTTAGTTTTGGTTAAATCAATATTTTAATCAATTTAAATTAAAACTTCATGTCGATATCAATCTTTATTTTTTTTACTTTAACTGAGCTAACACAAATTCAATAATTGTCCTATATTATACAGTATCCATACTAATATTATAAACGTGAAAGTAACTCTGTATGTCTGTCTGTCAGTCTGTCTGTCTGATACATTTTCACGCCAAACCGCAGAACCAATTTTGATGAATTTAAGTATAGATAGACTGGACCTTGGAGAAAGACATAATATAATTTTTTTTTATTTATATGGCAAAACTACGTTTGCCGGGTCAGCTAGTTATTTATAAAAATAATATTGCGTTACTTCATTTTGTTATTCCTGTGGGATAGCAGACATGTGAACCTATATGCTATTCCCACTATATAATAATTATCAGTTACAGTCGCCTATAGATATTTAAAACGCTTTAAATTTCTGTTGACCTTCTTAACGAAGCAATTTAGTTATGATTCTCTATCGATTGCAGCATACTTGTATTTGCTAATTTAAGAGAAGTCAGACAGCTACTTTAATATTGCAGAGAAACAGCAGGCTGACGGCCCACTTAATAATAAGCAATGGCCGCCTATGGATGTTTGCGACGCTAGGGGCAACTTGAACTCGCAGCTGTACCATAGGTGTACTGGAACCTGAGTCACTAATGCCAGAACATAACACAAGGTTATTATTGCGGCATACTTATAGACTCAGCGTGGTTGCCATCCAGGCCGCAGGGATTACTATTGTTGCTACGCCCCTGCACAGAGAATTTTTTTTTGTAATCTGTTGTACGTATTATAAACGTATTTAATGAAGGCATAAAACGTTAGTTGCATTGCGGTTTTTAACTATTTATTAATTCGTGAGAATATTTCCTTAAAGAACAATGAAGTATCTGCAATTATTAGTCATTGTTATTTTGGACTTAGCAATAATTTTAAATTAAACATTTTACATAGGAACTGTTTCTAAATTATAAAATATCGTCACTAAGTTGCGGTTTATTTAATTACTTAACTTACTCGTAGTATTTTTGTACTTGAATGGAATTAGGATGGACGGGTAGGCGTTTTATATTTATTTAAAAAAACCTGATAAGTGGTAACTCTTACTTTAATGGTGGCGAGAGAGGGTTCTTATCCTCTATTACAGTTCTGATTTAGACACCTAGGTGTTGCTACCTAACAATTTAGGTGTGATTATTTTATCTGCCTTGAGTGTAATTACATTCAATTCAGATAAAATGTCCCAAGTCTGGCAATCAGGAGTGCTGGAATAGAAGAAAGACTTAGGATGCAAAACGATTTAAATTATAATATCTTTTGTCCTTTTTCTGTTAAGGTAAGTAGCATGCTGACTCTGGTGTTGCACGCATTCATAAATGAAGGCAGTAATTATCAATAGGTTGGTTACCAGCTATATGAGTTACAGTTTGGAAAATTTTGCAGGAATTATAATCAATCAACAAGTCCCAGATATGTCTCTTCCAGTAGTTGATCTAAACTGACTTTTACAAATAACAATATTACTAATCATAATTAAGGCATCTGTATTGCTCATTTTGAACATACGAGTATTTAAGAAAACAAATCCTTGCCTCTTTTATTACATTCGAAATATTCAAGACACGAAACGTTGACACTGGACACATAATGTAGATTAGTCATCCAAACAAAACAAATATTACTCACGTTCATACAATTCTTCATTACCATATCAAGTCACAGAGAAAGTTTAATAAAATCAGTATTTGCATTATTATATTATATATATTTGCATTACTTGCATATTTAATAATAAATGTCTTTCTTCCCTAGTTGAGTTTTCTCATGCAACAAAACAAAAGAGAATAAAGCTAAATTTGTTTTAAAAAAGGGAAAAGCAGTCTAATGCCACCATCTCAAAGGGAATCTTTTTTGATACTTTGAGCTACCAGAAGAAGAATATGATTTGTCATTTTTCACGACTCTCCAGGAACAAAATAAAAAACCCCTACTCTTGTTTATGGATTGGACGCAGCTTAATTAGTTTTACATATAAATGAATGTAGCATTGTTTTACATCTAGTATACAATTTTATAGTCATTCATGTAAATAACGGATTCTTAAAGATAACAGACTATTTGAACAACTGTTTGAATGATTAACATAAATCTAATGAAAGGTGTGCAAATTTTTAATAGGATAAATCTGTCCACCGTTTAACATGCATTTTTTATTTTGGTTGTTTAATATTTAGATGTTATTAGTAAGCCTAGTGAAACAATGATTTTACTAAATGTGTTTTGTACTGCGACAGTATATTTTTGATATAATTTTACAAAAACTTATTTTTTTACTTTGTAACATTGTGACTAGCGTGAGAAAACTTGTAATTAATTTTATTTTTTGTAACAAAAGACTAAAATAACTGAAAATAATGTCTTTGTATTGTTGAGTTCTTTTTTTACTGAGGAACAGCAGTCAGGTTGACGACCCACTTTATAGTAAACAGTTTATACATATATATTTCTACGATACACACAAGAACTACATAAAAGTGATTTTAAAATCAGAATTTAGTAGAAATACTCCATCTGAAATTATTAAGTAAAATAATGTTATTCCTAAAATATTATCTAAGCAGGGGCGGAGAAAGCATACTGACCTCTGCGGCCGGGGTCAGCCTGTAGTAAAAGACGAAAAAACAACCCACCTACGTAGTAGGGCCTCAAGCCCGTCTGGATAGCGACCACCTTTAGTACTAAGTATACCGCCATAATAACCTTGTGTTGTATTCCGGCATTAGTGATCCAAGTTCCTGTACCCTTATGGGACAGCAGCGTCTTTGCGATGCCACTGGTGTTGCAAACACCCATAGGCGACGGTAACTGCTAAATTCTAAGTGGGCCGTCAGCCTATCTGCTGTCCTACAGCAATAAAAAAATCACAAATAATTGTCATTTATAAATTATTGGTATATTACAGAACGCATTTCACTATAATCACGTGTATACAATGAACAGTAATCAAGCCACGATCAAAGCAAATCGCGTCAATTCAAACCCGTCATTACGCATCAAGCCAGTTTGACGGTGTGTCGCAATTCAAACAAGCGAACCGAGTTAATAAAAACAGTTGCATAATTTCTTCACCTCTCATTTCATCGACAACTATCGAATCGTTCGGACGTGCTCGCAAAGATGGGAAAAGACGACTTGATTAAAAATGTTCTCTATATTATTAACGTTGTTTTCGCGGTATTCGGCCTCGTCACGGCCGCAACGGGCATTTGGTTCTTCGTGCAACTTGCCGAATTCGTCAGCCTGAGGAATAGTAACCATTATTTATTGGACTATAGAGTGTATTGGCCACAAGTGGCGCCATGGTTCTTCATCCTTGGGGGACTGGTGATCATGATGGTAGCCTTCTGCGGGTGGTGCGGCGCAAACAAAGAGAGCAGAGGCCTACTGGGAATATACGGAGCATTTTTGGTCATAATGATAGTGGGACAGGTCATAACTGCATGCTTGATCTTTGTGTACGTTGATGGCGAAGATACAGACCGCTTCATCAAAGACACGGTGTACGACGGGTATTACAACTCGCAGTCGAATCCGGACGTCTTCAAAGCCTTTGGAAGGATCGAGCGGAAACTCAAATGCTGTGGAGCGAACGACGCCAGGGACTACCGCAGCTGGAGGAACGACCTACCTCTCACATGCTGTCTCGATAGTTATTATAGAGCGACTTGCGATTTCACGGACAAGGAAGCGAACGAGCGACTCGGTTGTGCGAAGGTGGCGTCTGTTTACACGAAGATTATAAGTTCGTCGGTAGCTGGAGCATCGTTGCTGATGGCTCTGGTGGAAATTGCTGGTGTCATCCTCTCTTGGTCCTTGTTCAGCAGCTTCAGGGAAGTGGAACACTACATCACTGAGAGAAAGGAAGGAGAGACAGAGTGCTGAGTAAGTGATTTATTTAATTTGTATCAAATTTATGACATATTTTAGTTTTAAGAATATTAGACAGTTAATTTAAACTATCAATCACCTTTGAACGCATTTTTCTCAAAATCAACATACTTGAACTGTTGTTTGATTGCATGTGTTTATTGATTCATTTGGAATTATTTTACCTGTTTATATATTGATGATATTTGATTTATAACACTAATGCACCTTGTGATCTGGACCGAAACTAATGATTTAAATCATACATTTATATCACTTTGGAATTGAAAGATTCATTCTAATCTCAAAATTGATCAGTTGTATAACTGATCAGTCATGCGTTAAACGTACATTTATGAAGTTATTTTAACGTTTGATTTAGTACACATTGAGTCTTTTTACAATTATTTGTAATTTAATTGTGGATTTAAATTATTTAGTATTGAAGACTACAAAATAAATTGTAATCTTAATTATTTCATTGATAATACAATTAATGATAATTTATGTACATTTTAAAGAAGGTCGATGAAGTAATCTCTAAATGTTTTGAGTCTCGTCTTTAGAAGTTAAAATTAACTTAATAATTTATCGTACTTATTGACTATAAATGAAAGTCCGCTATCAGATAATTTAATTATACCGCAAGTCTCATAACAAATTGAATTATAGGACTTATGATTGTACCAGAACTGGTGGAGGGAGGGGAGTGGGGGGAGTTTATAATCATGATTCACTAGTTAGTCATGAAATATAATTTCTATACTAACTAATATTTAACTAATGACCAACATTATTATAATGTCATTAGTTTTATTATTTCAATTATTCGACAATGGCGCTGTCGTCGGCTGCGGGAGTGAGATTTCCCTGCATTTATAATATAACTAGCAGCGAAGCCCAGCGTTGCTCGGCTCAAAATGCATCGCACACGTAATGGTTATAAAATCAGTTTCTCTATCTTAAATCTTTGTACCATTAAATGTATTAATTTTAATAAAAAAACAATACATGTCATAGGGTTAGTAAGTATTTAGATTTAATGTTAGTAAAATCGTCAAAATTTAGTCACAATTTTTGTGAGCGTCAAACAGTTTCGCACACATAATATCAGTGTAGGAAAGTCGAATCGTTGTGCAATGGTGCTCAGGATGATGCTGGTACCGCCCCACACTCGGTGCAGCAATGAGGCAGCTCTTTTTCTCATTATAGCGTGGAAATCGTCAACACGCGCTTCCGCGAACATTCCTGATGCGCTGCAGAAGCGAGGCAACCCCATCAACATCTTGAACCCATTCTTGTATTGGACTCGCAGAGCACTGACGGCTCCAGGGAGCCACACACACAGGTGTGTAGTCAGTCCAAAGATTGCACGTGTAGAAAACCTGGCAGAAGGACTAAAACAATGTAATCTTAACTTCATCACTACAACGTGCGAACCTTCGAATCAGCACATTACACCGTACCGCCAGGGCTCTGCGCTCCCTTTCAATGTCAGCGTTGTCTTTCATATCTTCGGTTACCCAATGATCAAGATATTTAAATCTGTGCACAAGTGTCAGTGGACTGCCTTAATTTAAGTGGAGGTATCGAGATTAGGCATTTACTTCCCACCGCTTTAAACACCATCAGCTCACTCTTCCGTAAACTGTATGATAGACCGTGCGATTGAGCATACAACTCACAAGATTCAATTAAAACCCCGAGAGCTCTGATCGCGGGACTCAGCAGCACCATATCATCTGCGTAACTTAAGTTATTAACACTAACGTCTTCAATACGGCATCCGAGTAAAAACTCGGATGTAAAAATACTGCTGAGTTCAACGATCAGGTTATTAACGTACAAATTAAAAAGCTTGGTCGATGTAATCCCGCCCTGTCTCACACCGCATTCAAGGGTATATCTGTCTGAATACTGATCAGCCCACCTTACACTGTTTTGCTGGTTGTAGTACCAATACTGAAAAATACGCAGTAGTTCAGCTGGTACCTTTCTCTCACGAAGCTTTTCCCAGAGTAGCTCGTCGAAAGTCGAAAGCCTTCGAGAGGTCCAAAAAGCACGCATAAACCGGTGTACGATGTTGAGTGTAATATTTTACAGTATTCTTTAAACAGAATATGGCAGTCTCGGCGGAAAGACCAGGCCGAAAGCCAAATTGCGCGTAGTGAAAATTAAGGAAGCTTGACATACTTTTATCCAATAAGCCATCCAGTATTTTGGCAACCACAGTAGCTAATGAAATTCGCCTGTAGTTATTCTTGTTCCTCATATTTCCAGTTTTATTCTTGATAACAGTGACAATAACCGTATGCATAAAGTTTGACGGAAGATATGCATGGCTCATACACAGTGTATAGAACACTGCTAAAACCCTATGCAATTGCGCTCCAGTAAACTGCAAGTGCTCGATACTTAGTCCGTCGTGTCCCGGAGATTTGCCTCTATCCATTTCTTTAATAGTACCAGCTACTTGTTTAGCGGAGAAATGGACGAGGTCCGAGTCATAACAGTTCCCTACGTCAACAATTCGTTTCGGCGAGCCCAATGGAGACTTAAGCTGGAAATGTCTCATTAACAAGTTGGCGATACTTACAGGATCATTCGCTTCCTATACGCAAACAGGCAGGCTCGGCTTGACATCAAACCTACTAGTTACTTTCCAAAACTGTTTAAAGTTCTTTTCTTTTCGATGCTCTACTAAAATATCGAGCTTTATTTGTTTTTGATTTTTCTTGCACCATTTGAGCTTATTTTTAAACAGCTTACGCGTTTTCTGCATTTTGTCATATATAAAACCCGAGGCTGGATTATTGCCATAGCCAGTTATGATATTCAAACATACTTCGGACGTACTTCGGGTGCATACTTCGGACATGCTTGTTCCAGCCAACTACTCTGGCATGATGCTTGTTTACCTTCGAACGTTTGTGGCACACTGAAGATGACTCAGACAAAATATTTATAATGTTTGCATGCATTTCATCTATCAGATACCGATGAAGGATATTATTACAATGTTTATGCATACATTTCGTGAGCTCCAGGGGACATCCAAGCTTTCTTAACTTGCTGTCACATAGTCTCGAATATTCCGTAATCTGGTCATCATGCCTTTCACCCCATAGAACACTATTGCTAAAACTCGTAAACGAGTTTCGCTTAGATTTAAGAGTATTTAATTCACATTCAAGGAATATAGGAAGGTGGTCAGACCAGAAAACGTCATCGACTACGCCCACATTTACAATTGTCGACCACGTCGATTGAGTGACAACACAACGATCGAGCCAGCGCAAACAGCTATGAGTGTCGCTAATAAATTTATGAGTGTCCGAGTCGAGCAATTCAATATCCGCACATTTCCAATTTTGTTCCGCACAGAAATCTAGAAGCTCACGCCCAAACAGCTCGCCAGGGTGAGCATTAAAGTCTCCCAGCATGTACACATTTTCGATTTCACTATATTCTACAATAGCACAAATTTCACTAAGACATTCGGTGAATTCTATCAGATTTTCACTTAAGTTTATAGGCATAAAGTTATAAGCACAAAAAATTAATAAACGTTTAATATCAATGGATATTTCTATAGCAGTCAAATAAACACTTGTACAGCTTATAAAGTATTAAAATTATCATGAATCAATAATTAATAATAATAAAGTTATTAAAATTATTATGAATCAAATTAGATAGTGTATTGTTTAAATAAAAAAAAATTGTTTTATTGAACATATACATATTTACAGTTTTATAAATGATTATATTTTTTTCATAGTTCCTTTTAAAATTGTAAAATATCTGAGTATAGTCTGGAAAAATCTGAAATATTGTAGAAAAGTTCTCTATATTTTCACGCACTAACGTAATTTACGCCATTCAGCATACCCCCGAGCTTATATGAGTCGTACAACGTGTTAGAAAAGGATAGAAGTTGAGATACTTCTATCCTTTTCTTACACATTTATATCACTCATATCCACTCATTTCAACATACAGCTATACATACACCCTCCCATACTTGCAAGTGCACACGTGGGGCCTATAAATATACAAAACTGGCTGACCCAGTAAACGTTATTCTGCAATGTAAAACACTTTGTTGCGAACCGTATTGTGAATCCACTTGAATACACACTATCATCAAAATCAATCGAGCCGCTTATGAATTCAGTCACATACACACGCATAGATGAATTATATAAATGAATATTATAAATACAATTTATTGTTAACCAAACGCATAGGCGTTGATAGCAACATACTGCGTAAATTTCGGTTGTGTTTCAACTTCCGCTGAGGAGCCCGGTGTTGTCTTCCGGTTTGTGACAGAACGTTTTAACTATGCACATTTACAAATTAATTATATATACGCAGCATACACAAGTTCGCGTGGGAAGTCGAACCCGCGACCTTCGGATTACTAAGGCTTGAATTTTCGCAATATTAAAGCTACATGTTGTTGTGTATTCTAAAGATTCGTTATAAATCTAGTGCCAAAGTAGTAGTACTTGTGTTATGGGTACTAGACAACAGATATACTATTTATGTTCTTTTCTTTTGTAAATAAATACTGTAGTGCACGCCACGTCCGCTCACGGAGGAACTGTTGCACGGCATCAGCTTAATGTTACAAACTAGTGACTGAAGACACAATGTTATGGCACGGCCAATGTTAGTGAGGAGTAAATGAACCAGATTGCGCACGGCGCAGAGAATGGTCTTCAGGGAGGTCGAACGTCGACCGTACCGCGCGGTTAGAGGTTCACGCGTTACTTCCGTCGTGCCACGCTCGCTTGCATCATTCACCTCACCGAGAGTGAGGGTAGGTAACGAAATAAGGAGGCGAGATTTCAACTACCCTTTATGCAAGGGTCGAACAAATAGATATTATACGTAAACACACAGACGCGAAGGAGCATTAACTGTTACTCCACAGAGGTCGTTGATTACGGAGTACATCAGTTATCTAGTACACGTAACACAACCTTTGCTGCTTGTTTTGGGAATAGATGGCGCTGTATTTTATCGGAATTAAAAATTATTAATAAACTAAGATTATAAATACACTATACTAACAAAATAAAATTAGTCAAAAAAAGTTTAATATTGACATAGCTACGTTTAAGATTAGCAGCACTGTAATTCCCTACCATAAAAATTGTCACTCTTTGTTTAAGGCCTTTACACGACGCACAATTTGTTCGAAGAAGACATATAGGTATACGAGATCAAAATTAGGTATTATGACATCACATTAAGCCGTATGATTTCAATTTCGTTGCTATTACAAAAAGTCTAATAAACAGCTTTTAGGGTTTGTTTGGTAATAATGGATTAAAAGGTCCACTGCTGTAACAAGCCACTTTAATAGCTTCGTTGTATTCTTATTCGGAGGTCTTCTTAGTTGTGTTACAATTAAAATCAGATCCAGGATGCCATATTTCACTTGAGAAAATTGTGCTTATTATTTTTACGAAAATGGTATGTAAATAGACGCCAACCAAAATAAATATATGAATACGAACACAGATGTGAGAGAGAAAGAAGATGTGCTATTGTGAGACGCGCGCCATTTTAGATAAGCGCGGTGTGCTACAAAGACATTAATAGTCATTTGTGTCGGTGCTTGTCTATGAAACATCCTTTTAATGTGCCGAATAGATTTTTTTAAATTTGGTCTAGCAACATACAAAGTTTTTATAAAATATTAATATTAAAAACACATTATTTTACAAAAGGACGAATAAATTACATTTAAAATATAAAAAAAAAACTTATCAGACGCTAGAAGCGAGGCCAAAGGCCCGGCGGTTAGTGTTCCAGAGACAGGAATCTCTTCACTATATAAGTACTTGCCGTCCTCAGGAGATCAGCCTTTTGTATCCGACCATAGAAACCTGACACCTTAAATATTTAAATCGTTGTATGATTTTCAAAATTGTTAATGTTGCATAACTTTTGATGCCATATACATTATGCTTTCTGTGTAATTACTTATTAATTATTCGTACTAATTATAATTGCTTAACAATTAAAATAATTTTAAAAACCTAATGAGAACTTGGTGATCATTGATAACAGAACTTGTTTATATCGTTTCATTTGTTATCAGCTCATAATATTGTATATTAATTGTTAAAATTGTTATGGAAGTTTAAGATTATTTATAAATATTGTGATATCTCACAAAATACAGTCCAAAAGTATCACAACGCTTGTGTTATGAGTACGAGACATCTGGTATACTACAGTCCCAATTGTACTGACGTTTAAAAGCTGTTACGTCACGGAGGTCGTCATAAATCTGTAGCTCGATACGGGAGTTAGGCTTTGCTTAGTATAGAGGCCTATTAATGTATGCAGTGTCGAAGGTATTGATGTACTGCCCACCTCGAAGAGAAGATGTAGGATAAGATGTTATATCCCTAAGCATATATACTCGTATATAGCCTTTGAAATCCGCAACCTTTATTGCGGGACATTTTTAACATACATTTACGGACAAACCCAAATTTTATGTATTTATGAACCAGGATCGGGCAAATATCCATACTAATAATATAAATGTGAAAGTAACTCTGTTTGTATGTTACGTTTTCACGCCTAATCTATTGAACCAGTTTTGATGAAATTCGGTATAGAGATAGACTGAACCTTGGAGAGGGACATAGACTACTTTTTTTTTGCGGAACAATGTTTGCCGCGTCAGCTAGTTGTTCTATATTTGGCCCTGTTTGGAATCAAACAGATACTAGATTGATTAGAATACTGAATCACTTATGTAAGCACTGAACCGGCATGTACAAATCTATGTTTATATAATAATTATTTAAATATACGTGATTACAGTACTAAACACGTATTCACGTGAACATTTTGCATGTCGTATACCAAGCCTGAGTCATTAACATAGTTAAAATTGAAGTTATCTTGGGTTTTGTCAAGTAAAGATAACTCTAACATGGCGCTGTTATTTAACGTCATAGACAAAACAAAATATTTTAGTTATAGTTCTTAATCGGTTAACCGGGTACGATGAAATATTTCGCCATAGACGAAGTACTACTAGAATGAGCATGATGACATTTGTTGTCGTGGAAATTCGCCGTCATATTAATGTTTTGTGTTTTCCATTATAAAAATGTAATTTTTGTGGCAAGAAATATATTAATTATTATTATTATTATATTTTGAATGCATTAATTTTAATTCGTTCATTTAATTTCTTCTTTATAAAATATTTTTTCGAAATAATAATTTAATGGCCAATTCCTTTTATTACTTGAAGTGTGACGACATTACTTGTAATTATAAAGAAAAAATCTCCATTGTTAAACGAGTTGAACAAAAGTTTAATATCAGGTCAACAGGTAACAGCAGATACAGCTGTAAAACAAAATAATTTTCCAGTGATTAGTTACTTAGAAGTATTTATTTATATTAAAATTATAATGTTTCCTCTGCCTACCCTGTATGAGTGAATGCGTGATGATCGCATCACAGCCGTCCATGGCTCGCTGTTCACGCGTAACTTGATTGCAACATAAACGCACTCGTCAATAGAATGTAAAAAATTACAAAACATCGCCGAGGTCAGTTTATACTCATGAGGTTCTGTCTCAAATGCTAAGCAGACCTCAATAGCTATAATATTTTATATATAGTAGATTATTAACTGTAAGTAAGTAAAGTACGGCAAAGTACACACGTAAAAAGTTATACTTATTTGGTGTAACATACATACATACAATCACGCCTCTTTCCCGTAGGGGTAGGCAGAGACCACTTCTTTCAACTTGCTACGATCCTTACATACTGGTTTCGCTTCGTCCACTTTCATTATTCCCTTCATACATGCCCTTCGGTTTAGGGTACTCTTGACCTGGCCTTTTTTCAAGACGTCCCCGATCTGGTCTCGAAACGTCCGCCTAGGTGTAGACCTAGGCGGAACTAGGTGTTGGAAGGGGTAGCCCTTCCAACACTTCCATTCACACTCGCCTTATACACTTTTTTCGTCAATCGCTCTTCATTCATTCTCTCGACATGGCCAAACCATCTCAGCATGCCTTTCTCAATTTTTGTCACTACATCTTCTTTCACACCACAACGTTTAATAGCTAAAGATTTCATCCCCCTTTGTAAAAGGAATAATAAATTAATAAAATAAAAAGAATACATACATACAATTAACCTCAAATCTACAATGACCTATCATAATTTACTACCATATATAATTTATAATCATACATACTGTGATATTTATATTATACTGTGATATGTATATTTTATATCTACTGATGTAAAACACGTGTTGTAGATTTATGAATATTTGAGAAACTGCTGTGAATATAGTTACGAGTGTTCACGGAAACACGAGAGACAGTTATCAGCCAACTTTATAATGTCGGCGTGCGCGCATCGTAATAATTTTATTCTCATATTTTTTCTGCAAACGAGTATATTAGGGGAAGTTTGGAAGTAGCGTCAGTGATTGAGAAGCTGAAAAATAGATTAACCTGGTATGGCCGTACAATGCGAAGAGAGAAGCGTCATGTAACAAGGAGGATAAAGGTTAAAAAAGGTGTGAATGTTCAGATGACGGTTAATAGAGGAGAGTGGAAGGAGAGAACATGTTGTGTCCCCCCCCCCCACATAGTCTGGGATAAGGGCCAGGAAGAAGAAGATTTTTTTTCAAACGCGCAGAAAGAAGTATAACTTCAGTATTTCTACGTTTGCGAAGTCCTGTGTAAGGGCTTGTAGTAAATTGCTGACGTCAGACAGATGACGCAGTCTAAATGGATTCGTAGATAGCACTTCGGTTTTCTTTCGAAGGTTAGACGATAATAAAAGAGAAAGCGTATAGATAGCAACGCAAAATGGCGAACAAGAAATACTTTTACGTGAGTTATTGCGACGAATTCGTTAGAGCCTACATTTTTTTAAAAATACAACAATAATTCAAATTTAAGCCTCACGTCTTTGGCTTTTTAGGTCTGGTGCATAAATTCTACTAATTCTGGCATTTTAATATTTATTAAATAAAGAATATAAATAGATTGGGACATTTCACACAAAAATCTAGTCCCAAATTAAGTAGCATAGCACTTGTGTGATGGTTACTAGACAATTGATATACTACTACATATACACTCTTCTGTTGTAAATACTTACATATTATACATAAATACCCAGACGTGAGACGGGAATCGAACCCATGACCACCGCAAGCGTACCGACGTACGTTAGCCGTTACGCTAGGAGGTCGTCAAATTATTACAAGTGTATAGTCGTCAATTATTACGTAATAATTGCAGACCATACCCTTCAAAAGGCACCTTCAGTTCGTTTAACACTGCCAAAATTAAAAAGATTTAAACGCAGTACTTTAGAATTCAACTTAAATACCTACCTTAAAATAAATTATTATTAATTGTGAAAGGATCAAAATAGATAAAAACACTCTTGCAGGGGTCACGAGTTTCATTAAACTCGTGACCCGTGATCAAAATAGATAAAGTGTTTTTATCTATTTTGATCCATAATGATGTCCCGAGTGTTTATGCATCTGTTTTTATTTATGATGTTTTTATTTACAAGGAAATTGTTTAGAATGGTGACTTCGTCGTCTTTCTACCGCCGCACTTCCCGCCATCGGCTGGGTGTTCATCCCCATTTCTTGGAGCCTCTTTTTTCTTGTATGAAACGGTTCTCAAGAACGTTCATGTTGCGTTCTCTCCGGATTTGGAATGAGCATCCAAATAAGGTTTTTTCATCGCGGTACGACATGGGGTTTTTCTAAAAAGGCGTTAGAAAATTTCTTAGAGGCTGGCAGCGCGTTGGTAATGCCTCTGGTGTTGCAAACGTCCTTAAGTGATGGTGACCACCTTCTTAAGGATGGGCCGTCTGCCTGTCTGCTGAACTCCAGCTATTAAAAAAATATTATTTCAGTTTTCTAGTATCCATAACACAATCGTTCTGATGCTTACTTTGACACTAGATGGTTAAAAAAGTCTTAACATTATTAAAATAACATCTTTTTAACATATAAACTTACGTTAGTACTAACATCTAAACTAGGCATGGCCTGTCCCTTAGGTATTATTTCCTTCCAGTGACTTCAACATTATTGTTATAACACACTATAAATTTTAACAACTACCTTCTTATATAAAATTAAACGAGTGAGACACGATCGATATGGTTTGGTTACATAAAGTGAGGACTTAAGCAAATAACATTTTATGTACAATTAACATTTTATAACTTTGAAGTGTGCATTAAACAAAGGTTTCTTTTAAATATTTGATATGATATATACTTTACATACGATTTAAGCCCATATATTTTGAAATTTTAATTATCAAGTTGGTTTTAGTGACTCCAAAACTTAATTATGGATTCCTGTGACATTCAAATGGTTTTTGAGTGTTACAAGTTTGAGTTCTTACCTTTTAGTTATCTATTTATAGACGTGACTTTAAGGTCAATAATGTATTTCTGTATTCTGTGGAGACAAATTAATACATACCAGCCAGTGAGACGACATTACCCAATTGAACCTATGACTTGGTTCATTGAGTTAAATAGGAAGTAACTGATTGTCAGACGGCGATATTTCTGACCTCAGTTATAAACGATTTGACACATGTCGTGTAGCTAATTAAAAGCTTTATATGTTGCCGGCGATGAAATAGGTAACTACGAAACCACTGAATGGCAGTTGGAGGTATGGTAAGTGAGCATAATAAGCCAAGCACGATATCGAAGTCTACTGTAATAAAGGCATTGCTAATGTTAAAGCGGTTTGAATAAAAGAAGTAAATATTTGAAAAACATTTTATTTTGTCTGAAAACTTAATTGAATAATGACATCGGGAAGTTGTTAGATGGCGCTATATATACCATATACATAATTAAGATTTGTAACACGATGTTTACTCACGTCATCACTAGATGACTGCCAAGTAAACTCCCGTACTTCGCAACGTCCGTCAAGATCGCCTATTTAGTGCCCTATAGTGGCAGAGATCTTGCTTCCATCTACGTTGAGATAGGCATTTTGAAAACTCTTAAGACTTCATGGCTAACGGCTGCGTCGAACGACCGCTTCCACTCCAGCTGGAATAGTATTGTTATCGGTGTTGTTAGAAGTGTCGCAACGTATCTCAGGCGCCCCGCACCCGTGGCAGGCAGATTGCCATAGTTAGTATGTATTTGTACTGTATATTGTTGCAATACATTTCGTACTCAAGAACTTCGTGTTTTGAATCTTCGCTCACCACCCCAGTTACAACTGGCGCCTAACGTGGGGCCCGAATTCAAACACCCCGTTACAGATTATATTATTTACCATCTTACAACACGCCTCCTTAAATTTATAATAGTAATAAAAAACGATATACTAAATCAATCTTAATTATAATCTGTTTTTCAAAAATGATGACTTGTCTACACTACAAACTCGTAGTGCTTACTTCGATGTGCTTTGACTTTTTTATAAAGTCAATCAAGAAAAGTTTGTCACTTAACTTAGACTCATGGCAACGTGTATATCATCAGTGACCTTTACAAGGACAGTAGTAGTACTATGTCCTAGTTGAAAGCCAGATTGAAGGGGATTTTGAAGATCATGAGTGCTTAAGCATGTACTAATCTGACCATGGACAAGACGTCCAAGGACTTTGGAAAGAAATGGGAGAATGGATATGGGACGATAATCAGAAAAGGAAATAGGGTTAATTTTTTTCGGTACATGACTTGAGCTTCTTTCCAGCTATTTGGAAAGGTACCAGAAGATATAGAAAAAATTAAAGTGTGGCTGATAATGGGAAGTATGAGATCAAGGGGAATCATTTTACAGCTTATATTGTTTATTAGCCCACAGCCGGATGGATGTTATAGACAGTATTCTTAACACCACAATATGCAAATTCACTGAAGGAGAACCGAGAGTAGTCAGGCTCCGGAAGGCTAGAAAGATTACCTAAAGTTAACGCACACGAAGTAAAATGTTGGTTTAAAGAGTTGATGTTTATATTACGAAAATATGAACAATTATTTTGTGTCTTGCCAGCCCCAAGCAAGTTTAGAAATTTCCACACCTTAGGTGAGTCATTAACTTTAATAGACTCATGAATGTGGCGTCGTTGGGCATCTCTGCACACCTTATTACACTGATAACGTAGCAAAACATATTTATTCCAATTGTGAGAGTCAAGACTTCTAGCAAATTTAGATTTCGCTGTGATTCTTAGCTTTCGATCAAATTAAGGCTATCACGGGGCTCACTTTGCCTGCAGCTCTGAAACAAGCCGAGGACAGAGTGGTGTGGAGGCAGTTCATCAGCGTCTCCGTAAAGGCTTATCAAGACGGGCGCGACCTTCAGGAATGAAGAACACGACGAAGAAGAAAAAGTGATTCTTAGCTAATAGTATTTTGATGTCAGTTGTTAACCACGGAACAGGCAAGTGTTTCAGTTTGATGGGTTGGACAGGGGCATGCAAGTTATAAAGATTTGTCAACGTATAAGTGAATATTTTGACTTTCTCATCCACTGAACCAAACTCTTGCAAAAAAGACCAGTCCACATTCATGCCGCCAAAATTGCGTTGCAAAAAATATTGGGTGTCGTTTTTGGAGTGTGAATTTTATACAAAAGGAAAATAACGCCATGATAAGAGAAAGCTTCAGCAGGGCATTGCCCATGCTTAGCAACAAGACTAGGAGAAGAGACTATTATGAGATCAAGAAGTGAAGGACTACTGTTTGGGAAGTGGTGTGTGGCACTTAATGGGAGAAGAGTAAGATTGCAGGATTCTATCACTGATTTGAGGGAGGACGAACGCGAATCGTGTTTGTTCTTCATTTACACTTGACCTACATATTTTGTAAATTTTTTGAAGCTTAGTGAACCTTCTTTTAATTGTGCCTTATCAACTAGTGAAGGGTGGCAGTCAGCACCGCATACTTCTTTCGATCCTTGGCGAGATTGAAAGTGTGGCTGCACTTGTGATTCCAGTCCATGTCCGGATGTTTCGCAACTAAGACTTCTTCCTGGGTCCGACCGCTTTAGTTCCAGCCACTTTTCCCATGACTATCAGTTGCAGTCATATCTGGATTGCCTAAGTACATGACCCATATAGGCAACCTTTCCTCTTTTCTGTTTGGATATTGAACTAGTCGAGCTGGGAGATTACTGAACTCTGGTCAATTAATTTCATTAAATAATATTATTATCATCTATAAATTCATATACACTTTTGAAATGACAATTATGCAATAGCCGATGTGGTAGAACCATGGTATTGTTCGCCATAGTTCTGTACCAAACGAGGTCAATACGTTGTGCAATGAGGCATAGTATGGCCTTTATATATTAGTATAGTTATGCCATATGCAATACATGTAACCAGGTACTTTGCCAAGTTTGTTTTGTGTTATGAGAAATAACTTAGTATTGCGACCCTAACATAATGTATCAATACGTTTAAGACATTCAAAGGGTTTGCTATTGCGCTTGGTTATATGTACTACATTTCTTATTTCATGGTGTAACTATAAATCCTTTCAGTATTGTTATCTGGTCTTTACTGGGCTCTGGATTGGTATAGCAATCTTATAAGGTAACATTGCCAATCAATCAATCAAAACTTATATACTTAAAGTAAACATAACATTCTTTTCAAATTTTTAAATGTAAATAACATTTTCTTAATTGCTTACCAAAATAATTTACCGGTCATAAATTCTATTGATTTAGATAATAAAACATCCGTTTCTTTACTCTGACATTGGTAAAACTAGTGCTTAAAGATTAATAATTTAAACCTAACTATGTAAATAAAAAATCAAATCATGATACACAATGTCTAAGTATAGTTTACAATATTTCCCAACCTTATTAAGTTTGGTAAATGTTAAACAAACATTTTGAGGTAATATACGTCTTCTTCTTCTTCCTGCCCTTATCCCACATCATATGGGGACAGCACAATCTCTCCTCCCACTCTCTTCTATTAGCCATCATCTGAACATTCACACCCCTTGTCGCCTTATCTTTACGCCATCCATCTTTAGTGTACCATTCCTGTATCCACTAACTCTCGTTTCTATCATTTTTCTTGTTATATGGCATTCTTTCCTTCGCATTCTATAGCCATACCACGTGCGTATGTTATTTTTAAGTTTTTTGAGAAATCATATCGACGCTTGAAAGGCAACCTTTACTAAGCGACGTTGAGTAAACTTTCCAGGAAAGTGATTTGAAAAATTTACGTTAAAAATACAACTTACTAACTGTTGGATTAAATGATTGTTTATTTTCTGTTGGATCATTAGAATTCCACAATGAGGTGAGTTATAATATATTTCAGGCGTCGATATGTATGTTTTAAGTTAGAAGTTATTAAAAAGTGAGGATATGTTACGTAAAAAACACATTCCGATACAGCGAGTTTGAAGATGGGCAAATGTAAATTGATTTACGCAATCGCAACTTAAAATTCTTGTCACTTTGAGAAATTTCTACTTGGTCTCTTATATAATGATGGTATTTTAGCGATCAATAGATATTCTTTAGTCTTTTGTACTAGCACCTTACCAGGTGGTCTTAGCGAAATATCCTGATTGTCTTCAAAGATCGTTCCATCATGATACACTGTATGTACATATCTAATCTAGCCATATTTTATTTTTAAGATTGTTTTAATGAAACACTGATTGCATATTTAACGTTACTTGTATTGTAAAATAACAACTATTTAAAACTTTTAGCTTCTTTTTTAATATATAATTACGGAGGTCACGGATTCGATTCCCGTCTCGCGTGTGGGTTTATGTATAATATGTATTTATTTACAAAAGAAAATATATGTAGTACATTAGTCATCCTGTATCCATAACACATATTCTACTTACTTTGTGAATAGTGGCCGTATATATATATATATATATATATATATATATATATATATATATATATATATATATATATATATATATATATATATATATATATATATATATATATATATATATATATATATATATATATACTTTATGGACTATACATATCTAGTTGTGGCGTATTTGTTCTTTCATCTTTCTTTTCTACTTGTATTATAAAATAACAATAATACATTTTTTACACTTGTGTGTGTATTGCGAGGTTCAGTAGCGAGAGAGAGATAGAAGGAGATGACAATTTTATTGACAATTGACTCGGCAAACGTTTTCGTGACAAAAAGTAGCCTATGTCCTTTTCCAACGTGCAGCCTATCTGTATACCGAAATTCGTTAAAATTGGTTTAGCGGTTTAGGCGTGAATAATAAACATACATTCACATTTATGATATTAGTAAGGATATTAAACACTAGCAATAATGTTTCTTTTTTTTTGTTACAGGATAACTGTTACTCATAGGATGTTGAAGATATTGTAAGTGTGGGAAATCTACATGTTGTGTGCCTTCTAGTGTATTTAATGTGTTCAGTATTTCGCTGTATTATTGGTTTACATCACACAGGATCTGATCTCTATAATACCAAATCACAATTTTTTATACAACCGATCTGATCCGAAAATAAAGTTTTTGAATATCAATTGCTAAGAGCTCTTCAGGAACTTCAAATTTAGATTTTAATGAATTTATTCATATATTTTTTTATATAATACTTGTATACGCCTACTTGAATACTTATTTGATATATTATCACGATATTTTTTTAAATTTTGTAGTTAAATCTTACGCATGGCACATTGAGTAGTCGAATTATTATTCTATCGTTTATTTCCTATTAGTTTCGAAGCTTTCATATCGCATGCTGAGGTTACTGATTATATAACATATGGAAAAAAGTTTATTGTTGCAATCGATATGAAGATGAGTCTAAAACAATCTCAAAGCGATCTCATCCAAGCCACCCTTTAATGGAGTTGAATACAATGAGTAGATTTACTCGTGGATAGCGGTGCACAAAATGTCTATATATAATTATAACAAAAATACTTTTATTTTACAACACAATAAACAAATAATTATATGTTCAATCTATTTGTAGTAGAAGAAGAAAAGAGATAAGAAAAGAAAGTAATGACAGTCAATGGATAGATTAATAGATAAAAGTAAATAAAAGCAGAAATCGAAGTGACGGTGATTTAAATATTTTCTTTTTTAAACGGTTTTTTGCCACAGATGGAAGAAGTAGCAGTAATACTTTTATCCCTCTTCTCTAGAAGAGACTAGCTTAAGTGTAAGTTAGTTGTGACTCAGCCACGACTCAATGGTAAGTATTTAAATCATCACGCCATTGGTTCTTTTGATATATTATAATTTGAATAGTTACCCAATAGCGTTTATTGTTTAATTTGTAAGATTTTTTGGTTTTAAGTTAAAAATAATGGAATATTTCCGTCCTTTGAAATATGCGCCATAATAGAGTATATAATAGTAAATGATATATAATATTTTTATTTAAAAATATTTTAATATATTACAGTTCATACTATATGCCAAAGAATGGAACACATGGGTACAAAATATAGCGAAAAATCAGGTCATATTTGCTAATTATTTTTACAGTTACACACACAACTAAGAGAAATATATATATTTTAAATATGTTATATAATATTATTTATGAATTAACATATATAGTTTTAGACTACTTAAGTGGGATGCAACACAATTTTTATATTACTGCTCAATATATCATATACTGCACTCAGTATATATTTATATATTTGTCAGTATATGTCACTACATATACTGACAAATATGCAATGAAATGCGGTCTATTTTTATATTTATTAATCAGTACAAAGTTCATTTAGCATATATATTATTATTTAAATATTACGATTCAAATGAAAGCCTAATGTCAGGTAAATACATTTACTATATTTTATAAGTATTTGTGAAGTTTTTGCTTTTATTTCCCATCTTTGTGTACTTCGAACATTTTTCCGATTTTCTACCGAATTTTGTCGACCACCGAAATTTATATGAATCAATTTTAATAATTATGTAAGTTATTTTATATTTTTATAATAAGTTAAATAATCATTTAAATTTATAAATCGAAACTAGTCTTAAGATCGTTTCATTTATAAATAAACGTAAAATTATGCCATAATTCTTGTTTTATTTGATGCTAGAATAAGTTTTACCTTGGTAAGTTTAGTTTAAATATTTTTTGCTTTATTGTTACTGGAGTTGTTTGCGATAAAATTTGAATTGAACATTGAATATTTTTATTTTATATAAACTCAATTCAGTGTTAGTCATCATACAAAAGTTTATTTCCTCACTCAAAATTATATATTCAGTTTATCGTGAGAAACATATACAATAATATCTTTTTTTTTATTGCTGTAGGACAGCAGACAGGCTGACAGCCCACTTAAAATTAAGTAGTTACCGTTGCCTATCGGTGTTTGCAAATCCAGTGACATCGTAGACACGCTGCTTTCCCATAAGGGTAAAGGAACTTGGGTCACTAATGCCGGTACACATCACAAAGTTATTATGGCTTCAGAGGTCAGTATTCTTTCTCCACCCTTGCACGGATAAAAAATACTTCACAACAAAATCATATTTTTATCACTGCTTCAGGAGGATGTAACTGGAATCTACTACTACTATGGCGTTGATTAGATATCTTGTGGATTAATGGTATCACATTCGAGACAGATATATAGTCACGGTTTCGAATCCCGTCTAATACATACGTACTCACGGCAAAGAAAATCTTCGTGAGGAAATTTCCATACGGAGATCACCGGTAACTCGCCAATCCACCTTAAACAGGGTCTAAGAGGAGCCTGAGCTCAGTAGTGGCATGTTATAGGCTATTATTGTTATGGATATGATTATTTGCAAACTCATGACGATGTCATATCCTAATAAAAATAATACCAAATACGAAAGGTATTAAATATATATACAAATAAAAACAAAAGATTTTTTGATTATAATCATCATTTTCTATCGTAAACATAATAATAAATCATTTATATAACCGTGGGAGAGTGACGCAAGTGTGTAACCGGCTTTACGCTTATCCCAAATGAAAAGTGTGTCAGCATTATTACCTAATCAAAAGTTTCTAATGACGACACATCGCCGGTATAACATTTTTCTAAACAGCTTTTACGAAATTTAAATGATACTTCATCAAATTTATACTTACTATTTAAATTCAAAATGGCCGCCAAAATGTATTTTTTATCTGGAGTTAAGCAGACGGTAATTAGTTTACCCGATAGCAGGTGGTCACCATCGCCTATGGACGTTAACATCACCAAAGACTTTGCTAACGAGCTGCCAGCCTCTAATAAATTCTATGAATATCACCCATTTTTAAAAAAACCCCATATCGTACTGCCGAAAGTTTATTCGAAATCCGAAGAGTACGCAACATGTTCTTGAGAACAGTCTTGTGCAAGAGAGAGGAGTCTCCAGGAAATGGAGATGAACACTTAGCCGACAGCGGGCAGTTCGGTGGTAAAAAGACGACGAAGGCACCATTCTACTCGTAAATAGTTTCTAAAAACATTCGTGTACTGACGGCAGAGAAATAAAATTAAATAATACTAAATAAATTCAATATTATATACAAACACGGACAACAATTTGAGCCAGTAAACATATTAGCAGCAGTGTTCCTATGTATGCCTCATTCGTTTGCCAATGTCCTGGTAAATTATTCTGAAATATACATCAGTAAGTTGCTCACACTCGCTCGTGGCTGTCGTCTTGACAGTGACATCTTGAGAGCTATAAATAGACATACGAGACAGTAAGCTCTTAATGCAAATCACCGACTAAATCATATGATTTAGTCGGTAGTAGCGTATATACGCTACAATTACAATCGAATTGTACAGAAAGGGCCTCATTAATAATATAGCTGGTTCCAGCTTTTTTATTGGGACCCACTTTGTAAATTCGCGGATTATCTGGGCCCTAAATTATATAACGAAATTAGCAAGGTAATTAAATTAAACAAACTTCCCATTGGTAAGTGTAAGAAAGTTTTGAGTGATTATTTGTATGAGCTAAATTATCAAGAGTCAGAAGAGATTATCAAAGCAATTATTTAAATATAATATTACATTTTACTTATATTGTTTCAGTTAATATATGTATCTATATTTTTCTTTCCCTTCTTCTTTTATTAATATTTTATTTTAAATTATTATTTATTTTTACTATGTACTATATCTCATTTAACTACTATATATTATTTAATTATTAATATAATGGTAATTATTATATATTAGTACTTATGTTAAAAATACTGGCCCACTGAGATACAGTATTCACTAGTTCAGGGGCCAGTGTGATTTTCTCTAAGTCAAATTAGTTGTTGTACATATACTGCTGTGATATGTATCTTTTATTTTTAAAATTTGTATGTCATGTATAAATAATTAAATAAATAAATAAGCAGTTACTGTCGTCTATAGATGTTTGCGACGCTAGGATCACCGCGAATACACTGCTGGCCCATAGGGGTACAGGATTTGGGTTACTAATGCCGGAACACGACAAAAGGTTATTACGGTGATATATGTACTTATAGATCAAGAGTGCTTGCTATGTATGCTAGGATATTATGTCGCCGTTTACGACAAGCCGACCTCAGCCGCAGATTAGTATTGTTACTGCGCACGAAGCAAAAAACCAGATGTAAAAAAGAAAACCACACCAACAAACTATGCTATTCATAAGTCTAGCCACGCTGGCTTCGTCATATTATTATTTTAAAGGCAAAAGCAGGTGGGTATGCAAGCAATATTCGAAATAAAGCTTTCAACTAAGTTGACTGAGGTCTTTATATTCTAAAATAAAATTTCGGCACATTAGCATAAATATATCTTAAATAATAATTGTACGCTAAGAGCCATAGGTTATCGTGTAACTTAAAACGTCACAAAAATAAACCTGATTATGGGCTGCTATCGCTCCCTCCCCCCCTCCATATGTCACACGTAATCTGTCACTGGTACAAAAACATTTAGAATGATGTAAATACTATTATTTAGTTCAGTTGCTACAAATCCCTTTGTTCGTTGTACACATAGATTTTGTCAATTGTACTTTCGTCAATTGTATATTTGTCAAAAAAGGCAGGGACAATGTCTCTTCTATTACAGAGAGCTGTTATTAAAAACAGCTAGTATAGTGCTCATTTCAAATAACAGAGGTTACCATAGAATTTCCTATACTCTTATGGGACAGCAGCGTGTTTGCGATGCCACTGGCGTTGTAAACACCCATAGGCGACGGTACCGGCTAAATTCTAAGCGGGCCGTCGGCCTGTCTGCTGTCCTACAGCAATAAAAAAAGCATTTTCCTTTGAAGAAATGAAATACATACAAATACCTATATATTTTATTTTAATTGTGAGTATAGCTCACCTGTTTTGTATTTTATTTGATCTATTTATAAAATTCTCATTCGTATTTATATACGAATATGTTACATAATATTAATAAAAACCTTAATCATACACAAACAAATCTATTAAATTTAGAGTCATTATTCCTTTGATCTGGATAAGGTACATGGCAGCTCAGTGGTATTAAATTGGAGACCAATGTTTCTCTCGTCTAATTTGCGTATTAAAGAATAATTGCCATCTATCGACGGTTATCGAGATCACTATTATTGAACTCGCCTTAACAAGTGGTGGGTATACTGTCCGTCCTTCTAGGGGGAAGCCTCAACCCAGCAGTGGGACGTTTATGGACTATTAGAAGAAAGAAGAAGAAGGAAGGAAATGTATTTATTTGGGTCTAGGAAATTGTTGCTTAATTAAATTATATTATATTTTCTAAATTATATTTTATCCCTTTTACTAACCTTTCGATGATTGAGGACTACGATATTCATCTAAGCCAAGGGTTTTTGGATGGCTCTTGCTCAAGTACCCTTGGATAAAGACCCAAGCATGACAATCAAGATAAACATGCTATAATTTATACAACATTCTTGTACGTGACATATAATTATATTCTATAAAAACACGTTTCTGCAAGTATTGTTTTGTGAGTAATCATATATAAAATAAGCATTTATTATATATTAAAAATTTATGGTTTTATTCATTTTTGAGAATTCACACGAATCTTTTGTCGTGTTTATATTCTAGAAATATAATAAAGGCCACAACATTGCCCTTTTTGAAAATTGTGCGTTATCAGTGCCATCGTCAGTTCTACGAGTATTGTGATCATTTAGCTGGCTAACGAAGTACGGGGGAGGGAGGGGGGGGGGTCCCGGGATCTCTAGCTCCAAATATTTTTAACAATTTATTTTCTTTTTTATACGTACTCTGAGCTTGTACATTGAATGAAATGAATGAAAACTCTTTATTGTTCACCTTAAATATATATACAAGAAAATGAAATAAACTTACAAGCTACTGAACAATGGGTGGCCTTATCGCTTAGAGCAATTTCTTCCAGGCAACCCTAATTATTTATTGTTATAGATTTTAAAAAATCATATAAATTTTAAAATGTATATATTAAAATCAGACGTGTAGCTGGGAAGTTTGATGCCGCTTCTTCTCCTTGCAACAGCCAAAACGTTGTGAAGTGGTTGTAACTTTAGTTCGCATTGCAATTAATATTATAAAATACTTATATGAATTTCACAAAATGTTCCAGATAAGAACTTATTTTGAAAATAAACATTTGAGTTTGAACAACTTCTTGTCATTGCTCTGTGATGCCGCAGCTCGTACACCTTAGGGGGTATCAACAATAATAATAACAATTTATTTCAGAATCAAGTCCTATACATTATACAATCATATTAAAAATTCAGTCAAAATCAATAAAAGTTACCAAATTAGGAATGTGATTAAAAATAAAACAAAACTAATATTAATAAACTACAAAATAAACCAAATAAATTAATAAAATCTAAAATCATTGAATATAAATCTAATTTGAATTTGAATTTAAAAGGGTTCAGTTTCAGTAAGTTTAGTTACGATGTCAAATTTTTATTTTTGAAGAATGTGACAATGAACCCATTTACTTAGCAGTGGAGAGTCCCATCTATCAGAGAATACTCCGAGGATTGTGTTGGTGCTACCTCGAACCCGTGCCAGTAGAGAAGCGCATCTTTTGCGGATAATTGCAGCGAAACCGTCTATCCGAGTTTCAGCAAACATGCCGGACGCACTATGCCTCGACCCCAACAGCATCCTCAGGCCATTGTTATATTGGACACGTAGGTCGCTGTATGCTGTATGCTCGGCGAGTGTAGTTGACCCACAGGCCACACGTATAAAATGATTGACAATAGGCTTTGAAGAGAGTTTTCTTTACATCTAATGTACATCGTGCAAACCTACGAGCCAGCATGTTACACCGAACAGCTAGCGACCTATGTTCCCTATCTATATCCAACACATCACTTAAATTTTCGGTGACCCAATGTCCCAGATATTTAAATTTATAAACTCTCTGCATGGGTTGCTCACATAAGTTAACATCGGGTATGTCTAAATATGTTCTACCACCAGCCTTAAAAATCATAACCACACTCTTCTTAACATTGTATTTGAGGCAATGACTTACCGCATACCTTTCCAGCAGACGTCTCAGATCTCCGACCGATGGACTCAGCAGTACCATGTCGTCAGCGTAGCTTATGTTGTTTATGCATACCCCATCAATATGACATCCGACAGGAGTACTGCTGAGTTTACCGATCAGCTGGTTCATGTAAAAATTGAAAATGTCACTGTCCTATTTATAACAGGTGAAAATGCAATATTCCTTCAGTTAGCTGAGCAGCAAAGAAATAGCACCGTTCCGTGGAGGTTTTTTGAGTCGCTCCCGGCCTGGGCATCTATAAAAAATATAATCAAAGGGATTTCACCTATATTGTGCTTACTTTTAGGAACCGATTTTGGAGAAAACGAAAATAGTGAAGGAGCGATTATCCCAGGTCAAAAGTATCTGGATTAGATAACTCCAACAGGCGTGCATGTGCCGACATTCTCATAGTAACATAAAGTTGCGGTACCTTGGATCGTTAATCTAGAACGACTATGGATAAAATTGCTGTAGGACAGCAGACAGGCTGACGGCCCGCTTAGAATTTAGCAGTTACCGTCGCCTATGGCTGTCCCATAAGGGTACAGGAACTTGGCTCACTAATGCCGGAACACAACACAAGGTTTTTATGACGGCATACTTAAGACCAAAGGTGGTCGGCATTCCGACGGGCTTGAGGCCCTAGAACGTAGCTAGGGGTGGGTTGTTTTGTCGCCTTTTACGACAAGCCGACCCCGGCAGTAGGGGTTAGTATTTTTTCTCCGCCCCTGCACGGATAAAAATCTGTAAGATGCACATATACATTTGCAACACCAGAGACATTACCAACAGACTGTCAGCCTCTAAGAAGTTTTATAACACCTTTTTTTAAGATATTTAAAATAGTGAATACTGGATGAAATGGCGCCAGATCTTAGGAACAATTTGGAATGAGTACCGCTTAGACTCAAACAATAAATTTAAAAGTCCTTAATAAGGCCTGTCGAAATATATAGATAAGAATACTAGGTCAGAAAGGGGATGAATGAAAGGGTGTTGCTGCTTGCGGAGATGGATTGCGTAAAAGAAGATATGATGAAGAAGGTATAGGACACATTCATCCTTACGGGAGAGCAACGTGTTCCCGGTGCCTCTAGCGTCGGAACATCCATATGCGACGGTAACTGCTTATTATTAAATGATCTGCCAGCATGTATGCTGTTCCTCAGCAATTAAAAAAAGTAGATGAAGATTACAGAGGATGGTGGAAGGAGAGAACTGTACCCACTAATATAAGAAAACAAAAAACAATTCGTTGGCATTTAAAACGTTACGTGCCTCGGCTTCAATAACTATTTAAAATGGTCGCATAATACATAAACACATGGTTCAATGACCCACTTTAGCTTACACGTCACAGCGTAAATACAATGCCTAATTCTAGACTATTAAGTAAAGTTATATGTTACAAAGTTAACCAACCATATCTATGTCAATTCCACTTATGAATGGTATGAACCTAAGTAACATACTTCGGAATCTCTGCTAAGTTCAGCTCGCAGTATGTGCGTGTGTTTCGATACGAATGAGTTTTAGACGAATGAGTATAATCAACGAGATACATCACATATACCTAGCTATGTGGGGAACAAATGTCTAGCCAGGCCGCCTCCGCCAGGCCCCGGCCGGAGGGGTAGACTAAAAAAGAGCTGGATTGACGTCGTAAATGGTATACGACCCAATGGGCTAATTACTAGGGATGCCGAAGATCGTGCGAAGTGGAGAAGAACAAGGCAAAAAGCGGACCCCGGGTGCCGAAGCAGAGGTTTGGATTGCACCCAGGATTTAACACATAGCTAGTGATGTAAGCTTTGGAGACTACAGTATACACTAGAAGGGTGGTTTTACCAAGCAAATATTTTATATGACAAATTCATCACTTGTACTCGGATTTTTTTAAATATTTCAAGGTCATAGTCAGCCATGATGCCACATTATCGTCTCAACAAAGGATGTAGGTCATGTCTAAACACCAAGTTAAGTGTTGTGGCCTTCTCGTTTTTGCCGTATTATGTCGGTTTTGTTGAAAAAATAACTTTTTGCCTCTTGATTAAAAAATCGTTTAAAAGTGGACTATATTTTTTAATGATATATTTTCTATACAAATAAATAAAATTGAAGTGTCTGTTTGTAATATTAAAATAACCGCTTTTTATTAAGTGCGTTTGGATGTATACTGGGTACATACTCGTATACCAAAACAACATTCTTTACAATTTTCGTTTGTCTGTCTGTTTGTTTCGGCTAATCTCTGAAATGGCTAGACTAATTTTGAAGAAACTTTCACTGGCAGATATCTGATGTAACAAGGAGTAACTCAGGCTAGTTTTATTTTAGAAAAAAATTAAATAGTTTTTGTTAAAAATGATAAGTTTCGGAAATTTATAGTCCAATTTAAGTTGACCTCAGATTTATATCATCAATCATATGAAACAGGGTTCAGCTTAAGCTGGACTCATTAGGTTGAATTTCCAATTTAATTTGACCTCATATATCCAAAAAATGCTGCCTAAAGCCACCATTCCACGCGGACGGAGTCGCGGGCACAGCTAGTATATATAATATAGTAATAATATTCAAAGAAGAACATATTTAACACATTTTAATAATAAAAATTGTTAATGGAGTTGATTCAGAAACTGAAAGGTAGGAAAGTAAAGGATTTCCTTTACTTTCCTACTAGTCTAGCCTGGTATGGCCACAATGCGAAGAGAAGAAGGTCATGTAACAAGGAAAATGTTAGAAATACGAGTGAGTACTTTTTCTAATTAAGCCTCAGCCAAATTAACGAGGCATTTAGTTATTTGTTCTGTTTTTCATCGTCAGTATTATTTTGATTCATTTCAACTGTAAAAACTATTTTTCCTAGTCTTTCATCTACTTGAGTTTTTTTAGTTTTCATCTATTTGAGTTTTAAATTCTTCTTACTCATGCCCTTATTACAGCTATGTGGGATAATCTCTTCTTCCACTCTCCTCTATTAGTCGTCATCTGAACGTGAATGTTCAGGAGATGACTAATATACCTTATTTTTCGTATCATCTTTCACATACAACCACACAATCTATCCATTTTTTCTTTGGTCCACTTCTCCTCTTGTATTCATCCATTCTCATTTCCAGCATCCTCCTTGTTACATGACGCTCCTCTCTTCGCATTATATGCCATACCAGGCTATCAATCATATGAAATAGGGTTCAGCTTAGGCTGGTCTTTGTAGGTTGAATTTCCAATTTAAGTTGATCTCATATATCCAAAAAAATGCTGCCCAAAGTCACTATTCTATGCGGACGGAGTCGCGGGCACAGCTAGTAATTATTAATATTAAAGGACAAGTTTCTTAATTAAGGGCAAATTATTATGGAATTGACATAAGAAAATTGATAGATATTATTAAATATAATAAATCAAATATGATATGATTTAATAAAATTATAATTGCGAATAAATGAATATGTTACTATTATTTTCTAATAATTTGAAGCATAAAAATACCTTTATAAATATTTTACGCCTTAAAAAGTCAAACTGTTGATACAAAATGTACTTACCAATACCAACATTATTATGTCCACAGTTCTAACAATAAATAAATAAATACATCGGAATCATGCTCGATTTTCAAATAAAACTCTCGGATTCGATTCCACGTGGTATGCAACTATTTAGCAACTTCCTTTAATTTTACGTTACGAATACTTTGGTGTGCTAGGTATACTTTCCATTCACTCCTACGAGAAACTTAGTTATGGGATGTCACAAAAGTGATATCAAGCCAAGCTTCAAAGCAACTGTCATATTCTCAGGCTGTATAATGCGGCCCACTCTAGTAAAAACACTGTACGTAAAAAACTTCTAAAAAATGTTTCCCATTGCTTCACAATCAATAATAGTATTGTAGTAGTATTGTACTAACTAAGAATGGATGTAAAAAACTTATTAGCAACTAATTAACGCGTATGGTGAGCTATCAATTGTTTATGATTGAACAATCAAAGTAATTTGTGCTGATGGTATATTGGTATATGGTGGTGGTATCATAGCAGAGGTCGCCATTGACGGATACGTCAGGGATGTAATCATATGGTGGTGATATTGTATACGAGTTATGGGTTTTTTATATCTGGATATAAAGTTAGGAGAAATATCCTGCTCGGACATTAGCAAAATCAATGCCAAAGGCGTTGGAGCCACACCTTCAAAAACTGAACTGAACTGAAAGTTGGGAAAAGTGGCAGATTAATTATTCGCTACATCGCTACTGATACTAGATCCTTAGCAGCCAATCATTGACACCATTCAATTTACCATTAAATATACTGGAATAATTTCACCTAACATCATTTAGTCTAGTCTAGTCTAGAATCCAACCCGGGACCTCCGCAAGCGTACTGAATTTACATCGAATTGAGAAGGAGGAACTTCTTTATTATAAAAAAAAGTTTATAAAAGAAGTCACGGAGGACTTATTCTTCTTCTTGTACTTATCCCGCATTATATGGGGTTGGCACAACATGTGCTCTTCTTCCACTTTCCTCTGAAACATCTAGAAGCATGTCGAGCCTTTTGAAGCTCCGTCTACAAGGGTAGACTTCACAACTAAAGTGCTTGAATAAAGATTTCAGTGTAAAAGAAGAGTAAAGAGTTCAAAAGAATATTGAAATAGATTTAAGATAAACAATTGATACTATCGTGAGTCTAAGGCGCTTGGTACGCGCCATTTAAGAGATTGACGGAGAATAACTATACTGGATTGTTTAAATTCTTACATAATAATACGGAATTGCATGATTCATTAACGCCAAGGACTGCACGGGTCTGGCAGCTACGTCCACATTATTTGAATATAATACAGAGATAATTTATATTAATTGTCATGTTAATACCTGAAGCAAAGCCTGTGTACCCCTTTTTACGATTACAGGAAGGAAGGAGTATGAAATGGCACAGTACAGTTTATGTGCAGAAGTAATGCAAAATGCAGGAAATTAATAAAAAAATTATACACACTACCCCATGCGCTTAACAAACACATATATACACAAATGTATGTAGATTTTATTTTATAGGTATTACAAGACGCATTATTATTTTTTTTGCTTGCTCAGATGCAGGAAAAGAAGAACACCATACGGTGATGAACGCTCACTTTTAAAATACTAAATCTCCCTCGTCAGTAGAGGGCGCAAATCCATTCCCAAAGCAAAGCACTTGACAACTGCTACTTAATATTTTTCTTTCGTTAGTAAATATATATATATACATATATACATCCGGACTTGAGACAGGAATGGAATCCATGACCCTCGCTGGTATTCTGACGTGCAATTGCGTCACAGGTCCACAGTATTAGATAAAATTTAGTAACTAGCGTAACAAAGTTGAGTATTAAAATTACCTTGATTTTACTTTATAAATAAAGCAAAACAATACTTAACACGAAACTAGGCACAAGGAAAATCTTGTATATTATGATATGACATACCACAGTCGTTAGTAATGTGGTCAGATTATAAACGGATTGTCAGATATATGCTACCTAACTGAGAGATGAGGTTACTTGCCCGTTGGTATATTCTTTTAAAAAAAGAACGAGTTGCCGAAAAGCGCTGACACATCATCACCGTCCTAGTATATACCCCGGTTTCAGCCCAAATTTTCGCTTCTTCTTATCCATTTCGCACGATCTTCCATAGTCTTGAAAAACACAGATACAAAACATATAAATTTATCCCATAGAACCCATCGAGAAAACTAGGTGGATGACCACTGGTGTTAAGTAAACTCCTATCAGTGAAAGACAAGCTTTAGAGCTTTTTTTATTGCTGTAAGACAACAGACTGACGGCTCGCTTAGAATTTAGCAGTTACCGTCGCCTATGGGTGTTTACAACGCCAGTGGCATCGCGAATACGCTGCTGTCCCATAAGGGTAGAAGCTTTTTAAGATGAGTAGTAGATGCTACATAATTCTTACAAGCGTTACACTACAGTTATATCTAAGATAGCCTAAGGTAGATCTTCTCTTCCTGAAAACTATCAGGCCTACATTTGTACGCATCTGTTTTTTTTTACTACTGTGAGGCAGCAGACATACTAATGGCCTACTAAACAGTTAGCAGTTACCGTCGTCTATCGATGTTTGCAATGCCAGAAGCACAACTAACACGCTGTCCGTGTATTGTATCTGGAACCTAGGTCACTTATGACGGAACATAACACAAGGTTATTATGTCGGTATATTTACAAACCATGGGTAGTTGCTATCCAGACGAGTTAGTAACTTGTTTGTATTAGTACATTTCTCTGAACTTTTCCTGACATAAAACCCACACAAGTGAAACTAAATTTGGTGTGCGGGATACCGGCTATTTTCTTAGAAAGATTCATTTTCGTACGTGACCTGACAGACTCCAATCGACGCTGTGACTAAACAATAGCATTAATCCTAATACTTTCAACTATTTTGAGATTCATAATTTAAACACATTCGAATATAGAACAGTTCCAAATTGAAACTTGCCAGGAAATATGGAAACGATAGAACTTAAAAGGCATGTCTAGTAATAACAGAGGAAGGTACATGTGTCTAAAATACAGGCTTTAGTTTTCTTTGTATTATATTTTTCTTACGACAAAGAAGACCCATGAAACCATAGCCAGCCAACAATGGTTAAAGAAGGGATCGACTATTATGGTTCCCGCTACAAGAATTTTGCCCGTAAAAGAATTTTGGTGTAAATAAACATTTTATTATTCATTGCTGGCGATTTTACCAATCGAATCTCAAGGCCTTAGGTACATACAGTTAGAATAAATTGCAGTAGTTATGCACTAAGACCGGTCTAGGCGATCAGCCCGACCTTCCTCCTTGCATAGTTACGTCATCACAAACGAGTCACGCATCCAATGACAGTATTCAAGTCACATTCAGTATAGTTGCGATCGTCAAGTGGAAGACGTTAGGGATGCAGCTTATATAAATATACTGTGACCATTCACTCAGCGCCATCTAGTCCAAAGTATCAAACCCCTTTTGTTATGGGTACTAGACAACTGATACACTACTTATATACTTTGGTAAATAAATACATATTCTTGCGACGAGAATCGAACCGTTATTAGATTTAGCATACTTTGTGTTATGTTGCACTTTCTCTCCATCCTTTTCGTCAGGTCTTTAGTTTTGCCCTTCTGATCTGACATAATTTTTTTGCTTTTTTGTGTAGCAAACATGATAAGACGTTCACCAATGTCTATTAAGTGCAATTTGTGATTGCTGCATTCCTGTGAAAATACTATATATACCCACGTAAGTAACACCCGGCTACTTGCGTGGGTTGCGACCGGGACTTACCGCAAGGATGATGATGATGACTGTGTTATATTTCTATAAACACTAAAAATTCTTAAGAAAAGTTGCAAAATTAGTACAAAATATAATATAAACTTGTAAAGTTGTTTTTCAAACAATAGAAATTACATCACGCGTCACAAGCAACATCTGTAAATCATTTTAAAATTTTTAAAAATATGTTCTCTGTGCAGTGATGGACTAAGAATACTGTCCCCTGCAGCCGGGGATGGCCCGTCGAAGAGGTGACAAATCAACCCAGATAGGGTTCCAAGTATTCTAAAAACAACACAAACGGCAGCGTGATAGCTGTGTTTCTGGCGTCGCAAACATTCATAGGCGGCAACTATTTACTATTAAGTAGATGGTCACTTTTTTCACCCAAAAATTAACTAAATATACATTAATTATAATGGTCAATGACAATTATTAAAATAGTTTTACCAGTGAAAATGAATTGTAGAAAGTAGGCCAAACGTCAAAAATTAAAAAAGATGTGTTTTAAATATTAAAATCTTTCATCAATAACGCGCTCGTAATTGCCTGCATTATATGAAGCTGTATATATACTTCTTATCAAAAAAATCGAAACACTACTGCAAGTATTATTCAGGCAACATTTAAATGAAAAAGAGGATTAATATCATTAAAAAAATACCCCAATAAATAGATGGCAGTTTAGTATACACAAAGGTGTACCAGAATTCCAATTTTCGAATTTTCATCCAATAAATGAATGTAAAAATTGTTTTCAATGTGTATTCCGTCAGAATGTCTGCACTTAATCACTTTTCATTGAATAAATTATAGTTTTTTTAGCTGAGCTCTGAACTGTGTTGTTGTAGTTGAGCGTGATTGTTAACTAAGCTCTATGACAACCTACCAAAGAGATCTTTTCCTAAAAATCCACAGAAGCTGCCCAAATCGTGGCGTTGCTGAACGCAGGACACAGTCAGCGTGTTGAGGCTGCAGGATTGCATCTAAACCTCATTGCTGAGAATAGAGCGTTATCGGGAGACTGATATTTTTATTCGTCGTCCAGAATTTGGTAGATATCAAGTCACGTCTGAGCAAGATGACCGGTATATTATGCCAGTTTCTCTAAGAAATCGCCACTTTAACTCTATTCAACTGCAGCAGTGGTTCCGTGAGGTTCGAGAATTGATTGTAAGTTAATTTGCCATTCCGTTACCACCAGTCTTTTATACGGTAATAAAGCTCATCAATAATACGCAAAAGCTTCTACCACCCACTCGGCTACCATCGCTTCACACATCATACACCATATGTAATGTAATTAGAACGCTGGCGTCATGTTGCAATGCAGCAACGAATGTAAGCGCATTGCAATTTGATTACAGACAGTTAGAAATTCTGCCACAGATCGCACCCTTACTGTAAGCCGTTAAGGAGTTCCATTGATCATCATATCATGATATCATTAGACTACGACAATTACTTTTAATTTAATAATGACGTTACGGTAGGTGACTCAAATATCCGGATAGCCTATAAAAGATTTGGCCGAGTATCGTTAATTTGCTCCTAAGAATTAAAGAGTTACGTTACTTTGTCATAGATCCCATAATCAGAACCTAATCAAACTCTCATCAAACTACTTTTGAAGTACATCCTTTCCAATAAAAAATTAATCATCGAAATCGGTTGGCGTGATATTGTTATTCGTCCATTTTTTGCGCAAATTTAAGACTTATATGGATTTTATTTATATTTTATATTTATATTATATTTTTATTTTATATTTTCTCATAGATGCCATTATCAGAACTAGACCAAATTGAAATGCGACCACACTGCAAGCACTAGCTTTCATATAAAAAAAGAATCATCAAAATCGGTTCACCCAGTCGAAAGTTCTGAGGTAACAAACATAAAAAAAATTCAGACGAATTGATAACCTCCTCCTTTTTTGAAGTCGGTTAAATATTCATTAAATGATACTTTATAATATCCACAATGAACTGGCATTATTTATATTTTTGATTAAATGTTAAAAAACATTAAACTCGTTTAAAACCAAACTTCAGGGGTGTTTCGATTTTTTTGATGAGAAGTGTATATGGATAGTTGAATCACACAAACATGAGTGCAGACAAGTGGCCGGGGCGTTCTCACCGCGCCGTCCGTGTCAACGACGGCCCTTAATCATCTTGATTAGCTAAATTGTGCAGACGGAGTGCAATTATCTCGTTACACCGTCGCACTTGATTTAATTAGGTGACATGGGAGGCACTGGACATGAACATGAGCGAAGCGGCATCGATAAGTACACTCTTATTATAAATAGAATCCTTGTTTTGTTTCGGAACCTTAGTGTCTTTCTTTAGAGGGCAGTGGTAACATCACATATCTAATGTTTTTATACAAACTTTTAAAAAATAAAATCGACTGCCAACAGCTTTAACTAATGCAGCCTGATTCTCTATTTCTAACTAGTAATTAAAATCCAGCGATGACGTTCTTATATTGTAAATATTTTGAGTATGTGAATATTTTTTATGTTATATTTATGAAAGCATGCATATTTTTTATCTTCATTGATATAAGACAGGTGTTGTATATTTATGAATATTTGAGTCTACTGTGAATTTAGTTATGAGTTTTCACGGAAACTTGAGAGCTAGTTATTAGCTAACTTCATCATGTCGCATCGTAAAAATTTTACTCTCATAATTTTTTCCAAACGCGCCAAAAGAAGTATATCTTCATAAAGCAGCATCACCATTAAATGTATAAAGTATATTTATTACTTACGGTTCTGTACAAGTTTACAAATAAAACGACCAACTTATTTTTGCGTTAATTAAATACCCATACAGGGACTCCATGCGGCTTTGCCGACGAATGAAAGTTTATATGATCATGATAGTTTTATCTCCGTGTAGGGGCAGAGTGAGAATAACTAACAGGCTGAGGCCGGCCTGTCGTAAAAGGCAACAAAACAACCCTATCTACGTGGCAGGGCACCCTTGGTGTACAAGTAAGGCCTCCATAATAACTCTGTGTTCTGGCATTAGTGACCCAGGTTCTTTTATCCATATGGGACAACGTGTTCGCGATGCTCCTAGCTTCAGAAAGATCCGTAGGCGATGATAACTTACTATTTATTGGACTGTCAGCCTGTCTGCTGCTTCTAAAAAATATTAAAAGTTTTAGTATCTATTGTAGAACATCATTGATACAAAAATAAGTGTAGAAGTTCCACCCTTCATGAAAAATAAATAAATAATTTAAAAATCTGTATAGCAGGTCTTTTTAATACTCACTGAAAATATTTTTTTTCATAATCTAGACGTAATCTAGTGTAGTTTACTTCCATACAAATCGAAACTTCGCGATATACGGTTGCATACATATCCACAGAACGTAGTTTCACCTGGACTTTCAGGTGCAACTGAAGTTCCAAATCAAACCCAAGAGAATGAAACAATAAGCAGACCACTTGTCCTTTGTCATGAGGTGCAGTAATTCATATAATTCCATTAGATTGGATTCAGTTAAGTCAGTCGGCGGCTGCGAGGACCTGATAATTCGCTTAATTATTAGCGATACAGCCACATTCATGAGCGGGAGCGGAAAATATGTACATTAAACATAAAGAGTCCTCTATCGCAATGCAAATCAAAAGGGAGGGTACTCGGTATTTGGCAAAACCCCTAAGACTCGGGCCCCGAAACGCTGTGTAAGCAACTATGATTAATCACTTGACTGGTGACATGTAACGCATTTCATAAATTTATCCGACAACGATCTCCGTGGCATAACGTCTAGCGCTCTTCGGTATGCTTACGGAGGTCAGAGGTTCGATCCCGTCAAGATTGGGAACAATTGGGACAATTCACACAGCGCCATCTAGGAAGCGTTCAAGTATTACTTAACGAATTCGGAGGGTCTCGTAAAACGTTACGATGCGTTACAGAGGCCGGAGGGGGGGTTTAAACTACGCGTTACGTAACCTAGTTTTTTAACCCTTCAGAACGGTCGCGTAGAGAGATATAGATAATAAGAGATAGAGAGAGAGAGAGAGAGAGAAAGATAATTTCTCACGCATGTTTTAAAAAGCAAAAATAAGAGAATGCATGAGAAGAACAATGGTGAATAAAGCAAAAATGTGTTTAAGGACAGGGCCAAGTCAGGAAAACGACGTAATTAAATGTATGATTAGTATTTTCTACGTGGTAGGGCCTCAAGCCCGTCTGGATGGCAACCACCTTTGGTCTTAAATATGTCGCCATAATAACCTTGTGTTGTGTTCCGGCATTAGTGACCCAAGTTCCTGTACCCTTATGGGACAGCAGCGTGTTCGCGATGCCACTGGTGTTGCAAACACCCATAGGTGACGGTATCTGTTCAATTCTAAGTGGGCCGTCAGCCTGTCTGCTGCCCTACAGAAATAAAAAAAATAGTAACAAAAATTAATAAGTTTAGAAATCTTTTGGTTTTAAAAACAACACATTTCAAATGTTAATAAATAATATTTTTATTATAATAATTAACACGATCAAAACAGTATCAAACGTATTTTAGCGATTTTCCGGTACTTTACGCGGGAGTGCGTTTGTCAAAAATCTCCAAAAATTGCGTTACGTAATACTTGAACGCTCCCCTAGTTCCAAAGTTAGTAGCATGGCACGTGTTATGGGTATACGACTAATAAACTACACTCACATACATATAAACATATATACCTTTCTAGGAAAATAATTGTTGCAAAACAATATTTCGCATATATCGTGACCATTTTCTTTAACATTGGCAGTTATTCAGCCACGTACTGGCGAACATTTTCACACACAACAGTGGGATAATTAGGTATATATAGGTACATATATTTGTGAGATTCATATTTGGATTATATATTTATAACATTAAAATTTTCATTTAGATTGCTACCGAAGGAAATACAACTTTTATTGTAATAGTAGTATATGTAATGTTATTGTTCAAATAGAAACTTATGAAAGCGTGGGCACCTGCAGTCGTTACCGTAGTTAAATAAAAACAGTATTGTAAGTAATCTTTTATATTTTGGATTATATTTGGAAATATTTGTCTTGAGCATCATCAATATCCAAATTATTAAGCTCTTTTGGATGCGACGGTGGCTTTTCGGAGCCTGGAGTTCTACAGAGTACTGTCATAAGGCGAAAATGACTTTTCACTTCCTTTTATTGTTGAGGAACTGCAGATAAGCCTATAGATGATTGCAACACCAGGTGCGTTGCGTATGCGCTGCTGTCTAATAGGTGTACAGGAACCTAGATTATTAATGCCGGAACACACACAAGGTTATTATGGCGGCATACTTATAGACCAAGGATGGTTGCCATCCAGACGGGCTTGGGGGCCCTATCACGTAGCTAAGGTTGTTTCGTCGTCTTTTACGAGAGGTCGACCCCGGCCGCAGGGGTCAGTATTCTTACTCTACTCCAACATGGAGAAAATAAACTTACTTAAGCAATAAATAATAAAAATATTAATACAGTCGGTGAAAAGTGATAAAAAAAAAATTAATACCGGTTAGTAAAATATATCATCTTATCACCAGATCCTTTGAAGTTAAAAGATGAAGCTAATAATAAAATAATTAATTTTATTTAGTTATTTTTAATTTAGTTTTTTTAAACTTTAATTTATTTGTTGTCAATTCCCAATCGGTAAATGTTTTTAATAATTTAACACCATCTTCTGACAGAAGAACAAAAAAGCGTTAATCCTGATGATCCTGATAAAGACTAAAATTGTTAATGTTGTATATTGTCATTAGGTCTTGACTAGTGTGCAAAATTTTATTTATTTTATTTTATTTTCAAAGTGGGTCAGAATTGAATCCGATAATTCCGTTACATAAATACAGTTACATAGATACATATAGGCCAAGTTAAAAAAAAAGTGTGATAAAAAAATAGCAGAACTTATTGAAAGTGTCAGGTGTTCCCAGTCTACACCACTAAAAACTAAATAAAAACGCATCCTATTTATTCGCTTTAACTTCATTAGTTTGACTCACTTTGAATTTGCGAGGTAATATCAAATTGTGACAACATCTTATCTTTACTTATTATCTATATATCTATACAAATAAATAAAATTGGAGGGTCTATTTGTAATATTAAAATAACCGCTATTTACTAAGTGCATTTGGACGTATACACATACCAAAACAACTTTTTTACAATTTTTGTCTGTCTGTCTGTTTGTTCCGGCTAATCTCTGAAATGGATGTACCGATTTTACTATAGTAACTATTTTAAGGCTATTTTTAATTTAGAAAAAAAATTATATTTTATTAAGTTTCGGAAATTTTATAGTCCAATTTAAGTGGACCTCAGATTTATATCATCAATCATATGAAATAGAGTTCAGCTTAGGCTGGACATTGTAGGTTGAATTTCCAATTTAAGTTAATCTCAGATTTATGTCATCAGTCATATGAAATAGGAGCTTAGTCTGGACTTTGTAGGTTCCCCTCAGGGGCGCTCCTCTGTCCGAGGAGTGCACGGGTGTGCGTACCCGAGGTGCCCGAGTATCCGTCGCCTCACTCCCCCTCCCGTCCGAGGCGACGGAGTCCTACCTTTCTTCCCGTCTAACTTCAACATCCTTTCCCAAATTCGCTCTCTGTTCGTGGCGCGGTCCCCGGTGGGATGGTTGCGGGTACTGATTGGGGTTCCAGGTTCTGTCCCGGGCCTTGATTTGGTAGTCGAAACCATGCCCATTTCGACTGCGCCTGCACAGAGAGTGTTCCCGGGGCGGGAATCGCGTCCTCGCTGTCGGCTGGTCTTGCTGGGCCGGCTACGACGTTGGGCGACTCCCTGGTTTTTCTGGAGTGTCGTCTGGTAGTCGTACCCACGCTTGACTAGCGTGCGGCGGGGATGCGAGTCCCATCCGGAATCCTCCAGCACTGTGGGCTGGGGCTGGGGGACCTATAACAGCCCACCCGAAGCCTAAGGTTCCGTGGCGCGCCGATGGGCTGCATGGCCAGGGGGGAAAACCTGGTCCCGAGCGCCACACCATATAGCAAGAAGAACATGCAGTCGCTGAATGGAAAAAAACTACCCCAGGGAGGTACCACCCAACAAGGTGGAGAATCCTCCCCTGCGCCTTCGGGCGTAGGCACGGGCCCAGCGTATTCTGGGGGGGCCCACATTCCGCGAATGTCTGACTCACTCACTGAGAGAGATTTGTCATGCGATCCGGCTGACACCCGGCGCTCGCAGGTACCCGGGCCTGCGAGTGATAAATTGGCTACCGACGGACGCACAGGGGTAGGCAACCAGGCCCCTGTTGCTGATAACATTACTGGAGGCAATAGTGACGGAGGGCCGCGTAGACCGTCCTCCGTTAGGAAACGTCCACTCGACCCTGCTCTGGTGGGAGGTGGGTCGGTGGATTTGTCCTCAGATGAGGAAGGCCTGTTGGCCCCGAAGTTGCCGACCGCGAGGAGAGGTCGGCAGGCTACAAGAGGGATGAGTGCTTCACGGCCGCGGAGGGACGCACAGGATAGGTTCGTGCGCTCCAATACTCCGGCGGCCAGTGAAGCAGAAAGCGACATGCGGGTCTCTACTGAGGACCTTGGTGGCGAGAGTTGTGCCTCGCTAGGGAGCTCAAAGGCAGAGCTCAACGCCACCAGAAGAGAGCAGCGCAAAGCCGTCGCGGCCGACGAAGTGTCGGATATGGCCCGACGCGCACGCGAGCGACGCGCTGCTCTAGCGGCGGAAGGGGGGGAACCATCTGCGGTGGCCCTGAGTCGGCTTGCCTTAGACGGGGTGGACTTAGTCTTGAAGGTTGCCACCAAATCCGGCAACCTGAAGGGCACGTTCACCCGCGGCCTGAAGGAAGCTGCCGCGGACATTAAGGAGGCGGTTGGCATCCTCCTAAACAGGACGGCCTCAGACGAGGTCGTGAAGTTACAGGAGGAAAACAGCCGTCTCCGAAATGATTTGGAGGACCTCCGGCGACAAGTCGCAACGCTGAGCGAGCAGCAGCAGCGACGCACGTCCACTGATGACGCATCGGTAGTGGCCCCGGCTCCCGCACTGAGACCGGCAAACACTCATACCGACGACGAGGTCGAGCGCATTGTCCGGCTCTGCATGCTCCAGTGCGGGAGCATGGTAAATGCTCGTATGGAGGCGATTTCTCGGCGCCTCCCTGCGGAAATCCTCCGTCCGCCTCTAGCGGCCGATACACGGCGGAGGGCTGAGGAGCCGCCAAGACCTGCGCCTCGGAAGGGGAAGCCCGCGGAGGGTGCTAAAAAGCCCGTGAAGGGAGCCCCATCGAATGATCAGCCCACGACTGCCGGGTCTAAGGGTGAGACCTGGGCGACAGTCGTGGGCCGTAAGAAGGCCCGCAAAGCCGCCAAGGCGGCCTCAGCAAAAGCGCGCGCCCCCGGCCGAACCGCAAAAACGGTTGCGCAGCCTGCGCAGCGGAATGCCAAAGGCGGTCGCAAAGGACCGGCGATGCGTGCTCCGCGTTCCGAAGCTGTGACGCTCACGCTACAGCCCGGAGCTGCGGAGCGCGGCGTAACGTACCAGTCGGTCATTGCCGAGGCCAAGGCCAAGATCAAATTATCAGATCTTGGTCTTCAGTCCGTCAGCCTCAGGCAGGCTGCCACGGGCGCACGGCTTTTCGAGGTAGCTGGTGCTGCGAGCGGCAGTGCCGAAAAGGCGGACGCTCTGGCCGCCAAGATGAGGGAGGTCCTCAACCCTGAGGACGTCCGGGTCTCCAGGCCAATGAAAACCGCAGAGGTGCGGATTGCTGGTCTGGACGACTCCGTGACCTCTGAGGAGGTGGTGGCGGCCGTTGCCCGAAGCGGAGAGTGTCCGCCGGACAAGGTGCGGGCCGGCGATATACGCACCGACGCCACCGGACTCGGCGTGGTCTGGGTTCGGTGCCCTGTAGCGTCGGCGAAGAAGATCGCCTTAAGCGGCAGATTGCTGGTTGGCTGGGTTGCAGCGAGAGTGAAACTCCTGCAGCCCCGGGCGTTGCGGTGCTTCCGGTGCCTGGAGAAGGGGCACGTCCGGGCAAAGTGCACCGCTGAAGTTGACCGTAGTGACCTCTGTTATCGCTGCGGTCAGCCCGGCCACAAAGCGGCCCAGTGTTCCGCGGCGCTCAACTGCAGCTTATGTTCGGCCGCAGGGAAGCCAGCGGGACACAAAGTGGGCGGAGGGGCCTGTGGCGCGGCTGCCAGCAAGGCCAAGAAGAAAAAGAAGAGGAGCTCTAAACCTGCCGGGGAAACCTCGCCGCCCCCACAGGCTAGTAGCTCCGCGGCCAACTCCCGGCCCAGGACCGTTGCCGAGGGAATGGAATGTCAATAATGGCACAATTCCATTTCCTCCAGGGCAACATCAATCACTGTGCCAGAGCTCAGGATCTTTTACTCCAGAGCATGGCAGAGTGGTCGATCCACGTGGCTGTGGTCGCCGAGCCGTACTTCATCCCCGCCCGTGACAACTGGCTGGGGTGCGTTGACGGCTTGGTGGCCATTATTGGCGAGACTCTGATCGACCCGTCTCGGGGCCGCGGCTGGGTTGCTGCGGTCTCGGGCGGCATCGTCATTGTGGGGGCGTATTTCTCCCCCAACAAGAGTCTCGCCGACTTTGAGGGTTTCCTTGTCGAGTTGGGCGCCGTTGTAGGCCGCTATCACCCTCGTCCCGTTCTGGTGCTCGGGGATCTCAACGCCAAGTCATCGGCGTGGGGATCTCCGGTCACTGATCCTCGGGGCGAGGTGCTGGAAGAGTGGGCGGTGACGACTGGTCTGGTCGTCCTGAATCGGGGTTCGGAATACACGTGCGTGCGGCAGCGGGGCGGGTCGATAGTGGACGTCTCGTTCGCTAGCCCCTCTGTCGCCAGCCGAGTCCGCGACTGGCGTGTCGCCGTGGGGGTGGAGACGCTGTCGGACCATCGGTATATCCGGTTCGACGTCTCTACCCAGACTGCGAGCGGCCGCCATCCAACAACCCCGATTAACGACGGCCCGCGTTGGGCGCTTAAGCGCATTGACAAGGAACTACTCGAGGAAGCTGCTTTAGTCCAGTCCTGGATTTGGGAGTCGACGACGGACGGCCCCGTCGACGTCGAAGCGGTGGCGCTGTGGTTTCGCGGGGCGATGACGCGGATCTGCGATGCGTCCATGCCCCGTGTCCGCCAACAGTCCGCAAGGCGCCAGGTGTACTGGTGGAACGACGAGATCGCGCGGCTGCGCGTTGCGTGCGTTGCGGCTCGCCGTCAGTACACGCGATACCGGAGACGACGTCGACGGGATCCCGTCGAGGAAGACGCGCTGTATGAGGTGTACCGCGCGTCCAAGGAGACTCTGCGGCTGGCCATCGGCGACTCTAAGTCGCGTGCCAGGGAAGAGCTGCTGGGGTCCCTAGATCGGGATCCGTGGGGGCGCCCCTACCGTTGGGCACGGGGCAAGTTACGTCCCTGGGCGCCTCCACTGGCGCAAAGCATGCAACCCCAGTTGCTAGACGCGGTGGTATCGGCCCTCTTCCCTGAGCGAACGGGACACGTTCCCCCGGCGATGGCTTCGCCCTCAGCCACAGACTCTCCAGAGGAGGAGAGCACCGATGTCCCCGAGGTGACGCAAGCAGAGACGAGAGCGGCCGTGTCGCGACTCCGGGCTAAGAACACAGCGCCCGGACCCGACGGAGTTCCTGGTCGAGCTCTCGTCCTGGCTCTGAAGGAGCTAGAGCCCCAGCTGAGGGGGCTCTTCGCGGCATGTCTCAAGCAGGGTCAGTTTCCCAGTGTGTGGAAGGAGGGGAGGCTGGTCCTGCTCAGGAAGGAGGGGCGCCCCGCGGACTCGCCGTCCGCGTATCGGCCCATAGTGCTGCTCGACGAGGCGGGCAAACTTTTTGAGCGCATTATCGCAGATCGCCTCGTCAGCCACTTGTGCAAAGAGGGGCCGGACCTGGACAACAACCAATTTGGTTTTCGTCGGGGGCGCTCCACCATAGACGCCATCATGCGCGTGAGGGCCCTGGCGGAGGAGACGGTGTCCCGGGGTGGGGTGGTGCTGGCGGTGTCTTTAGACATCTCCAACGCATTCAACACCCTACCCTGGAGTTGTATTCGGGAGGCTCTGAAATACCATCGCGTGCCTCCCTACCTCCGCCGTATGGTAGGGGCTTATCTGGAGGGTAGATGCGTCACCTATCGGGGACGTGACGGTGCCGGTCGGCACCTCATGTCGTGCGGTGTTCCGCAGGGATCGGTTTTGGGACCGCTCCTGTGGAACATCGGCTACGACTGGGTGCTGAGAGGCGAGCTCCCGTCGGGCGCCGACTTGACGTGTTACGCGGACGACACGCTTGTCACTGCCCGGGGGAGCTCGCACAGGGAGGCGACGTTGATAGCCACGGCTGCGGTGTCACAGGTGGTGAACCGCATCCGGCGCCTGGGCCTGAAGGTGGCCCTTAACAAGTCGGAGGCCATGGTGTTTCATGGCCCCCGACGTGCGCCGGCGCCGGGATCACACATTGTGGTCAGTGGGGCCCGGATAGCTGTCGAGTCCACCATGAAGTATCTGGGATTGGTGCTCGACAGCCGATGGGAATTTGGGCCCCACTTCCGGCGGCTGGCGCCCAAGCTGATGGGTGCAGCGGGCGCGCTTTCGACGTTGCTTCCCAACTTGGGGGGTCCGAGCGCCGCCTGTAGGCGGTTGTACGTGGGAATCGTGCGGTCCATGGCCCTGTACGGGGCCCCTGTTTGGGCGTTGGACATGACGGCCAGCACTCTCGCCATTCTGCGCAAGCCGCAGAGGGTGATGGCCGTCAGAGTCGTCCGCGGGTATCGCACGATTTCCTACGAGGCGGCTTGCGTCCTGGCCGGATCCCCGCCCTGGGACCTAGAGGCGAAAGTACTCGCGTCATTATATCGATGGCGCGAGGAAGAGCGGGCACGGGGCTCGAGGCCGGCGCAGCGCCAGATCGCGCTGCGCCGAGAGGAGCTCCGTCAGGTCTTGGTGGCGGAATGGCGGCAAAGGCTTCTGCGCCCTACCGCCGGCCTCGCTACCGTCGAGGCGATCCGGCCAGTACTCGACGACTGGCTCGGGAGAAGGCACGGCTCCCTGTCGTTTAGGGTGACGCAGGTGCTGTCGGGGCACGGCTGCTTCGGCAAGTACCTGTGCCGCATAGACAGGGAGCCGGACGCTCGGTGCCATCACTGCGTCCACGGCGGGGAGGACACGGCGCAACACACACTCGCCGAGTGTGTAGCTTGGGAGGAGCAGCGCCGTGTCCTCACAAATGAAGTAGGAGGAGATCTGTCGCTGCCGGCCGTAGTGCGGAGGATGGTCGGTAGCGCAGAGTCGTGGGACGCAGTGGTGTCCTTCTGCGAGGACGTGATGTCGCAGAAGGAAACTGCGGAACGGGAGAGGGAGATCTCGACTCCCTTCCCCGGCCGCAGAAGGCGCACCGGGCGCAGGGGAAGGGCGGATAACGCCCTTTTCCGGCCCCCATGAATGGGTCCAGGGGCGAGGGACTTGGGGAAGTCCCCGCCCCCTATTCGATGGACCCGAGGCGGAGGCGCGTGCGGGTGTCGGCGCGCGCCTCTGAGGCGATGCACGGGGTAGTTAAACACCTCGCTACCCCGTGCAGGAGATGAGGCCCGGACAGACCGGGCCAGCACTAGTGTGGGGCTGCGGAAGAATCTGGATTCCCGCGGCCCCGCGCGCACGTGTGAGGAGACACCGGGGTGGTGGTTTTAGCCGGTAGGAGTCCGGCATGCCCCTCCGCCTTTCCCCAGGCGGAGGTAGTCCATGAGGATTTCCCCACCCCGTAAAAAAAAAAAAAAAAAAAAAAAGGACTTTGTAGGTTCGAACGTACGTATTCCGGAGACGCATGGCGTAACAGTTGCAATCGATAATACTGACTGTTTGCATGTTTTTTCATTTATATTTTAGGGTTTATAGGGTTTGTAATCCAAAATAAAACATAAGATATATCCAAAAAATTCTGCCCAAAGTCACTATTCCACGCGGACGGAGTCGCGGGCACAGCTAGTTAGTAAAATAATATACAGCTCCAAGTTTTACAGAGTTGCGTTACTGCCTTATTTTTCAACCATAATAAAACCTTTTAAGGTGTGTGTCGTGAATGCAAAGAAGTTACAAAACCATGGTAGTGAGTACATACATTTCGTTAGTTATTGCATGTTTATAGTTTATACGACAATACCTTATAAATAATTAATAAAAATAATGTATAATAAATTACAAATGATGTTATTGAATGTTAAAAATGTGTTATCTTCATATTTTTGCGTAAATCCTAGGTGCTTTTTTTGGGGGGGAAACTCCGATTGACGAGAGCTCCCGGTCCAGGGGGATCGGGGCTATATAAATCACAGTTGCTAACTATACTTTGTAACAGTGAATATCAACAAGTGTTTACTAATTTTTAGAACTATTTTAATAAGATGTTTGTGATTTAGTTTGTTATTTAATAAATAAAGAAATAAAATTGTTATCTAAGTTGTTTAATAGCTTTATGCATGTTGTGTAAGTAATAGCAAACTCTACAAAATATCCAAACAGCATGTTTAACGTTACATATTATGATAGTTGAATGAAATGGATGATTTATCTTTGTTTTTCCTGTCTTTACCTTGCTTTGAGTGAGTTCGGTACAACTTCTCTCCAGCCTTTTTCTTCTTTTTTTAATGAGCCCCAAAGAAATGCATAAATGCAAAAAATCACTTAGGCTACCCAAAAATAAATATTGACTTTGACTTATTTTAGTCATTTCAACATTAATACTCTTTTTTATCATGTCATCTTTTAAGTGACAGAGTTTGTACTTCACTGGTACTACTTTGAAACGTTATTTAACACAGCTATTGACTTAAGTGCGCATCCAAAGATCACGAGTTCAATTCCCGACCCACCATCTGGGTGTTTCTGTATATTTATTTATTTACAAAAAAAAGTTTTTTTATCCGTGCAGGGGCGGAGAAAGAATACTAACCTCTGCGGCCGGGGGCGGCCTGTCGTTAAAGGCGACAAAACAATCCACCCTAGCTACGTGGTAGGGCCTCAAGCCCGTCGGGATGGCGACCATCTTTGGTCTTGAGTATGCCGCCATAATAACCTTGTGTTCCGGCATTAGTGACCCAAGTTATATATATAGGACAGCAGCGTGTTCGCGATACCACTGGCGTTGAAAACACCTAAGTAACTGCTAAATTTTAAACGGGCTGTCAGCCTGTCAGCTGTCCTACAGCAATAAAAAAGTACATTTGCTGTATATTCGTTATCAAGTACCCATGACACAAGTGTTAAGCTACTTATTTTCATACTAGATGGCGTTGTCTGAACTGACCCAGTATATTCACTTACATTTTAATTCTACCAACAGCACATCTTTTCTGTGTATATTGAAATCCACATAGCGTTGGTTTTGTTAATTTTTTTTTAATGTAAGGGTATAGTCGTTTACAGTGCGCAGTAGTACTACGTGGCATTTGCGTGGACCTTGAATGGGGACCGGTTCTTCTACTACTCCCAGATTTGGGTCATTCATAACTTTCGATTTCGCTTCATTTTGTACCGATACGAATTTCAACTTGTTTTGATTAATTTTAAACTCTTTTGTTCGAGAAATTTCCATTACGTTATTAATAAAAGAATGAGGTTACTTCCTAAGGAGTCGAATGGGTCTATTAGTTACTAGTTTATAAAAAGCAAAAGAATACTATAGAAAGAATACTATTAGGTTTTTTTTTACTTTTGTTGATGATTTAGTTTGTGTAAGCTTAATTTATATTTTATTTATATTTTATTCCTTTTCTCCAATGATTTTTTGGTTAAAGAGATATCCAAAGGTATCGAGAAGTTAAGTAAGTTATTATTAACACAGAACTATCATCATCGGAAGGGTTATTCGAGGTCGCTTCCAAAAAATGCCGTAGAGATAAATTAAAATATGAATGAAAAATCTGTTGCATATAAATAATCATCATCTAAGCGCCATACCCCGGTTACAACCCAAACTTCCGTTTGATGCCCGGGGTCCGCTTACCGACTTTTTCTACTCCACTTCGCACGGTTGGTTCCGACACTCATGTACGGAAGTGAAAGTTGGGTATGGCAGAAGAAACATGAAAACAGAATAAATGCAGTTGAGATGAGAGCGTTAAGGAAGTATGATAGAAGTTAAACTGAGTGACAGGATAAGAAATAGTGAGATAAGGAAACGTTGTGGTCTGAAAGAAGATGTAGTGACAAAAATTGAGAAAGGTATGCTGAGATGGTTTGGCCATGTTGAGAGAATGAATGAAGAACGATTGACGAAAAAAGTGTATAATGCAAGTGTAATTGGAAGTGTTGGAAGGGGTAGACCTAGGCGGACGTTTCGAGACCAGATCAGGGACGTCTTGAAAAAAGGCCAGGTCAAGAGTACCCTAAACCGAAGGGCATGTATGAAGGGAATAATGAAAGTGGACGAAGCGAAACAAGTATGTAAGGATCGTAGCAAGTGGAAAGAAGTGGTCTCTGCCTACCCCTACGGGAAAGAGGCGTGATTATATGTATGTATGTATGTACTTCGCACGGTCTTAAGTATCCCTGGTAGTGAGCCCTTTACGACGTCAAGCCAGCACTTTTTGGTTCTACCCCTCCTGCCGGAGCCCGGCGGAGACGGCATGGCCAGACATTTGTTTCCCACGTAAGCATCCGGTTGCCGTAAAACGTGGCCATACCAACGGAGCCGAAACTCCTGCAATTTATCCGCAATGTCACGGACATGAAGACTGCCGCAAATGCGGGAGTTCCCAACGCGGTCCTTACGCGTCACTCCATACATCCACCGCAGCATATTCATCTCCGTGATACGCAGTTCTTGCTTGTGTCGCTCTAACATCGGCCACGCTTCACAGCCGTATAAAAGGATAGGCCTAATGATGGTCTTATAGACCTGTCCCTTCAACTTTACCGGCATCTTGGGGTCACAAATGACACCAGTTACCTCACGTCGTTTGGCCCACGCGGCAGCAATGTGTGCCTTGACGTCACAATCGATGTCACTAGACGCGTGAAATACAGATCCCAGGTATTTCACTTGATCCGTGCGCTCGACCTTGTCGCCGCCTATGCCTACGGGTATGGGATCTGTCGAGTTACAGGCCAAGTACTCGGTTTTCGCCACATTGAGCTTCAGACCACCGTTCTCAAGCGACTCCTTCCACGCCTTCAAGCTTCGCACCAGCGTACATAATATAAGCACTATCACTTACTTTGGGACGTAACAATGTGTCGTTTGTCGCTTTTTTGTATTTATCCGTGCAGGGGCGGAGAAAGAATACTAACCTCTGTGGCTGGAGTCGGCCTGTCGTAAAAGGCGACAAAACAACCCACCCTAGCTACGTGGTAGGGCCTCTAGCCCATCTGGATGGCGACCACATTTGGTCTTAAGTATGCCGCCATAATAACCTTGTGTTGTATTCCGGCATTAGTGACCCAAGTTCCTGTACCCTTATGGAATAGCAGCGTGTGCAGCTCATACACTGGCTTTGCAAACACACATAGGCGACGGTAACTGCTAAATCCTAAGCGGGCCGTCAACCTGTCTGCTGTCCTACAGCAATAAAAAAAAATTCAAATTATGCTACACGTTATTTCTTTACTTAAACTTATTTCAGTTGAAGTAATATTATTCTCACACTTCGGCTAATTTAGCACACTCATGTCCACTGTTCGCCCTTGGCGCCGTACATAGGAGCTCTAATTACGACGTGACAAACACATCTATTGTTTTATTTATCCGTATATAATTATACTATGTTTTGTTAGAACATTAAAAAATGCTATCCGTGCGGGGTAAGTAAGAATACTAACACTTGCGGTGGAGTTGGCCTGTCGTAAAAGGCGACAAAACAACCCACCCTAGCTACGTGGTAGGGCTTCAAGCCCGTCTGGATGGCAACAACCCTTGGTTTACAAATATTATTTATTTATTTGAAAATTTATACAATATTGCATTATGTTCAAGTATTACGTAACATTTTTTTGGAGATTTTCGGGGAAAGTCCTATGTAACGCGCCATAACGTTTTTCTCTCCTCCCTAGTAAAACGTTACGTAACCACCAAGTGACCATTTTTACCTAAAAGTCACAATTATGTGGCGTAAAGTACCGGAAAGTCGCTAAAATATCTTTGTCGTTGAATTAATCGTATTAATATTATTTATTAACATTTGAAATGTCTTGTTTTTCTTCTCTCTACGCGACCGTTCTGAAGGGTTAAAAAACAATGTTACGTAACGCGTAGTTCAAAACCCCCCTCCCGCCCCTGTAATGCATCGTAATGTTTTACATAACCCTACTCCAAATTCGTTACGTAATACTTGAACGCTCCCATAAATTTCTAAATTATTATAAATAGTTATGAACTTCATGTCAAAAATTTCAATATACAGGGTGACTTTGACAAACCCGTCCAAATTTTTTTTACGCACTAAACATCATTTAAGGAACCCATTTTTGCAAAAAAATTTGTATGTAAAATTTTCAAAATAATATATTTCATATATGATCATTAATTCAATCGTACAGAATAGTCCTATGGTGCAACCTTCGTACGTTAACCTGTTATTACCTGTCTCTGTCTCTCCCGCGTATTGCGTATTCGCTCACCCGGTGCAATGCCGCCGTCCTCGGCCTTTTACTAGGTCAGATGAAGAGGTCATTGACACTCTAGCGCCGTATTATGTAAATTGCTAGTTCTTTGAATGACTTTGTGATGCTGATTACTGAACATTTTTGTACTATGTGATACAAAACTAAAATACATGTTTCTCATAATTTTACTAAAGATTCTTCTGTGTGAATTTGGACGGGTTTGTCAAAGTCAGCCTGTATATAATATATATAAAGTAGCAAACAAATAACTACTATTTTTAAAAAACAAAAGAGAATTGATTGTTTTTATTACTATTATTATATCTAAGGCTATGCCTTCCAAGCTATTTTCTTTGCAAGAAGAATGTATCGCATTATCACTATTTATTGAACACCCTTCGTAATAGATTTGTATGAGTATTTATGTGGTATTAAGAATTATATGCATAATTAACAAGAAACGTGTATTACATTGAACGAATATCTAGACGCCGAAGCTCTTGCATTGCGAGCACCAAAGACAATAAAGATTTTATATCTCACAAGAAAACCATGAATACTTCGTTATTAGGCTATTATTTAGGTAAATTAACCACGAGGGGCCACTTTGTCAGGCGAGATCGGTCTGTTTCGAAGCATTTGGGGTAAATTAACGCAAATTAGGTAATTGGGGTTTGATTATTCCAAGAATTGGCATCGCCTTAATGTCCTTTTCATTTTTAATGTCGTCAAGGTATAATTTACTAATGTGTATTATTTTATATTCTTTTATGTCTTTACTATCATTATTTTAGAAGATATCCCATTTAACATTTCTTATATATAGTAATAATATATAAGTAGTAAAAAATATCCGCGATGCCTTAGGGAGGCCGCACACCAGAGATACATTTGTATTAAAATAATTGTGGCGCCACATTTATCGCCCCCGTATATTTGTGTGTAAACACGCACACTAGGACACTTTTGTAGTAGGTGCAGTTTGTGTCGAAACGCTTGTCGCGCTACACTAATTCAAGATCGAACACGTTCGTTTTATGTGGCGCCGTGCTCTAGAAAAATGAAAGACAACATTGAATTTTACGTTAACTTTATTGCAGAGGTTGAAAAAAATCCCTATTTTATACAATCAATTGATTGAACTAAATTTAATAATAATTGATATCTATAATATCAATGACATTCTATAATAATAATGAAACTTTTCTTCATCGGATCGTAATTCTTGCGAAATTTTGAGATTTCCGCAAACTGTACAATTTTTATTACATATATATTTTTATACATCAAAAAATCGTCGTCGTCGGACGATGATATCGACATTCTGTTGCTGGTGCCACGCCACAACTGTGCTTCCGATGTGAGCATACACGATACATTTGCTGTAAGCTGAATTGTAGCGTAGTAATTGTAGCGACGTAAATGTATGTTGCGTATAGCGTGTGGCGCCGGTGTGCGGCCTGATTTAGGGGTAAAAAGCCATGAGCGACAGTAACTGCTTACTATAGTACTTATAAGTAGGCCACCAGTCTGCAGTTCTTCAGCAATAAAAACAAAAAAGGAACATTGACTGAAGGAATTTAAAAAGACGTGCAAACCAGATTAGCGTCAGGAAGCAGATGACCTCCGTGGCGTAACGGCTAACGCCTATCGATACGCTTGCGGAGGGCACGGGTTCGATTCCCGTCCCGCGTCTGGCTGTTTATGTATAGTATTTACTTAGTTTGGGACTAGATGGCGTTGTGTGAATTCTCCCAATATAGTTATTATTATTATTATTTATGTATCCTTCCACCCAGGAGCCAGACCGTAGAGGAACGCCGGGGTAGTTTTAGGGTATGGCAGCGACTTATGACCCCTTGTCAACTGTGGGTGCACATGAGAGCATTTTGTTCCGGCATTAGTGACCCAAGTTCCAGTACCCTTATGGGACAGCAGCGTGTTCGCAATGCCACTGGCGTTGCAAACACTTATAGGCGACGGTAACTGCTAAATCCTAAGCGGGCCTGCAGCCTGTCTGCTGTCCTACAGCATTAAAAAAATAGTGTATAATTCTTGGAAAAACAAGATATTTAAATCATTTAGCAGTAACATAGAGTTCCCACGTTCTTCTCACAGTTTGCTAAATATGACGTAAGGTTAGCACAATAAAGGTCTCACGTAAACTGGCTTCCCGGTCTGAAAATAATGTTGAGCGCACACCGCGGGAGGCAATTTGCGGCCCACGTGACAATTGTGACAATTACTGTCAATGTCAAACACACTCCGTTCACGGGGTCTTGTCACAAAAATCGCAGAGCACAGAAGTAACGTTTAAAACTGAAGAAATGTCTGATGTTTTAACCAACTACTTTAGGTTCTGTTATAGTTTTGTTAGTAAAGTAAGTTTTAAATTTATGAATTTGAAGGGGTTGTGTGGATTCTGAAATCAACCAAGAGGTCCCCGGTTTGAATCTCAATTTTAATTTGCATTTTATAACATAAATACCAGGTAGATACGGTGATGAAAAGCATCACGAGAAAATCTACTAACTAGAGCAGAGTTCCCCAAACTTTTTTGTGTCGTAGACCCCTTGCCATGTTTTTCCGTGTTGGGTAGACCCCCTACTTACCTGATATTGATTTCCTGTAAATTTCTAACTGTAGTGAAGTTTAGTGTTAAAAACTTAAAGTAAAAACACATGTTAATTTATACATTTCTTAATTGAATTTAAATTAAAACTACTCAAAATAAAATTTTGTATCTGTTATGTAAAATATACGTAACATTAAATAAACATAAAATAAAATTTTTACTTCATAGGTACTTTTATAAATAATGTAATGTTTTGATATTATAAGATAGTATGATGTAAGTAAATAGGTACTATCAGTGTATGTGTTGAGATCCACTATCGTGGACCCCCATTTTCATTTCATGGACCCCCACATTTTTTTTCGCTGACGTAGACCCCTTGTAGGTTGTCATAGACCCCTAGGGGTCGATATAGACCACTTTGGGAATCACTGAACTAGAGTGTATGCTGAGATCTTCAGTGGACAAGCGTGGAGGGCATTCGTTCCCTTTAGCGAGAGGCCCTAGACCAATTATGGGACATTATGACATTATTTATTTCACATTGACTAGGACTCGCAATTATACTCGTAGAATAAAATAATAATATTAGATATAAAATGAACTACTGTTATGGTGATTAATTTTATAATTTTTTTCCGTGCTAGGGCGGTGTAAGAATACTAACCCCTGCAGCCGGGTTTGGCCTGTCGTAAAAGGCAACTAAACAACTCTAGCTACGTAGTAGGGGCCTAAGCCCATCTGGATGGCGACCAGCCTTGGTTTACCAGTATGCCGTCATGATAAAGTTGTGTTGTGTTCCGGCATTAGTAACCCAGGTTCCTATACCCCTACGGGACAGCAGCGTGTTTTCGGTACCTATATAACGTATGTAACTGCTGTTATTAAGTAGGCCGTCAGTTTGTCTGCTGTCCCTGAGCAATAAAAAATATATATTACTACGTCTCACACAAAATACAGGCTATGCTTAATTTGAAGGCGTAAAGTCAATCATTCAATTGTAAAGCACTTGAATAAAATGACATTTGGGCGTGAATTTGAAATATGTCCACATTCGATACGTCTGCAGAATGGAGTGCACGATTTTTTAGTTCTGTGCACTCTAATACTTTATAGTTTTGTGTTCGTGGCAGGTTTTTACTAGCTGCAAACTATTTATGCAGTGTTTGTATTCTTGTAATTTAATCTCTTGCCGTTTTATGAGGAGCTCGAGTCTTTCCTAGAGGCATCAGTCAGTATGTCCTCCACGCTTTACCAAGGCGGATTGGTGGGTTACACATACCGGTGATCTCGGTATGCAAGTTTCTTTACGATGTTTTCCTTCATTTCGTGCCCGACACTTGATTGGTCTTCGCCTGCTCAAACAGATGGAATCAAAAGACCTCACGGTCATCGCGCCATGTTCCCCGACACACATCCCCTCGAACCCCAGACACAGTGAAAACACACTAGAAATTGTTATCCACCACAAACTTCGTTGCCCTATCCAACTGGAGGCGATGTACGACCTGGACACAAAGCACCTACCAATCCTTGTGACGCTAGCCCTCGTGGAACCACTGTCTCTACGTCCGGAATTTTTCGCCGTACCTGGAGGGACAGTTCACGCCACACCCGGTCCCGGAAGCGGCCACATGGATCACAAAACAACACCACGAGCGTGTCGAGAGGACCGTCGAGGACTTCCTGGCGCGCTCAGCCACTCCCTTGAGCGGGGAAGACTTATCTCCCCCGCTGAGGTGCACGAAACCGCACTCCACCTGTCGCTCCGGAAGGCACTGGGATGCAAAGGACTCAGTGCCGCTACACTTCGTCGGTTGCCGAGGAGGGGAGTCGCAGCTCTCGCTCGTCTCTTCAACTGCATCCTACGCACACACCACTTCCCAGACGCCTGGAAAATTGGAAAAGTTGTCATGCTTCCGGAGCTAGGTAAAGACCGCCGCTTGCCAGCGAGCTACCGGTCGGTACATACATACATTACATAACAACATACAATACAGCCATCGTCGGGCCACTGTGATGCCCCGTCGCTCACATAGGTGTGTGTGCTCCGGCGGCCAACTTGACGTCACCGGGGGTAGTCGCCCCCTGAGTCTATGCCGGAGTAAAGAGGTCTGCCTCGAAGCCCCAACCTGCCACTGATGAAGGGGAATAAGACGCCACTTAATAAGTATATGAAAATCCTGGAACAACTAGTATCAGTCTTTTATTGTGAACACGATTCCCAAGAAACCCTCCAAGGAAGTACTCTGCTTTCAATAACAAAGACACTGGAGGCAAGAAACCACTGCACGTCCAAAATTTCAGGATTCAATCTAGGTTTAATGTTAAGTTGATATAGATTTTTACGAGTGTTATACGGCGCTAAAAACTAACAACCCAAACCATATTGTTCGAAACTAAATGGAAAACAAACAGTCCCGAAGCAGTTGCTTGTCACAAACAAACATTTGTTCGTCAAATAATCGGGTGACGACCGCTCACTGCCCGCCTGTCACCGGCACCCGATGTTTTGGTACTTTACCACTATATTATTTTACTATAAACAGTTGAAATTTATAGGTTTAGATGCGAACTTTGGACTTCTGTTTCCATTTATCAACATACAAGTCTTTACGACGAAAATCATCCCAGATTCAAATCCTGTTGATTGACTGGTAATACTGTGCGTCGTTTTGCGTATTCATTATGTATAGTGTCTTATTTTTGCTGGGTGAGAAGAAACAGTTTGACCCATGCCAGAAATCTCTGTGATTTCATCCGCTTCCGCATTCTAGTGATAAGATTATGTCGATTAAGTTACGAGGTGATGGCGTTGTAAGGGCTTCTTAATAGACTGGTAGCTAATCAGAGATTTTTGTTCTTTTTTATGTCTGAGGGCAGGAGACAGGCTAAAGGCTCACTTAATAGTAAGCAGTTATCGTCGCCTACGGATGTTGGCGATGCTAGGAGCACCGCGAACTCGCAGCTATCCCATAGAGGTACAGGAACCTGGGTCACTAATGCCGGAACACAACACAAGGTTATTATGGCAGCATACTTATAGACCAAAGGTGGTTGCCATCCAGTGGATCCAAGCCTGATCTCTACCACGTACCTAGGGTAGTTTTACCGCCTTTTACGACAGGCCGAACCCGGCCACAAGCGTTTGTATTCTTACACTGTTGCGAAAATGTAAATATATCTTTAAAAAGTGAAATGAATCAACCTAGCAACTTCTATAGTCATAGCTTAAGGTTTTTATAATTTGTATACCGTAATATCAAATTTTCATGATGATCAACACCGGCTTATTCAAAAATGTTGGCCGAGAATTTGGATGCGAACTTTTTAAATTAAGTTGAAAGTACTTTTTAATTGGCAATATAAAAATATAAATGCTTAATGAAGAAATTACTTCAGGCCATCGGTCCCAGAATGGGCTTCACTTCGCTACCAGACAATGGAATGCAATTAAATTGCCCCTGCCTACTATTAGGGTTGCCAGATCACTTTAAAAATATTTATAATATGTACAATATATTACACAACTACAAAAATATTTTTTTTTGTTGCCCTGGACATCTCTACAAATTTTATGTTTTCAAGTGCGCAGTTTACGAGTATATTCATGAAAATAATGAATGTACTCTAGTTTTCATGATTTCAGCGTATCTTATATTTTAAAGAAATAAACGAAAATGATTTTCTTTTTACTTGGTCAACAAAGTGGATACACCAAATACTGTTGGGCAGTAGCAAATACGTTGTCTGTGGGACAGTATTAGAGTAAACTTCATCCACAAAATATCTTGTTCCCACAAGATGTGTGGATGTGGCCTATGAGAAAGTCCTTCACTGTCGGTAAAGTCAAAGTAATAAAGAAACTATTATTAAACAGAGATCAAATTAAAAGTATGATCAAACAATCCATTAAAGCGTTAGACAGGGATTGTTTCAAGTATATTTACAGAATATTTTACAGAAAATGTTCCTCAAGATGAAAGATGTAATTATTATCACAGTTATGACAGTTCCTGAAAGTGAAGCTTGGAATTTGAATTTGTAGAATTTGAATTGGTAGTAGAAAATTTTCTAGGTAACCATAAATTATAAAATTATGAAGAAATTGTGCATAAAATGTTGATAATCTTTTAGAATTCAGGAGCAAATATGAGTATAATGTTGCATTTTCTCCACAGTTATCTGGATAGATTTTCTGATAATTTAGGAAATAGGGAATAGGTAAGGAACAAGGCGAGCATTTCCACCAGGATCTAAAAATAATGAAAGAAAGGTATCAAGGTAGACGGGACTGCCACATGATGACAGATTACTGCTGGTCTTTAAAAAGAGATTGTTTCCTAAAAATTGTAGAAGAAAAGTACATAAAAGACGTTTCAATGAAGAATGACATGGATTTTCAATATTTTTCTGTCTCTTTACTTTGATGAATATTACATATTATGATTTAAAAAAATACATTATAAATATTTTTTTCATATTTTTATTCAAAATTTTGTAGTTTAAAATTAAAATCAAGATTAAAAAAAAACTAGAGCAAATCTTCCAAAATCATTGATAGTTTCATGAATTGTGAGCATAAATATATCAGAAATCAATTTTATATGAATGGCAACAAAACCACTCTTGATCAGTGTTATCAATGAAGGAACTTCTTTAATATATCACATTCACTCATCATTCTAAGCTAAGAGGGGCTTTATTAGCTTAATTTTGAGGAGGGATTTCTCTTCTATAGGAAGAATTAATACATCCCAGGAAAGTGGGTGATACATCATCACCACATCCAAGTGCTGAATATTGTCAAAACGACCACCAGATAAGGATTACAACGATCACAATTATTACAACGACAACAACAACCTCTGAAAATTTACCAAAACGAGCACACGACAGATGACCACAACGACCTACGATCTCAACGACCACCAACCACACGCTTGCGTTAAATTCCCATATGGGTTTATGAAAAGTCTTTGACCTACATTTACAAATAATAAAATATTTATTGTTGATCGAATTTAGTTATGTATTGTTTAATTTATGTGAAACAGCAGACAGGCTGACGACCAACTTTATAGTAAACAGTTACTGTCGCCTATAGATTGCAACGCCAGGGGTACCGCTAATACGCTAGCATTCGCGTTAGAGAACTGGGACCTGGATCACGTATGTTGAACATAACACAAGGTTATTATGGCGGCATATTTAAAGATTAAGGGTAGTTGCCATTCAGACCGGCTTGGAACCCTACCACTTAGCTAGGGCTGTTTTATCGCCTTTTAACGACAGGCCGCAGCCGCGTCAGCGCAGGTCATTCTATCCTTGCATGGAGAAAGGTAGTAAGTACTCAAACACAGTTATTCAATTTATTTTTCTTCGTCACGATTGCTCCAATAATCTATATATTTACTTACAAATTTTTTTTTCTACAACCTTTTTATATCATTTGGGTTTAATTACATTTTAACCAAGTCGTACTGTAGCTTAAGTTATTCACTCAAACGACTTGCATGCATTCAATAATGGCGCATCTTTTATTACCTATAATGATGATATAAGTTATATTATTTAAATTTTTCTCTCATTAAAGCTACGTAACGAATGAACACGAATATTTTTTTAGACGTGTTTATTTCCATTATTGTAAAAGTTTTACCTAATTTTAAAGTAACCGTATTCACAAATTTTATTTATATAAATTACTAGTGTTCAAAAACCTACATATTTAGTCTCTCCATACTTGATAATTCCTTTGGGTTATAGGAAAATAAATATCGTTGGCAACACTATCTGCCCAAATCCACTTTTATCCGCTCCGATCCGGCTCGAACCGGATTAAAAGTTTAATATAACACACGAACAGTTGTATATCTGAAAAAACATCGATTTTGTTATTATCGAGTTAGCAGTATGTTGGAATAGAATTGAGAATCAGGTTAACTTAATCAATTTATGAAGTGACACAGGTACTCTCGAGGCACAGCTGCTCCTGGCGGTGCCTGTGTTGCATCGCTCAAAAGGAGCAAACGACAGAGTGCCACCACTGCGACACCGGCGACGAGAACACGACGCTCCGAACCCTCTAAGTATGTCCCGCATGGGAATCAGAGCGCCGATACCTCGTTGCCACCATCGGTCGTGAACTCTCGCTCCCAGCCATCATCCTAGTGATGGTCAGAAGCCAAGCCAAATGAGACGCCGTCGCGTTCTTCTGCGAGACAGTCATGTCCGCAAAGGAAACAGCGGAGAGGGAGAGGGAGTGCGCCAGGCTCCCCTCCCGCTCACACAGCTGTAGCCTGAGAGAGGGGCGCGTATCGTAGTGGGCTTGCACCTGTCGGGGCCGCGGCCTGACTATACGTCGCGTCCCTGGCCTCAGCGCTTAAGGCATTTTGGTGGGTATACCAGCGACGGGCGTCCACTAGCCTAGAGAAGGAGACGTATAGGCGCATTGCACGGGGAGTTCCACACTATCCCGCCGCCCATTCTCACGCGGCGGGTGTGCACTGTGCATTTCCATCTCCCAAAAAAAGAAAGTCAATTTATGAAGATTTTTTTGTTACTGCTAGCATAACTATAATATGAAGGTAATATTTAGGCTTCTTAATTATGGGGGACGCAGAAAAAATAAAATAACTCAAGCTCCAAAACGGATGAAAAGACTACAGTACAACAAATGAAATATTTATTTTAATGTTGTTTTACTTCATACACAATAATTGTCTTTTGATGTCGTGAGATTTTTAGAGATTTCAACGCTTTGATTATTATGTCTAGTTTGCCTAAACCGCTGTGTGATTCTAATCATTACAATCACTTTCAAATAAATTACTTATAAAATTTTATATGAAAATGTTTTACTCCTTAACTCAAAGTTTAACTTTTTTCATATAACAGATATTGGCTTGACAACGACGATATGTCGTTTTTAATTAAGTTGTACTGTTGTACATATAATATTTAATAGCTTGAATACAATTTAAAACTATCTAACTCTAGCTATCTATCAATCTATCTAGTTACAATTTAAAACTAGCGTCTCAATACATTTTAGAAAATATATTGTATGTTAAGAAAAATATCACAGATTTTCAACAAAGATAAATTGATTACACCTTCTTGTAGACTCCGGAAAGTATACAATAGTTTTATTGGGCAAAGTATACTTTTTTACAATAAAATCCCAGGGGAAATTCAAAGAATTACAACAAATAAGTTTAAAAAAGCTATTAAGCAATGTCTGTGTGGGAAAGGATATTACATCATTAAGGATTATATTGACGACCGCACAGACTGGGAATAAAAAACAATTATATTGTCATTATGCTCACTCATAAACCATTCGCTGGGGAGTTTGTTTCGCCGTTTCTTCTTAAGCCAGCGTTTTGCATTGGAGACGGTAGTAGATTTTTGACATCCAATAAATGGTCTGTTCTGAATCTTATATTGAAATAAATGATTATAATTTGATTTGATCTACTTACTTAGGCTTTTACGTATCTTGCTTTAACTGCGTTGGAGTCAATCCAACACTTAAATCGTACAAGACACAAACAATATTTCCCCGAAACTGGTTCTTAATTAATTTATTAATTATAAAGTCTACTCTTAAACAATAATATGCAAACATATTATAATTATCTAATAACAACAGGGCTGATCTGTATAATCGAGTATTAATTCGATCCAATATGCCTACACTCTGAATAATAACGTGATTATGATAATGCAACATTGCGGTATAATATTATCAGGGGCTTAATATAAAATTAGCTGTTTGTAATTTCGAATTAAATTTATTGTAGTTATTTTATTAGTTTAATACGAATGATATACTACTTATATACTACAGAACTTGCTAATAAATAATGTTTATACCATACAGAATCTCTTTTAAAGTTATATGTTTATTATTATTTCTATTATTTGTATGTATTATATGGATTTAAAATTGGAATAGAATATATCAAAATTATCTACTTTTAAATATTTTGTAAACCTATTATTATATCCTTCTTTATAGTACGATACAACTAGACCACAATAAAATTCCGTAAATGTTGTGCATTCAAAAGTTGTCTGGAGAAATCGCTTTCAGCGATAAGACCGCCACTAATTGTACGTTATATCTTTTTATCTATAGTGAAATCTGTATCTGTTTTGTACTTAAAGAATCATCATCATCATCTCAGCGTTCATCCCGGTTGCAACACAAACTTCCGTTTCGGTGCCCGGGGTCCGCTTTCCGACTTTTTCTATTCCACTTCGCGCGATCTTCAGCATCCCTGGTAGTGAGCCCATTGGCACGCATATTACCCTTTACGACTTCAAGCCAGCACTTTGTGGGTCTACCTCTCCTGCCGGGGTCCGGCGGAGGCAGCATGGCCAGACATTTGTTTCCCACGTAAGCATCCGGTTGCCGTAAAACATGGCCGTACCAACGGAGCCGACACTCCTACAATTTATCTGCAATGTCACGGACATGAAGACTGTCGCGAATGCGGGAGTTTCTAACGCGGTTCTTCCGCGTCACTCCACACATCCATCGCAGCATATTCATCTCCGTGACACGCAGTTCTTGCATGTGTCGCTCTAATACCGGCTACGCTTTACAGTCGTATAAAAGGACAGGCCTAATGATAGTCTTATAAACCTGTCCCTTCAACTTTACCGGCATCTTGGGGTCACAAATGACACCAGTTACCTCACGCCATTTGGCCCACGCGGCAGGAATGCGTGCCTTGACATCGCAATCGATGTCACCAGACACATGTAACACAGATCCCAGGTATTTCACTTGGTCCCTGCGCTCGACCGTTTCGCCGCCTATGCGTACGGATGTGGGATCTGTGGAGTTACAGGCCAAGTACTCGGTCTTCGGCACATTGAGCTTCAGACCACCGTTCTTAAGCGACTCCTTCCACGCCTTCATACGTCGCACCAGCCTACCCCTGTCCGTATCTGCCAGCGCGATATCATCAGCTTATATAAGCACTTTTGTACATAAAGAATATTCTATTCTATATACCTACTACAATATACTACCTATACTACTACTAGTATATACTTTTCTTTTCAAACTGAGTACATAAATACCCAGACGATTCAGACGTTCCGACGTCACGAAGATCGTCGAAGAAAGGAAAGCATGGCTAAAGCGTTATGCTACGGTTTGGTACCACGCTCTTAATAAAATAGCTATCCTTGAACTGTGTTATGCACAACAAGCAAAAGTTAAGTAGCATATATTGCTATATTTATTTAAGCAGCATGCTGGAAATGCCTGTGATCGCAAAGCATTTAATTTAATTTAATTTTTAAATGTTCTTAAACACTCGATAGATTCGGTTCTGCAACATATATCTCTATCTTTTATCCGTGCAGAGGCGGAGAAAGAATACTAACCTCTGCGGCCGGGGTCGGCCTGTCGTAAAAGGCGACTAAACAACTCACCCTAGCTACGTGGTAGGGCTTCAAGACCGTCTGGATGGCGACCACCTTTGGTCTTAATTATGCCGCCATAATAACCTTGTGTTGTGTTCCGGCATTGGTGACCTAAGTTCCAGTACCTTTATGGGACAGCAGCGTATTCGCGATGCCACTGATGTTGCAAACATCCATAGGCGATGGTAACTGCTAAATTCTAAGCGGGCCGTCAGCCTGTCTGCTGTCCTACAGCAATAAAAAAAAAAATATATATATATATATATATATATATATATATATATATATATATATATATATATATATATATATATATATATAAATAACAATTTACGAACTTAACGTATTTCAAAGGAACACGCAGTTGGGGAATCACCGACGCGCGCTCCTGGCTCCTGGCTTCGTATTCCATTGTTTTGTCTGTTTGTATTGCCGTTATCGCGGATACTCTAGTTAGTGCAAGTTCATAATATTACGTAATTTTTTGGAGTTTAGTAATGGTTTTTTATGTTTTGATGTACTGCGATGCGTGTAGTTTGTTTTAACTCTCCTTATGTTATGTTAAACACTTAATACATCAAAAAACTGAATTGTCTATTACAATGGAAAAGGTAAGTTGCATATTATTTTAATTGCCATTATCTAGTCTCGGGCCCCAGACTTGTAGTCAGCCACCCAGGCCCTTCCGGCCCAGTCCGTCCCTGCATATATGGATCACAAAATGAAGCGGAAAACAAACAGAAGAATAAAACGAGAGCAGTTTGCGATTCGTCCGATGCGACGTCAACTCGGAAACTTTTCTATTTCAAAAACATGAATGGCGCCGCGTGTGAGAAAGTTCGCTCAATTCCAAATTTATGAAAAAAGTTTTTTGAATATATTTTAATAATCTGTAGCTAGTTAGAGGATAATACATTTCCATTTAATACAGCAAATCAAATCGCGTTTAAGTATTTTTTTTATTGCTGTAGGACAGCAGATAAGCTGATGGTCCGCTTAGAATTTAGCAGTTACCGTCGCCTATGTGTGTTTGCATCGCCAGTGGCATCGCGAACACGCTGCTGTCCCTTATGAGTACAGGAACTTGGGTTTTTAAACACGAATATTAATACTGAATTGAATCTGTGACATGGTTAACGTGTACCTTTTGCAACTGTCCATCATCTTCTGCATCTAAAATTCTGTACATATTTACGTTACCGCCTTAGTGATCTTTTTTCTGTTGATGTGTAGGAATTATTATGAATGGTGTGTCTATATTTAGCTTTGATTCAGCCATCTACGCATTGACTCTTCAATTCTTAAAAATTAAATCAAATGGCAGTGTTCGTTGTGTGCCTCACTAGTATTTCTAGTTCTATTTATTAAAACAAAGGCACGCCAGCGGCAAGCTGTACAATTAGTTCACATGAAAGTTTAAAATATCCAGGATATCGGCTTATGTATATACATGCCAATTATAGGCGCACATATCTTAGTCTACAGCATTTTTTATATTATTTAAATTATTTTCTGAAATTCGAGTTTTATTATAAATTATGTTACTATTAACCATTGAATTAATTACACCTTAAATTTTCATTAAATAGCATATGCAAGTCAATATAAATTATATAAAATATTAATATATTAATTACTTCAAAAATTATATGGAATTATTATCATTTATTTGTACAATTTTTATCTAAAAATCTGTTGTGTATCGCAAAAGATATCAAGGTTAGAAATTTTGTTAGCAATTTCATTCTATTTGCTACGCATCTTAATGTTTTACTCTGTAGAAAAGAAACACGTTTATTCGATCACTCATTCGGACGACACACGTCCATTTGCGCGCCATAGTAATTGAACTGCATTCAGTATCTTTAATACTGAAATTGTAAAAACCCTAATATACAATGTAAATTAAGCTGGATATTTATTTCACAAAACTAGTACGCAACAAACAATCTAAAACGTAAACCCCTCATTAACTGTAACTAATTTGTGATGATGTAGATAGATATAAGCCACGCAAATTGGTTATGCGCTATGTTGGTGACATCAGTACCGATAGCAACGTTATTAAATAAATTATATATATATAATAAAAATATTATTAAATATTCAAGCTTGGTGGCCTAAATATTTACGTCGCATGAGACAAAATGACTTACTTGGCGCTGACAAAAAATAAGTGATTTATATCGACGAGACGTGGATACACGACCATTACACAGTCAAAAAGTGTTGGCAGTCCGGATGTTGAAGTAAAAAAAAAATGGTAGTCCTGGTCGCCGCTGGGAAATAGTTCATGGTGGGAATGAGTTAGGATTTGTCAATAACGCTCTTTTAATGTTTAAAGCGGATACAAAAACAGGCGATTATCATGACCAGATTAATACTCAAAATTTCACGAAATAGTGACAAGTAAAGCTTATACCCAATATACCACCGAACAGTATTGTTGTAATGGACAACGCCTCTTACCATAAGTAAAGAGGAAGAAAGAACTCTCACCATGAACTCAAAAAAAAAAACAAGTGATGGTTGAGTGGCTCCAAGCACATAACATTGAGTTCCCAGAATATTTCACAAAACCGGAATTATAATTATTTAATAATAAAACATCACCAAACACCGAAAAAATACATTATTGAAAAATTATTGGCTGATCATGGTCACGAAGTTGTTAGACTGCCACCGTACAACTGTGACCTCAACCCCATAGAATATATTTGGAACCTCGTAAAACAAAGAGTTTCAGACAAGAATGTTGAACAATTGGAGAGTAAGATCGAATTTTTAACTTTAGAGGCTTTGCAATCAATTACTCCTGAAGATTGGAAAAAGAAGGTAGATCATGTGAAGAGACTGGAAGAAGAATACTGGCGAAAAGATAGATTGGTCGACGAGTTATTTGTTATTAACACGGGGAATGATACTGATTCTGACGAGACATCAGACTCGGATACCAATTCTGAGTCTGATGTAGATTATATGAGTGGAGTTGAAGAGTTAAGATTTTCAAAAATGTGATGAATGATGATGATGTTGATGATTAAAAGTTAAACATTATTCAAAAATTTAATTTTAATTAAAAAACACATCAAATTTCCTTTATAAACTTGTATTAATAAACAAGAATATTACGTTTTGTTAACTGTACTTTTTCTTTGCTGATGACGTTACAAGGGCGTTAATTTGACAAAGTGTCAGCGCATTTCCAATTTGCGTGGCTTATAGATATATATTTATTATTTAAGTTAAAAATTACTTAAAATCTAAGAAAACTTAAAATTAAAACAATGTTAAACAATAGTTGGCCATATCGCTCATAGCGATCTCTTCCAGGCAACCTATCATAGTTAAGGAGAACACCTATCTGGTGATGTAGATCGTGCACAGTATTATAACATTCAGGGCGACATCTTGAATAAAATTCGATGTCTACGTCATACGTCAGATTAGAGTGACAAGCTGTCACTCTGACGGATCGTCGTCGGCGGAGAAAGAATACAAACCTTTGCGTGCGGAGTCGGCCTGTTGTATAAGGTGACCAAACAAACTAAGCTAGGTGGTAGGACTCCAAGGCTGTCTGGGTGGCAATCAGGCCTGGTTTATATATATGCCGTTATAATAACCTAGTGTTGTGTTCCGGGATAAGTGACCAGGTTTTCAGTGACACTACGCGGACAGCAGCATATTAGCTGGCGTTCCAAACACCCATATGCAACGGTAATGGCCAAATTCTAAGTGGGCCGTCAGCCTGTCTGCTGTCCTACAGCAATAAAAAAAAATAACTAACGTAATTCTATGAAAAATGATTTCACGACCAAGCAATAAGTTAGCTAACAATAGCCTATTCTTGACAATAACGAGTTAAACATTTATAAACTAGCATAAAAGCCTCTATAAACCCCTTTTAAGTTATCTAAAGGAAATGTAATATTTAAATAGGCTCACTTTCAGGTTACGCTGACATGGGTACCGACTGATAGTGGGATTACGCGAGTAAGGTTTCCGCTCTGATTTCCTTCGAAACCTTCGTCTTCAACTTTTAAGGAATAAAGACAACGTGCTATGTTAAATGTAGAAATTGTAGATTAAAATTATATCGAATTATATTATATAAAATATGATCGGGAGATGATTCTAATCTTGTGCAATACTGATGTTATTCCCCTAACGCGGCCTGCGTTTACTGTGTTTAGATAAATTATTATTGTTAGTAACGTTGTACAGATTTATAAACCAAAGTTAGTACAGTTTAATCAAGCTTCATTAAATTTGGACGTTATATTTAATTGATGGATGCCACCTAGTAAGATATTCAATAAAAATGGAAAAGCTGTGAGAGGGAGGGAAATCAAGCCATATATCTCAATATTTGTTTAGGCCGTTATGATATTATGCGTCGTACCAGGTATACCGGAAAGTCATTACCGGTTTTTTGTAACAAATGTCGCTAGGCTTAAGTATGCAATGTTATGATTTGACACATATGATATTTTATTCTACAGACATAAAGCTTCAAAGCTATACATGTTATATTTTGCGAAAGTAGCACTGTCATAGATGTATATTTACCTCTTTCTATAAAATATCAAGTTTTAAAAGTAAAAACTTCTTAGCGGCGTTGTACACTTTTTTGTGATAGGTAAAAAATGTTAACGCCAGGTCACGTGTCCTGATCGTAAGAATTGGTAACATGTAAGACGGAGTTTTGCTCCAGTAATACCAACCTTATTAATAATGACTTAAGGTTTATTTTATAATGTAACTTTTAAATGATTGCATTGCATTACTTACATATCTATTCGAATTGCGACTTTATTACAATGAAATACAATTGAGTTTTTTGAAGTGAAGACTTCTTTAGGCGCGTTGAGCACTTTTTAGGTGAACGATTTTTGATTTGTAAAGAAGTGTTAGTGACCAATTTAAACTTTAATCCTTGATCACCATAAACACTTCTTTATAAACCGAAAATAATAATCTAATAGCTCGACGATACAATTCACAAGTTACTTAGTTTTTACTTCTATTGGCAGTCCCCAAAGACTATCCCGCATGTTTTTTATTTTTAAAGCAAAAATTAAAAGCAAGCAAGTGTGCCTGAAAACATACATTTGCGAGATGCATTAATATTCTTGTTTAATTAAAAGAAAAAAGCTGCTGCAAGTCATCGTTTGCTGCTAGAAACTTACGGTGAGCATGTTCTAACATTAAAAACGTGAAGCGTGGTTTCGAAAATTAAAAAGTGGTGATTTCAATGTGCAAGACAAAGAACGTTCTGGTAGGCGGAAAAAGTTATTGGTTGAAGACCCAACCTAAACACAAAAACATTTGGCAGAAGCCTTAAATGTGGCTCAAGAAATGGTTAGCGACCGATGCATGATTACGAGCAATGGGCTAAATTCAAAAGATGGGAAGGTGTGTGCCAAATCAGTTGAATGACAAACAAATGGAAAATCGAAAAATCTGCATCATCATCATGGTGATGAAAAGTAGATTTGTTTTGAAAACCCTACGCGGAAAAATCATGGTTATCATGAGGCGAAGCCGGCCCATCGACTCCAAGGCCAAATTGTTTTGGTCGCAAGACAATGTTTTGTGTTTGGTGAGGCCAGAGTGGCGTGGTGTATTATCAACAGTTGAAACCTGGTGAAACAGTTAATAGTGATCGCTATAAGAAATGATCTATTTGAACCATGCATTGTTCGAAAGACGTCCAGAATGGGTCCGAAGACTGATTATACAGCACGATAACACGGCGTCTTCCAAAGTAAAACCGGTCAAGGAAGCGTCGAAAGCAATTGGATGGGACATACTATCGCACCCGCCGTACTCTCCAGACCTTGCCCCGTCCGACTGTCAACTTTTCGCATCAATGGGACACGCGCTTGCAGAGCAGCACTTGAATGGTTTTGCTCAAAGACCATAAATTGCCTGAAAGATGGACAAGATGTATAGAATCAATGCCCAATAACGTACTTTGAATAAATAAATTTTTCCATTTTCTTGAAAATTACGGAGTGTTTATCGGAAATAACCAGTAATGACTTTTCGGTATACCTGATAAATTACATGTATTTTAAGAAGGTCCTGGGGAGTTTTTTTTATTTGCTCAAGATCAAAATGTGTGACTATTTTAGCTGCAATAACTTATGTCTTTTCTTTACTTTTTCCTCTTTAATATTTCCCATTTTCCAATAGTTCTCTTATTAATTCTCCTCCCCATATTTCTGGAAAATAATTATGGATATTCCCATAAAAATTATGGTGTAATAATTATAGATCATAATGTATAGACGAACAATACACTGCTGGGTGCTTGGCCGAGGCGGATGAAGCAGATCTTGGTATACCAAGGAAGCCTATATAGGCCTCCTCAGGATATCTCTATCAGTTCGTAGCAATTATGCACATTGGGAGAAATAAAACTGCTTAAACATTTATAGGGATCGAATGCATGACTTTTTGGTCTTAGACTTTATACCAAAACATCATCGTCTAATTCAAAAAACATGACGAACAAAGTCTTTAAAGTATTGTCCAGTTTTCCTAGTTTAAAATAACAATAAACAGGGCGGCGAATACCACACAAATAGGGGTCTTCCAGGGGGCGGAAGGGGTGAATGCAGACGTGTGCACAAAGTGCCAACTTTTTACGATCACTTCTTTGCAACTTCACCTAGTATAGTAACCATCATTTTGGAGTTATTGTGGATGTGTTGATCTATTTATTAAGATTAAATCTTTATTTACATCAAAAATTGCATTTTCTGATCACATCTAACTTAGGTTTATTTAGTGTCTAGTTTGTTTAGGCATTTAACTCTCATTCGACAGGTCGTGAGAAGTAATTTTGAGTCGACGCCAAACAAGCAAATTAATTAATTACGTAAAGCGCGATGCGCGGCGGCAGCGTGACACGTCCCTTCGCCGGAAAATGCTGAGCGTTTACGAAGTTAGTGTCAACGAGACAGCAACCCGAACGAGCACACACGTGAGGGCACTGGCACTGACTGAAAATTGCTTAGATATACTTACATTAGTTTAAGAACTTAGTTATTAAGGTTAATACAAAGGAAGGTTATTATTTTTTGCTTTTCAGTTTTTTCGGCTGTATAATTTTCTTTAAGCGATATTGAGTTATAAACATATTCCGAATCAGCCATTTTTTCTGCAAAACTTTAAATGGCTCTAACGTAAAGTTTAACAGATGTCGCTTAACACAATCACCCTTTCCCCACTTGCTATATTCTTAGTGTTTTTATGTCTTTTTCTTTTATATTTTTGTATGTCCATAATATTTTTATCCAACCAAATCAAAATCATTTATTTGTTCAAAACACAGTTACAATAAATGTTATAGGATAATAAAAGTGAACATTATGCTTACCATTTCAGCATGCAAACATAAATATAATTTTTCTTTTTAAGTCTATCTTAAATTACGGTTACCCTAAGTTCGTAAGCAGGTTTTTTTGTCCGCTGGAACCACAAACATTTTATTGTCACCGTGTCTTTTAGTGACACTAACTCGAGTTTATACTTTTAGTGGCTTTTCTCTCCTATTGTACAACACTGGCATTGTTCCGCATGGATTTTTGTTTTCTTGGCTTTAAAACAATGGTGGTTATAATTTTTCAAATGTTTCATCTCGGTGTTAACTTCAATGTGGTGAAAGTTGTGTTTTTAATTTCAATATTAATTTTTATAAGACGCTCTGAATGGTATACTTTCTCTGTCACCAAAAAAGTATTGTTTAGATACTTCTTCTATAACAATCACGAATAATGTGCAGTTTAGGGGACAATTGGAGGGTAAAGCTAAGCTTGCCTCCAAAAAGTTAAGTGTACTAAACCGGTCCAAGCAGTACTCCAGTCCAAGGCAACGGCTTGTGCTATATAAAGCACAGGTCAGACCGCATATGGAGTACTGCTCACATTTATGGGCTGGAGCACCCGCCTGTCAACTCCCCTTAAACTCGATCCAACGGCGCGCATTTCATGTTGTCGGCGATCCCATACTCACAGACGGTCTAGACACGCTTGGACTTCGGAGAGACTTTGCGTCTCTTTGCGTATTCTACCATCTGTACAACGGGGAGTGTTCTGAAGAACTATTTAAGATGGTGCCCTCGTCGTCTTTCTACCACCGCACTGCCCACTATCGGCTGTTCATCCCCATTTCTTGGAGCCTCTTCTTTCTTGTATGAAACGGTACTCCAGAACGTTCATGTTGCGTACTCTCAGGATCTGGAATGAGCTTCCGGCTGAGATTTTCTCAGCGTGGTATGATATGGGGTTTTTCAAAAAAGGAGTTATAAAATTTCTTCGAGACCGGCAGCGTGTTGGTAGCCTCTGGTGCAAACGTCCATAGGCGACGGTGACCACTTGCCAGGGTGGGCCGTTTGCCTGTCTGCCGAACTCTAGCTATAAAAAAACAAATCTTGCTAACAAATTTCCTCCGTGAAGGAATGGAGTGAGAATACTGTGTCCGGGGGCGAACTGCCATAAAAGACGACAAAACAGCCATAGCTGGGTGGTAGGGTTCGAAGCCCGTCTGGGTCGGGTACTTATGAAACTTATGTTGCAATTTTTGTCATGTTACTGAGGCGCGGTAGACAGGTTGACGGCTACCTCAATAGTAAGAATTTACCGTAGCTTATATATGTTTACGATGCTGCTGTTCGCGTAGAGGTGTTGGAACTTGGGTAAATAATGTCGGAACAGTACACAGTTATTATGGCGACATACTTAAGACCAAAGGTGGTCGCCATCCAGACGGGTTCGGGGCTAGGGTTGTTTTGTCGCTTTTTACTACAAGCTGCCCCTGAGTGCGCCCCCCGTGCGTGGGTCGGGATCCTTACTCCGCCCCTGCACGGAGAATTTACTTGGTTTTCTTGGTTAATCTTGAGTTGTTACTGGGACCTAGATGGATGTATATAGCAGTAATGTTCAGGTAATAAATCAATAGGTGAATGCGATAGTGCGGACCCGGGAACGCGTCTGATTTAGTGCTTAGCACGCCAGAATCTGGAACGGTTATGTCATGCCCAGCACACACTGCCGCCAAAAACGGATAGTAAAAGTCAAAGGTGAGCGAAACACATAAAATATATTTTGAGAATAACAATAAAAATCTCTGTGCCAACTATGTGCCAAATGGTTAAGTTAAATAGAGAATAGACAAAGAGCCAACAGGCAGGTGGACCTCCTAATAAAATTTAATATATTATACATATATCGGGTTTGGAAAAAAGTTCCAAAGTTAATGGCACGAGAAAGGCAAAAAACCGATATTTGTGGTAATTTTTTTATTAAAATATTTTTGCACAAACATTTATTATTATACTTTTTATAATATTAAAAAACAATAAAAATATTTCAAGGCAATTTTTATAATTTATCAAGTAAAAAGAAACTTTTGCAGTATACGAAATTTCTTACATAGGATTATTTTTTAGTAAAAATATTAATAATAAGAGCGAATTGAATCACCACTGATTGATTTGATGATTGCAAAACTGAAGTGGCAGTGGGCTGGGCACATAGCTCGAAGGACTGATGGCCGTTGGGGCAGAAAAGTCCTCGAATGGCGACCGCGTACCGGAAGACGCAGTGTTGGTAGGCCCCCCACAAGATGGACCGATGATCTGGTCAAGATCGCCGGGATAGGTTGGATGAGGGCAGCGCAGGACCGATCATCGTGGAGATCTTTGGGGGAGGCCTTTGTCCAGCAGTGGGCGTCTTCCGGCTGAAATGATGAATCACCACTGCTGGACCAGGGTTTTCTTGCCACTTTTGTCCAAGGCAGTGCAGGTTCCCCGTCATGTTTTTCTTCACTGTTTAGTTCGTGGCAAGTGTGTGCATGCATATTAACTTAAGAGTAAAGAGTTGTATGCCATAGTGAGGATTGAAGCCGTGATCGGTTTCCGTCACAAATATGGTAAGCTATTATATATTTATATAGAATTATTTATTGTACAATTTGATTATATTTATGTACAATAGCTGATATAGAAAGCGTTGCTCTGCCAGATATTTAAAAAAAAATTGTAGTGGACCGATTTCACATCCATTGTTGGAGATTTAATAGTATTGATTCCGTTTGAACGCATTGCTCCTAATATTGTTACAGGTGCTTTGTTTATTTATATTTTATCCACCCCTTATTTCACTCCCTTCAAGTTTCTTTTTCGCGACAAAAAATTGCCTATGTCCCTCTCCAAGGTCCAATATAATATTTTGCATTAAAGTTTATCATAATTCTTGAGCTTGGTAAAAATATAATAAAAATAATAAACTTTATATTTATCCTAATACTCCTGATATTCTACATATTTATCTCATTCTCTTGTTGGCTACTTTTCTTTAGTTTCACTTCTGGTGTGCGTGCATACACACACACGTTTTTTATTTTTGTTCTCGGAAATATCGAGCAGTGTGTATCGCTCCAGCAGTAACAGTCACGTGCCTGTGTTGATAAAGGAACTTTATTACGTGGAACCGGGTTCATTCCGTGTACACACGTAAAACTTCGTATGTACGTAACGTATCGTCTAAATGGTTTATTTCTGCTTTCTTCTTTTCAAGAAAGTCACGATCTAGACAATCTTTGGCTTATCTTTAAGTTTTCAGGGTGAATTGAGAGGCAATATTAAAGTGCTCAGCAGTATATTAATTTTGAAAAAGCTCCCACCAGAGGAAGATACTGGAATAGCCCTGCAGTTCCGCTCAATTGAAACTCACGGGGATATCGACTCTGATCACCGACCGGCTGTCCTTAAACTAGGCCCTCCGGCTGATCAAGCGCTTCAGACCAAGTCAATCGTCGACTGGTCCAAGGTCAAGGATGCACTCCAACAGGGAGAATTCGCTGACCTTAAACCGGTCCCAGACCCTATTAGGACCATTCCGGACATGAAAGGGGCGATCGAAGCTCTCACCAACCACCTCCAAACTGTCGTTAAGGAGTCCACTCGGCAAGTCCCATACGAGGACGGCCAATATACTCTCGAGGGACGCAAGGGAACCGATGAGAAGGAAGAGAGCAGCTGCCCGAGCCTACGATTCAACGATTCACCCTCCGCTCACTTCACCGAGAAGTAAAATCCCGCATTCAGGAACTCAGGAACCAGCGTTGGGAAAATCTGCTTTCGGAGATTTTCCGAAGTTTCAGTATGCCTGGTGCATTGGTGAGATCACTGAGGGTGGAATCTCTCTTGACCCTACCTCCTCTGGAGAGACCCAAAGATTCCGTTGCTTTAGACGACGAAGAGAAGGACGAATGTCTCGCCGAGAGTCTAGAAGAGCAATGTTTCCCAATCACCAATAACATCGTCCCGGCTCCCCTATTCGAGGTGGACATCGAGGTCGAACTCGGATCCTCCCTTCCTACGAAAGACTCACTCGAGCCGGTTACGGTGAAAGAAGTACAGGTCCTGATCAAAGGCTTCAAGCCCCGGAAATCTCCCAGAACCCACGGCATTCCCAACCGGCTGCTCAAGATTCTACCGATTCAGTTATTGCTGATTCTGGTGAGCATCTTCAATGCCGCCCTGGAAAACTGCTCCTTTCCATCCACCTGTAAGGAAGCTGACGTCATCGACATCCAAAAACCAGGCAAGCCCTCTGCGAAGCCCAGCAGCTACCGTCCGATCAGTCGTCAGTCAGCAGTCATCTCAACGCGGTGGTTGAGACGCTCGGTAACTGTTTCCGCAAATGGCGGATTGAGTTGAATCTCGATAAGAGCGCAGCGATCATGTTCGCTCGTGGTACATCCTACCAAAACGTGAGACGACCGGCTCGCACAAGTCGGCACTCTCTCCATCCCATCAAACTATTTGACCGCAGCATCCCATGGGTTGATGAGCCTACCTAGGAGTCACCCTTGACAAAGGCCCTTACTTCGGGAAACATATCAGGACGGTGAAGAACAGAGCACACTTTGTGCTCGGCCATCTCTACCCTATGATATGCAGGAAGAGTAAAATGTCCCTTATTAATAAGGTGAAACTTTACAAAACCCCATCATGACTTACGCGAGTGTAGTCTTTACCCATGCCAGCAAACGCTACATCAACTCGATGCAGAACAATGCGATGCAACTTGCAAAACAAGTTCTTGCGTATAGCAGTCCAAGCACTACTCTACATACACAACGTGGAACTACACCGTGAGCTGAAACTCCTTCCCATGAAGGAGCACATGGTTTTCCTGTCACGATCCTTCTTCAGCCTCACTCTCCACCACCCCAATCCACTGTTGGTGGAGACAGTCAATTATACGCCCAACCACCGAAATGCTCCCGTGCGTCTACGCCTACTAATCATGCTCACGTACAGACCCGACCCCATCACTAGGACGCTAAAGCGAATATTCTCGCGAACGTAAATCTCCCTAGTCTGGCATAGACCAGCCCGATGAAATAGGTTTAGGGTTTCTTCCGCCCCCTATAACCTATAGACACACACAACTCACTCAATACAAATTACACGTAGAATAGATGTGTTGCGGGGGAGTTTCTTTCGCCGTTTCTTCTCCCCCAGCTATACACATTCCGAAACGGTAGTAGATTAGAATAGCAGCGGCTTCACCGGTGAAGTCGACATGACCCCAAAAAAGAAAATTCTAGCCATTCGTGGCAGTTCTCTATTGTTTCCCTTGCAGTGGTCGATCCGGAAACGCACCTCACAGAGGACGCGTCCCTGAGCATGATCGACCGTATTCGCTATCGAGTCGTCTGAGACAACAACAGCTTTAGACTTACACAAAAAAGCTCTCTCTCTTGATATATCACATACGTGTGAATAAATACTTGGTTCTTTTATACGTGTGTGATTGTTTACTGCCTGCGATGGGGTCCGTCTGGGTGCAGAACCTAGACGCCGAACTATGATGCTATATAATTAATATTAAAATGTCTTGTTATCCGAGTGCATGAGTGTCCGAGTATTCGAATGTCCGAGTCTGCGAGCGTCCGAGTATTGAAGTGTACGAGTATGAGGTGTCGAAATCTTACATCATCTGAGTGTCCAAGCACCAGAGTATCCGAAAGACTTATTTTTTCCAAAAAAATATTCCATTAATTTAAGTTATATTAAGTAAGCAAATTTACAAAAAATAAAACATAAAATATCCTTAGTGCGCACTGTTTTTACAGTATAGAAAGACCATATAGGAAGCCGGGTGACAACGGTTGAATAAAAACAAAGTAATTAATAGTACGTGAGGGAGTAAATGGCAGAATAGGGTCTAACCGGCTCATTGGAGGAGGCTATTGTGGGAAAGTTTTTGCCCTAAATATTTGCTATGAGGCTTTCAAATATATTTAACAATATAAATTCCACCCATGCCCATGAATGAATGAGTTTTGCCCAACTAAACTGAAAATTTATTAAAATAAGTTCCTACCAAAAACATTTTTTGAAAGTCAAATGTATTTTATAAAACCGAAGACTTAAATTTGGTAAAGGGCAGCAAAGTAATTAAATTATCCGATGTCAAACCAAAATGAGGTTTACCAAATAATGGTTTCAATTAAAATTATCCGCTATTCGATTATTAATATTACATTTTAATTTTAACCTAAAGTTCTAATTAGCCTTCACTAATACAGCAATATCCAAGCCTCAGGAACAATTTGTGACCTACGAGTGCTACTTACACTCAAAGGAAAAAAAGGAAAGGACTGTGCGTGTTGTATGGATTGGAATGCCACAAAGGGGAAGGATGAAAGAATATTAACATACATGCGGCAGAGATGCGAATGCTGGGATAGGTGTGCGGAGGTACTAAAATGGATAAAATTAGAAATGAGTATATTAGAACGAAGTGTGAAAGTGGCGCCAGTGGTAAGGGCAGGAAGAAAAAGACTAGCTCGGAAATAACCGCGTATATCTCTAAAATGTATGTATGTCGCTCACACTCGCAAGTTTGTCGTTCGCAGGTACGCTAGAAATGCATATGACAGATTTTATTCTATAGCGGTATCTTAAATCTAAATTCCCCATTTCCGTCCGTTTTTCAACTTTTGAAATAAATATAAATTTCTTTTTCAGTTCAGATATCATAACAAGGGCATAAAATGCAGGACTGTCTAGACCACCCCTCCCCAACTACCTCACCCCTGAACAACATATATGATAAATTACACGTCACTAGCACGCTTCAAATAGTTTTGGAACTGATGTATGGCGCCATCTTGTGACTGGAGATATGCACTAAAAGAGTATTTCGAATGAGACTTTCGATTCTTTTCGACAACCATTACAACTTACGGGTTTGATTCCCAGTCTTGGTGTTTATGTATTTATTTACAAAAGAAAATAATTGTTTTATATGAGTTTTCTAGTGCCGAGGGCTCTGCTGTTCTTTTTGGAACTAAATGGAGATGCGTGAATTGTCACAGCGTATTTATTTTTCTAACTCGTTTGAAGGTCTCCCTAGCTAGATTTCATCAAGGAAGCAATTAAATATAACTTTCACTGAATGATTTGTTATAATTGTTTCAACAACATAAACAGGATATCATTGAATTGCAAACAACTAATTCAATGGATTTTGGTTCGACCTTGGGATTGTTGGATGTAACGAGAAGACCAGGATGTCTTCTGTTTATCCCGAGGTACTACGTTAGTATCAAGCTAGACTTTGAGGAGTCGAGGTAGTTAAATCCGCTTCACCATTCTAATCCTATGGGGTCACCTCTGTGATAGCCAGAGGTGGCTGGCGGTATCTGAAAAAGCGCATAAGCCTACTAAAATCTCGCTAACCATCTTGTGCCTTACGCGAGTCGCAAAAAGCCGAAGATAAAATAAATGAAAATGGGGCTATCCCAAATACAGTTAGGTAGTGTACTTTTCTCTTTGATTTGGGGGTTCGTGGCAATTGTTTCGTAAAATTAAGATTTTTTATAGGGAATATAGAAATATTTACTTGTAACTGAATAGTATAATGTAATTAAACCTTAGAAAAAGATAAAAGATTACCTAATTTACTGTATATGTTTTTTGAGTGAAAACATTGTCAGACCAACTTTTGACGGTTAAATATGTTAGAGATTTTCTTTATAACAGTACAAAGTTACTTCCGCTCCGCGCTACGTGCTGCGTTTCGAAAGGAAGCTAACTTGGAAAGAAAATAAGAAAAGTTCGTCCACTAACATTCAAGTTAATTCAGAACGACTTTGAAGTTAACAGTGAAACATCACGTTTTGTTTTAGTTTCAAACCGTCGTAACAACTTGCTACGCGACTACGATGCTACGAAGATACAGTCGTTATATAAAGTCGGTTTTTATTCGATTTGCATATAAAATGCTATTTAAATATTTGATCTTCTGACCTTTCCATCCAAAAACGATAAATCTGCTCGCAAATGCGGTCACCTTGGGTCACCAAAGTGGGACCCTTGCACCCTTTAGCGTAATGTTATATAGCCTAATTGCTGATTCATTTAAAGTTCAGGCGTCTGAGTGAGCATTTGGCTCCAGCCCAAAACTGCAGCGCTATTTCTGATGAAAAAACGTATCACGTAACGAATACTGATTTGTTGGCACGAAACTTTTTACACAGACGAAATAATTATCTGGAACCCTTTTGCAAAATCTTTTAATTTGTCTAGTTACTTAAATAAAATAAGATTAAATACATACTTATTTTAACATGTTTTGTTACATAATCACTTTTTTTAGTTATACATTGAGATTTGCTAGAACATCATGCAAAACAATCGCACTACTGCTTCCACGTAGCAGTAACAATAAAAGCTAAAATTTATTGCGTATTTCTGTTCGTTTCAATAGATTTTTACATTATAATAACATTTGCTCACTAAGAACTTTTTTAATTGATTTTTAAATGCATTCGTAGTCAGCGATTTTAAATTTTTTAGGATTTTATTATATATTTTTGGGGCCATAATACTTTTACGTAAGAAAAACAACAACGCCTGTAAATGTTAAATTAAGTCTATGTTATAATTTTAGAAATATTTTATTTCAAAAAGTTTATATTTCAATTCTAACTTTTTATTGGTTTTAAATATAAAACAGTTTGTATGTAAATTCCTTCTATTCAATTATAAAAATATTGTTGCTTAATTTATCTATAATAATAAAAATAAAAGTTTCCAAATCGGAACTAAAAAAATCTGCAGCGAACAATAGATACCATTATGACAAAATTTTGAAAACACTACCCAAGGGCTTGTCTGCAAAGATAAACTTTAGCTAGAAAAGATGAGGGTAGAGGTTTAATAGATATAAATAATCTGAATAATAATCAAATCAAATTCTAAGGAAATTATTTTTACACAAAAACAAATCAGTCAATACTACATAGAGCTGTACATGCATACATATAATCACGCCTCTTTCCCGTACGGGTAGGCAGCGACCACTTCTTTCCACTTGCTACGATCCTTACATACTTGTTTCGCTTCGTCCACTTTCATTATTCCCTTCATACATGCCCTTCGGTTTAGGGTACTCTTGACCTGGCCTTTTTTCAAGACGTCCCTGATCTGGTCTCGAAACGTCCGCCTAGGTCTACCTCTTCCAACACTTTCATTCACACTCGCCTTATACACTTTTTTCGTCAATCGTTCTTCATTCATTCTCACAACATGGCCAAACCATCTCAGCATACCTTTCTCAATTTTTGTCACTACATCTTCTTTCAGACCACAACGTTTCCTTATCTCACTATTTATTATCGTGTCACTCAGTTTAACTCCTATCATACTTCTTAACGCTCTCATCTGAACTGCATTTATTCTTCTTTCATGTTTCTTCTGCCATACCCAGAGAGAGAGAGAAAAAAAAATAGAGCTATAGCTGTACTATACTATACTATACTGCTATACTATAGTACACAATAATAATAAATTACTCCATTAAATATGCACGATAAAGCGATCAAATAGCGAAAATTACACTGACAGAGAGGCCAAACTAAGGGAATGGGCACAGAAATGCCTTCATGGGTGACATCGTTCCGACATAGTGCAAAATACCGTCGACATTAGGCGACGAACGAAAGGCTTAAGCGGTGTGAATTGTTTTCAGAGACGGAAGGATTTCTGATTGCTATCCAAGATCAGGTGATTGAAACACGTAACTACCAGAAATATAATATCAAATCCCCCAACCCTTTGACTCTTGTAGACGATGCAATAGTTGCTCAGAAACAATACAGCACGTAACTGGTGCATGTAAATCCATAGCTCAAACTGATTACAAAAACAAAACAGACCTGATCAGGTCACCAATATAATCCACCAGAAACTTGCATATAAATATAAACTTACTAACTCTATAGAGAGCCTGTGGCGCGCATCGGTTCACATCGCTCGCCACCATGGAAAATACCGTTAAGTGCGGACATCGCTCTCTGCTGTTCGGGGGAAGCTCATCTGAGGGCTCACGACAGTCAGTATCAGGTACGTCGTCCACCGCACAAGACGGAAGTTTGCGCGCACGCCTCGTAAACGGCCACGCTCCCGCCAATAAACCGACAATCGCAAAAGCCGTTAAATCGTATTGTAACGTAGTTTCCATTTGTACTCTCGAATTCTATTGTCGTAACTGTAACTATTGACAAATTAACAATACAGTGCATCTTAACAAATTCCGTTGTTTAATTTCTGTCTTTAGTGTTAATTGCATTTTTACCTAATGTGGGTTGGGACTCGTAAAGTACCCACAAGCCATGTATTCTAGAAGACTCTAGAACAAAACTATATTTTGACAGAACAATTCTTACCGATAAAATAATACACTTCACCAGACATAACACTTAAAAACAAAACTAACCAAACCGCATATTTAATAAACATTGCTATTCCAAATACCCAAAACCTGCAAAACACAATAGCAGAGAAATTTAGCAAATATTGTGAATTAAAAGATGAAATTATTTGAATCTGGCACATTTAAAAAGTTAAATAGTGCCTATTGGGCTCTCGGGTAAATACTACACCGATCTATTGATATCCTACAACTACCTCCTAATAATTATGTTTCACTTCAAAAAGCAGCTATCCTTAATACATGCAGACCAGTCAGAAAATTTTTACAAACTAATGAAGACTCAGTGAATTTCAACGCTGTACACTTGATTTAGGCCCGTGTGCTCTCTTTATCTGGCTTTAATACTGAGAACACAAAAAAAGCCTTTATTCAGACAACAGAATTAACTTACATTGATTTAACTTAAACTAATAACTCTAGCGAGTCTATGTCACCAACAACCTGCCCTGTTTGTCCCTGTTGGCAAAAGCTTCCTCCATGTCTTTCCACTCAGTTCTATTTAGCGCTCTTCTAGTCCATGGTTTCCCTGCTGTGATCTTTATTTCGTCTTCCCAATACTGCTTGAGATTGAAAGACGGGCGCAGGTCCTTGAAACTGTGGTGCAAGTGCAAACGGGGTTTTCTCGGCAGAGAATACGGATACTTGCGTCTTCGAGGGGTTGAACTGGACAAGGTTTTGTCGTCCCCATTCAGAGACTCTCTCTAGAGAGTTCTCTATTTCAGACAGAATTCTCGCTCAACTTTCTTCCAAAACCACAGGAGAGAGGTTTACACGACCAGTGTACCGTGCATCGCCGGTGCTGTCATCTGCATAGCAATGAATGCCATCTATGGATAACATGTCATTAATATGTAGAATAAATAGCGTCAGCGGCAGCACACAACCGTGGGGCAAACCAGCATGGATAGGCTTCACACTGGAGCAGGAACCGTCAACAACGACCTTATACTGCGCCCCGCGAGAAAGCTGGATAGCCAGGTGGAAAGACTCCCAGGTATCCCGTAAGATGGAAGCTTGGCAAGAAAAGCCCTATGTCAGACCCGATCGAAGGCCTTAGCGATGTCTAGAACAGCCAGGGCTTCTCCTTTGCTCTCAACGGCATCCAGCCCAACGGTGCGTTAGGTAATCAAAACAGACCGACCATGACGAAAACCGTATTGGCGATCATTTAGCAGCTGGGAATCCTCCAGGTAACCCAAGAGTCGAGCATTAATAATCCGCTCCATCACCTTTGAGAGCAAAGAAGTTATTGCTATAGGTCTGTAGTTGGACGGGACCGTCCCAAAATAAGTACAATGTATTTTTTTTTATAAATTGTGTTTTTTGGAAATTAACAATTGATTTTCTTAGTCTAACCTCAAAGCAAACACTCATTGACTTCGTGTTACTTAACAACGCCATCTGCTGGAATAGCTTTAGTGTTGTTGTGTCGTTAAAGCAATTTAAAAAAAATAGTATTATTATTTGTCGATAGATGTCAGGAAGAGTCATTTTTCAGTTTAAATTGAGACTACTCAAACGCCACCTTTTGACATTTCTAGAAATGATTCCTAGCTAGATCGATTTATCACCCCCGAAACCCCCAGTATACTAAATTTCATGAAAATTTTTGGAGCCGATTCCGAGATTCCAATTATATATATATATATATATATATATATATATATATATATATATATATATATATATATATATATATATATATATATATATATATATAATATTATTTATTTGTTTCAGTCTGGATGGTCCGAATAAATCAAACAAATTTGTTTCTGTAAAAATAACAGAAACGACAATTAAAGTTGATTACTCGTCTCTCATAACTCTTGCTTTTCTATCTATTAATTAAATTATTTAAATCAAATCTGTAACGTAATAACGTAAATATTGTTTACTTTTTTGTAGGCAAATGTCATGTGTCACACTTCTATGACACATGACATTAAGCGCGTTAAATCAAAAGGGATTATGTCCTGGTTACACAACCTAACCATAATACAATAACATTAAAGAGATGATATTCTCTTTACATCTCCCCTCCACGATATGAAAATTGCATAATTTTTCAATCAGCTTCAACTTCAAACATTGGAATTAGTTTTGTCACGTGGAATAGACTCGTGTCTTGATTTCTTTTTCCAGTTTTTATTTTATAAATTGAGTTTGAAATTTTTTCTTCTATTATATATGGGCCGATTCTTAGTTCTTCTAGCTTTTTCCTATTGAGTTTGTTTCCATTCTCTATGAATACCATATCTCCTTCGTTGAATTCATGGTGTCTTCTGTTTCTATTAAATAAACTTTCGTTATACTTATGTGATCTCTGTGTTCTTTCTAATGCTAATTTCTTATCTCTTATCCAGTCTTCTCCGTTTTTCTTTCTTTTTAACTCTTCTGGTATGTTACTGGTGTCTGTGCCATATAATAGATACTCTGGTGTAAATCCCGTTATTGTATGTTCTAGTATATTATACTTATTCACACATTCTCTCGCTATCGATGTCCATGCTCTATTCTTTTTCTCTTCGTTTATTTTACATCTTATTTTATTTACTAATGTCTGATTCAGTCTTTCATTCAGACCATTAGAAAATGGTGCATTTATTGCAGTAAAAATTAATTGCACTCCTTTATTTTTTAAATAATCTTTAAATTCTTTCGAATTTATTCCAGGATATTGGTCCGTTAAGATTGTTCCGATGTTTTCTATGTCTAACACAGTTTGAATTAGTTTTATAAAATCAGCGGCGTTTTGAGTTCTTGATGTTGAAATGAACGCATATCTCGTGAAATGATCAACAAGTAAATGAATATATTTTTTTGTTGATCTAGTGCTTCCAAATCCTCCAATTGTATCTATGGACATAATTTCGAAAGCTTTGGTCGCTGGTCCTAATTGTGACATTGAGCCGAATTTATGTTGCCCTCTTGACTTATTCTTAATACATATATAACATTCTTTACAAATTTTTTTTATATTCTTCACTAAATTTTTAGCAGTATAATATGGACATATTTTCATTTGTGTTTGTGTTATTCCTGTGTGACACCATTCCTTGTGTATTTTATTAATTAAATCAATACTGAATTTTTCTGATAATATGATTTTCTCTCTTTTCTTCACTTTTTTATAATATATTCCGTTTTTCTCTATTAATTTTTCTTTTTTATTCTGTAATAGTATATTATTCATCTGATCTAATTTTATTTCATCTATTTCAATAAAATTTACCGTTTTTAATAAATCCTCTTCTTCTGTATTTGATTCTAGAACAGGGTTTCTACTCAAGCAGTCCGCTTCTTTATTATCTTTACCTGGGACGTATATAATTTTAAAATCGTATTGAGATAGATAGTGACTTAGATCGCCCAATTCTTCGTCTGTTCGTGCTTTTATATTCATATTTTCCAGTGGTTTGTGGTCAGAGTATATTTCGAAGTATCTCCCTATCAGCCAGTGTTGCCAGTACTTTATTGCCTCTTTTATAGCTAAGCATTCAAGATAAATAGCTTTTTTTCTTTTTTGCGTTTCATTAAGTTTCTTTGAGAAGTAGGCCACAGGTTTTTCTTTTCCATCCTCTTGTGTTTGTTTTAGTATTGCGCCTATACCTTCAAGTGATGCATCTGTATATATCTTGATTGGAAGGTCTTTGTCGAATATCTCCAACACTGGTTGGGAACATAGCATTTCTTTTATCTTTCTGAAAGATTTTTCACAATCCTCTGTCCATATAAATTTTACATTTTTTTTTAATAGTTGATGTAATGGATCTAGTAATATTGAGCTCTTTTCTATATATTCATGGTAAAAATTTATTTTCCCCAGAAATTGTCTAATTTGCTTTTGTGTAGTAGGAATTGGGAAATTTTTTATTGACGTTATGTTGTCTTTCAACGGTTTAACCGTATTTTCTCCTATTACATGTCCTAAATATCTAATCGAACTAGCAGCGAATGTACACTTTTTAAATTTTAACCTGAGTCCTTCTTTTTTTATTGCATTTAATAATTTTTCAATATGATTTAGATGTTCTTCAAACGTCGGTGAGTGTATTAAGATATCGTCTATATAGTTCACTGAAAATTCAGTTAGTCCATATTTTCTTAATATGCTACTCAGAATTCGTTGAAATATAGCTGGAGACGTTTTTAAGCCAAACGGTAGACATGTCCATTGATAGTGACCATCTTGTGTTACAAATCCCGTCTTCCTCCTATCCTCAATTCTTAGTGGTATTGACCAAAAAGCTGAGTTAATGTCCAGTGTCGTAAAGTATTTACAATTTCTGGCTCTTATTATTATATCATCTATTAAAGGGAATGGTTGTGCCTGAGGGACAATGTTTTTATTTAAATCTCTAAAGTCTATGCACAGACGTGTCTTTCCTTCATTTTTCTTATATGCTAGTGTGACGGGTGCAGCAAAAGGACTATAAGATTCTTCGATTAAATTCTTCTCTAGTAAGTTGGCTATTTGTTTCTCTATTTCTTTTTTGTCTTTTATATTACATCTATAGGGTCTTTTACTGCAGTATTTCTCCACTATTAAGTCAATTCTAGCTTCATATTCGTTAACAGTCCCAATATCATACTTGTCTTTCGCAAACACTGATTTGTTTTTATCTATCAATTTTTCTATCTTCTTTTTTTTATCTTTATCTAAATGTTCTATATTTGTTTGAAATTCTTCTGTTTCCACGTGTTCATTAAAATTAATTGAACAATTTGTAACTTCACTTAATGTTATCTCTGGTTTTTCTAACTTTTTCTCTATTTTCTGTGAGATTTCTAAATTTTCATTCAACCTCAACTTAAACATAGGAATTAAGTCTAATCCTATTATAAAATCTTCAAAATCCTCTCTTTCAACTACATATATATCTACTATTTTTTCTATATCAAATATTTTTATTCTTATTCTTACCAATCCATTTGTCTGATTCACACCATTGACAGACCTCAAGAATATCTTGTTTAAATCTTCTCTATTCTCTTTTATTTTTATCCATTTCGAGTTTATCAAGGATACTTGAGAACCTGGATCATATGTTCCCATTATCTCTATCTGATTCTCAACTAGTAGCTTAAGTCTGATCAATGGTGTGACTATTAGTTTTTTTTCTCTGTATTTAAATTTACTTCTATTACTGAATTGCTTCCTATAGCTTTAGGTTTCTCTTTTTTCTCTAGTTTAAACCAGCATTTTTCTTCTGGATGATATCTTATACCTTTACCCATGTTTTCACATGTCATACATGGTTTCTTTTCTTCATTTCTGAATTTATGTTCTGGTTTACCTTCTTTTTTAAATGTTTTCTTTTTATTTATTATCCCTTCAAGCTTCTGTAATTCATTTATTAAATCTTTTGTATTTTCTATTTCATCTCTGGCGATCTTCTCTCTAATAAATTCTGGCAACCCAAATGCAATTCTATCTATCATTGTATCAGCGTCCATGTCCTTATTTATTTCTAATAATAATCGTTCTTTCTTTATTGCATATTGTACTATTGAACCTTCTTTGTATTTAAAATAATGAGCATATGTCCTGCTACTCCATCCCTTACCTGAAAAGGTTTCTATTAATATCTGTTTCCACGTATTCCAATTGTTTTCATGTTCTCCTTTTATTACAGTAGAAGTATACCAATCTTGGCAAGTTGCATCTAAAAATATTCTTAATAATTCTATTTTAGTTTTATCTTTTTCTATTTTAAATCTTCCACACTCTTTTTCGAATATATGTAACCATTGTCTAACATTAGATGTTTTATAATTAAATTTTTCTAATACAAATTTATCTACAATATGTTTTAAGTTTTTTTCTTCTTCGTGTTTTTCTGATTTTTCAATTAATTTTTCTAATATTTTTTCCAAGCTCGAGTTTTCTTTAATATTCTCTTGAAGTGTTTGTTTTAAATATTTCCCTCCAAACTGGATATTTCCTTCATCATCTAAATATATCTTTTCTAATTCTTTTGAAATTTTTATCCATATTTTTAACTCATCATGCCTTTTTCCTAATGAATTTTTTACCTTTTTGAAAGTCTCCGTCTTTGTCAACTCTTCATGATAATCTGCATACATGAGGTCATCTGGTATAACATATTTTTCCCCTTGTTCTGTGACAATTGAGGTTACAGCTACTACTGTAGTTTTACAGTCCTTTGGAGAAGCCACAGCTCTGAACTCGAATTGCAATTTCATTTTGTGACGAAAATTGTCGTTTTATAATATTATTTATTTGTTTCAGTCTGGATGGTCCGAATAAATCAAACAAATTTGTTTCTGTAAAAATAACAGAAACGACAATTAAAGTTGATTACTCGTCTCTCATAACTCTTGCTTTTCTATCTATTAATTAAATTATTTAAATCAAATCTGTAACGTAATAACGTAAATATTGTTTACTTTTTTGTAGGCAAATGTCATGTGTCACACTTCTATGACACATGACATTAAGCGCGTTAAATCAAAAGGGATTATGTCCTGGTTACACAACCTAACCATAATACAATAACATTAAAGAGATGATATTCTCTTTACATATATATATATATATATATATATATATATATATATATATATATATATATATATATATATATATATATATATATATATATATATATATATATATATATATATATATATATATATATATATATATATATATAAAGTGTAATGTATAGTATATACAATGAAGTAGTCACAAACTAGAAACAATTCCCATCGACCATTTTGTCAGGAACCAGCTGAATAAGGATTATCCCTTGAATTTTATGATCGTCGTAAAAATGACATGAAACAAAAACTAGTATTTTTTATCTACATCTTAACCTCTGACACTCACATACGGACACACACATGTATGTGTGCTAAAAAATTGTGTGCACGTACACTCCTTTTCTTTGACATTTATCCATGTAGGGGCGGAGAAAGAATACTGTCCTCTGCGGCCAAGATCGGCCTGTCGTAAAAGGCGACTAAACAACCCAAGCTAGGTGAAAGAGCTCCAACCCCGTCTGGATGGCGACCACCCCAGATTTTTAAATAGCCTCCATAATAAACTTGTGTAGTGTTCCGGCATTACATTAGGTTCACTGTATCATTATGTGGTAAGCTGCGTGTTAACGATGCCCCTGGCGTTGCCCATAGGCGACGTTAACTACAAAATTCTAAGTGGTCCGTCAGCCTGCCTGATTATGCGATACATGCTCCTGAAAAGAAAAAAAATACTGGCAGGCATATCCCAGACATTAGATATAATAATAATAAAGCATTCAATTCTCTTTTGTTTTTTTGAAATAGTAGTCATTTGTTTGCGTCGTGTCGGAACGTGTTCCTAAAAATGGATAAAGTTGAAGTTCGAGCGATAGTTGATCTCTGCTTGAAAAATTTTACTACGGAGCTGGTAAATCAAGACTTGAGACCAACTTCCATTAACGCCGACCCCCGCACGGTGTCTACATCGGTAGTGACTAAACGAATGATTACAAAAGTTGAAAACATCGTCTTGGCGGATCACCGTGTTACTCTTTGTTTTATAGCAGAAGAAATGAAGATTTCTCTAAGGAGTTTCCATAATATTATTCACAACTATTTGGGTATGAAAAAAGGGTCAGCGCGCTGGATGCCCAGAATACTATCTGACGCGCAGAAACAATTTATCCGTGCAGGGGCGGAGAAAAAATACTGACCTCTGCGGCCGGGGTCGGCTTGTTGTAAAAGGCAACATAACAACCCACCTTAGCTTCGTGGTAGGGCCCCAGACCCGTCTGGATGGCGAACACCTTTGGTCTTAAGTATGTCGCCATAATAACCTTGTGTTGTGTTCCGGCATTAGTAACCCAAGTTCCTGTACCCTTATGGGACAGCAGCGTGTTCGCAATGCCACTGGCGTTACAAACACCTATAGGCGACGGTAACTGTTAAATTCTAAGCGGGCCGTCAGCTTATCTGCTGTCAATAAAAAAAACATACATAACATAAAAGCGCTGATGTTAGTGGACTGTATTAATTTTCTATTGTATCAGTCCGCACACTAGAAAAAGCATCAAAACTCCACCAACCTCGCGACCTCCTCGGTCTGGATCAGCTCAGGTAACTGCATCTGCAGTAACCACAGTGGCGCCACTCTTACGTTCTAAATTATTGTTTAACTACACTGAGCTTTTCCTTAACTCTCGCGACCTTGAGGGTAGTCGCCGAAAATTGTTTGATCAATAATTTTGTACCTGCATCTAGGCAAGGAGCGATCAGTGCATTAATAAAAATGCAAGCCACTTTACTATAGCTGAGTTTATAATTCCATCCCTCATACACCTGTTACCATAATTTTGCCAACATTTGCCCAAAAATACCGCATCGGGGTAAAATGTTCAAATAGTTCTATACGAATAATTTTGTAATTATTGCCGCCGCGCACTGGGAGGCTTTAATTAAACGTACTGTCCGACAGTGTAGGGTTAACATGGATTAGAAAAAAATAGGTATTTTTTAAAAGGTTATTTTTTACAGCAGTAGAGAAACAAACAAGCTCTTCTTCTTCCTGCCGCTATCCCAGCTATGTGGGGTCCGAGCAATGACCTCCGGCCGCCATAGAAAGCGGCGGCGGGCGGCCCCTCGGGGGAGGATCCGCCGCCCGCACTATTGCCGCGAGGGAGAGGGCCGCGTGCTGTTCCGGGGCCCCCCTCAACTCCTACAATACAGGAGAGCGCCGGGGGGACGAAACCCTGACCCCCTGGCGCCAACACTTCAGAAGAGGCCCGCCTTGAGACAAAGGGCGGGCCGGCGCCGGCCCGGGCCACGAGATCGGCAGGCCACATATCCGTAGGCCCGGGCGTTGGCGATAGGAGAACAGCGGGGTTTTTAAGTGGGTAGTCGGATGACTGAACATCTTCCCCGGAGTCCCACATATCCCTCGGTCCCCCCGGGGTGGGTAAACCCGTCAAGAGAGTTTTCCCCGAGACAAAAAAGAACAAAAAAAAAGCTATGTGGGGTCGGCACAACACGTCCTCTTCTTCCACTCTCCTCTATTTTTTTATTTTTTTTTATTGCGTAAGACAGCAGACAGGCTGACAGCCCGCTTAGAATTTAGCAGTTACCGTCGCCTATATGTGTTTGCAACGCCAGTGGCATCGCGAAAACGCTGCTGTCCCATAAGGGTACAGGAACTTGGGTCACTAATGCCGGAACACAACACAAGGTTATTATGGCGGCATAAATAAGAGCAAAGGTGGTCTACCACGTATCTAAGGTTTATTTGTCGTCTTTGGCAGCGCTACAATAATACAAGGGAACCCGCTGAACAGCATCCAGGCCGTAAAAGGAGTACAACCACTCGGCAAGACTGGTACATACAACTGACTGCAAGACGCCAGCCGATGTTAACCGCTCGAGAGATAAGTTTGAGGTTACAAAATTCAAGTGGTGTTAATGTAAGTCCCCAAACTGTGCGAAATCGACTGCATGAGTACGGCCTACGAGCTCGACGCCCAATTAAGTGCCCACCGATACGTCACGGGAATCGCGCTCGTCGAAATGAATGGTGTAGAGAACGCAGAACATGGACCCAGGAACAATGGAATAAAATTATGTTTTCCGATGAGTCGCGATTCGGGTTTAGGCCTGATACAAGAAGGGTGCGAGTGTACCGTCGGCCTGGAAATACTGAAAGGCTCAGGTGCATTCAGGAAGTTCATCCATACAGCGGCTCATCCACCATCCTAAAATTTAAATTAGTACATGTTGCTTAGACTTTTTGATGTGTGTATTATCATTTTAATTTATATCTATACATTATGTTATTTTAATTATCAAATTTATTATATAAATACTTACAATATATATATTATCTATTTCAATCGTTAATTAAATTTAAAATACATGAAAATTGTAATAGTGAAAATTATAAGGATTGTCAATATTTTTATAATCAAAAAATTCATTACTTCATTAAAAACAATTCTTTAACAGCTAGTCGTGCATTTATCTTATGAATAAGTCAATGGACAATTCTTGATTGAATCTACGCTTTCAACCGCAACCACACCAGGTCAGTACAATGTAAGACGCACATACTCCGGCCGAGTAAGTACACAGTACATAGTTTTTAGTGGGTAACTCAGCGACGTTCATCCCTTTGGCAACTATGGGGACGTACGGGCGCATTGCATGGGATTCCCTCACTACCCTGAAGCCAGCCCCAGGCGGCGGGTGTGCATTAAGCATTTTCCACCTCATAACAAAAAAAGTCAAATGTGATTTTTACCACTACAAACACATGGGGGACAAAAATTTCACAAGATCTACCGCCATTATAAATAGATCCCCTTTCTGAATTTCGACTAAAAAATAACGACATTAAGTCATCGTGCTTGCAAGAAATAGTAACAAAGCCTTTTGAAGATTGACCTGTAATTACTCGTATAGTGAAACAAAATAGGCCAGCCCTGAAAGAGTAACAAGCCGGGGAGGCCCTGAATGGGAACACGAGAGGTGTGAGGATAAACGTGCGAAGACTAACAATTGAGGATTTTAAATAAGTCCGTTTGTTTAGTTGTTTGCCAGTTTTTATCTAAATTACGTCTTGGATTTAGTTTTATAATATTGCCTGTTGGATTTAACGAACTGGGTTGTTTTTTATTTAATTCGATTTGTGGAGTTTTTCAAATTATTTTTATATGAACAATGTTTCAGGCTCAGAGAAATGTATGATATAGTTAGAGTAAGTAAATAAAGTAAATTAAATTTTATTTCAAATGACACATCGCCAGTTAGTCCAAAATGAAGAGTAGAACCCTTACGTTATGGGTTATAGACAACTGATAAAACAATTTTTAGTGGACCGAATTGTGAATTTAAAACATTCTCTAATCCACTTGAACGTCATCAAAGTTGGTCCAGCCGTTTAGAAACTACGTCACACACACGAACTGAAGAATTTTATATATAAACATAAATGACTATACATTTTTGGGTGGTTTAGTTATATTAGTAACACAGTCGTGTTGATCTGTTAGTTCAATTTTTACCTGGCTCATAATATTAGACCTACAAAGGTTTTTCTGGTCTTTTTGTACCCTATAACTCCTCTTGTTAGGAATCGACAGTAACTCAAGGCGGGTTGGCGGGTTACACTTACCGACGATCTCGGTAGGCAGGCTTCCTCGTGTTAGTATGCATATAAGGCGAGAAAAACTGTCTTAGTGGTGCATGTCATCCTGGAATTTGAATCCGAGGCCTCGGGATTGGTATCCGTGTGTTATACCACTGAGCTACCAGGCCTTGTACATGGTCATTAATTGTCCCTGTAAAAATATCTGATACAGGTTTTCAGGTAGTAAAAAAGTGTTCTACGCGTAATACAGTTGTTTGATCACTGGGTGAAAATGCTTTCCAGTGTGTCGGTGGCAGGGCGAACTGTGGTTGAGCTGTAATCGCGTCTCACCGCGACCCCCACCGCCCCTCACCGCCTCTCGCTGCACTTATCGCCTTCACTGAATGCCTACACTTGCGGACAATGTTCGGTGTCAATTTCTAACATTAAGTTTATTAGTTTTGTATAAATCTACCATACTTGCCGGTATACTCTTCTTAACAATACAGCTTAATCCTTTCAGAAAACCGGTTCTGGTAGTCTTCTTCAAAAATATTTTTTTAATCAAACAACTAGCCGTGTTGTTCCAAACAACGAGGAGTAAAAGCTTTACAACATTATTATATGAAAACTGAAAATCTTTAAAAACTTGCCGATAATGTACAGTTATAACTAGGATTTTTATTTATTTCACCTAACTCAAAATTAGTTGGAATCTTAACCTCCACATTCGAATATAGTCGAATTTTTATCCGTACAGGGGCGGAGAATGAATACTAACCCCTGTGGCCGGGGTCGGCCTGTCGTAAAAGGCGACAAAACAACCCAACCTAGCTACGTGGTAAGGCCTCAAGCCCGTCTGGATGGCGACCACCTTTGGTCTTAAGTATGCCGCCATAATAACCTTGTGTTGTGTTCCGGCATTAGTGACCCAAGTTCTTGTACCCTTATGGGACAGCAGCGTATTTGCGATGCCACTGGCGTTGCAAACACCTATAGGCGACGGTAACTGCTAAATTCTAAGCGGGCTGTCAGCCTGTCTGCTGTCCTACGCAATAAAAAAAATCCTTACCGAATTCGCTTTAGTTGAAATCCAAAGTCGAAAACTCTGTAACTCGATTTTTATGATATTTTAATTGACGATTTGTTCATGTATGAAAAATAAATGAAATGGCAACTTTTATTCTCAGGCAGTGTTCCACTTGCGTTGAAGTGACCCGGCCGGGTCAAGAGCGGCCTCTCTTCAACCCTAAATCACGGCGAAAGGAGGACGAGTTCCATTCTTAAGATACCATACCTATATCCATTTTTTGACGTCAGCTTCAAATGGTTCACTTGAAGATAACATCTTCTGGCTTTTGGTATTAATTTGAAATTAGATCTTTAATTAAAATAACTCAAATATATTATTTGTAATGAGTCCTGAGGGGCTTGAGTTCTTATATATTTAAGAGCAATAAAGTATTGTAGTTAAAAAACTACTAGTTTCAGATCACAATGATGCTAAAGAAGTTTTCACTTCAAAACTAGCATTGTATACTGTATGCATGCATTGCTCCTAATACTATAAGGGCGCCTTCAACTTAGCCGCAGTGCTGTCCAGCCTGCGGCCGCGCTGCTGTCGCTTGGTTCAAGTTTCATAGTGTTGTATATTTATTTTCACGATGGACTCTGACGAAGAAACACTGCTCTTAGTGTTACTATTAAAACGAAAAAGGAGGTTCAACAAAGAAAAGAAAACTTAAGAAATCTTTGCCGTTATTTTGTTTAAGTCAACGAACTGAATTTGATAAAGTAAAGGACTACTGTGACAAAAAATTTCAGAATTACTTAAGATATCAAGATTAAATTATCAAGAAAACAATTCTACGAATTACTTCTCTGTTTAGAACAATATATTGGAAATCAAAATACAACATTACAAAATACAAAATTCTTCAACTTGATTTTCGTTCATTTTACAAAAATTACGTGTGTACCGTCTCTAGTCGATCGATGAACTGACGCGCGGCCGCAGCGTGGCTGCAGCGCTGCAGTCGCGCGTTTTTGATTTATATGGATTTAGAAAACAGCGCGGCCGCAGCGCTTCCACCGCGCTGCAGCGGCGCGACACTTTGCAGCTAATTTGAAGGCGTCCTAACAGGCGCTTTATTTTATGTATATTTTATATATCGATGTTTATTTCATTTTTCTTCTTTAAATACACTGTAAGGCAAACCACTTGGCTCCCGCTTTTATTTTTCTAAATTTCCACAGTCTTATTATATCATATTTGCATTAAAAGTAATCACGTAAGCTGGAATACTGCACACGGTATTGTACGAGGCATTTAATCAACAAGAAAAATGGGTTGTCATATTTACCCTGGACCCTTTATTCGCATGTCAAGAGGAACAGACCCCTTTTGGCCACAACCCGATCTGATAAGCGAAATAAGGTCTCCCGGGGTAAATAACGGAATACATACATTTATTTGGGATAATGACAAATAAATCATAACTGTTTCATTCTTGGGCTCTATATTGAACAACGTTGGCCGGTTCAGCTAGTAATACTATAAATATTAAAAAAAACCCTTAAGAAAAATTATTTTAGGAATGGGCTTTTAAATCTATAATAAATTTATTTCTCCATGTAGGGGCGGAGTAAGTATATTAATCCCTGCGGCCGGAATCGGCCTGTTGTAAAAGGCGACAAAATAGATCCACCCAAGCTACGTGGTAGGGCTCAAGCTCGTTTGGATGGCAACCACCCTTGGTCTTAAGTATGCCGCAACAATAACCTTGTGTTGTGTTCCGGCATTAGTGACCCAGGTTCCTGTACCCCTATGGGACAGCAGCGTGTTCGCGGAGCATTACAAACATCCATAGGAGACGGTAACTGCTTACTACTATGTGGGTCGTCAGCCTGTCCGCTATTTTTCTACAATAAAAAATCACAATGACATAAAGCTTATTATCCGTGCAAGGGCGGAGAAAGAATACTAACCTCTGCGGCCGGGGTCGGCCTGTCGTAAAAGCCGACAAAACAACCCACCCTAGCTACGTGGTAGGGCCTCAAGCCCGTCTGGACGGCGACCACCTTCGGTCTTAAGTATACCGCCATAATAACCTTGCGTTGTGTTCCGGCATTAGTGACCCAAGTTCCTGTACTCTTATGGGACAGCAGCGTGTTCGCGATGCCACTGGCGTTGCAAACACCCATAGGCGACGGTAACTGCTAAATTCTAAGCGGGCCGTCAGTCTTTCTGCTGTCCTACAGCAATAAAAAAAAGCTATTAAACTTGACGTCATTTGAATTCCAATTAAAAAAAACTACTGAAAAAAACTCCATAATACACAATGCTCTATAGTATACTTATTGGTCGTGGGTTCAATCTTCGTCCCTAGTTTGGTTTATGTATAATATATATCTTCTCGTATATAATGAATACGTGAAGAGAAAATTTTGTACCCATTTTTATGAAAATTGCGCGAACGCAGTATAAAAATTGGCACAGGTAAAGTTTATATGGAAAAGTGCAGAAAGATATTTTTTTGCCTAAATTCCATTAGAATTATACACACACATGCACCTTGCTTACACTTTTGTTTTTTTTTTTTTCATAAGAGTTTATGGCTTGACCATTACGATTAATTTTATTAATATTCAAAATTAATTTAAGCATATTTCTGGTATATAAATTTTTTTAATACATTTTATAATAACATAATATATAATATTTAAATTCTTAATATATTTACATTAGTAAATACTTCAATAATTAATTAATAAATAATATTATACAACTATTAATAGTATATATTTAATAAATTTACATTAATTATCTATAGGCTTAAGTGATTATATTCTCTTTAATCTAATTGAATGTCAAAATTGACAATAACAAGGAATTAAACTTTAGAATTGTTTTTATTTGTATAGTTATTTATAATTTGTGAAATACATCTTACTCAAGCATAAACAAAACGGGTTATAATCAGAATTGATTTATTTTTGTCTATTTGTGACATATATATATATATATATATATATATATATATATATATATATATATATATATATATATATATATATATATATATATATATATATATATATATATATATATATATATGTCTATTTGTGATTTTTTATAGTGTACAAAATGCGAATATGTGACAATACAGGTTTTGCAATGCAAAACATTTTGAAGTTTTATAGTGATGTTCAAACTGATGTCTCTACATCAGCATCAGCTAATGGCAAATTAACTGAGTAGCTATGATGAAACCTTGTATTATAGAGGTACAGCCATTGACAAAAGAACCCTAATAAAGTTCAAACTTAAAAATTAAATGAGTCACGGTCGAATTTCGACCCCTGGGCGACCACTAAATATAACTAGCTGACCCAGCAAACTACGTTTTGTCATATAAATATAAAAAAAAACGTTTTGCCTTAAAATCCTTCTTAGTGAGCGACTATATTGCAAAATGAGCAAACGTGCGAAATTTCAAATCAATCGGATGTATAACTATACATTCAATTGACTTACCTAAAACTATAGGGATCTCGTGATGAGTGAATTTTTGTTTTTATAATTCTTCCATATAAATTAAAAAAAAATACACTTTGAATAGGATTTTCGTAAAATCCGTTCATAGTGAGCGTTTATATTGCAAAATCAGTAACTATGCTAAATTTCATGTCAAAAGTGTATAGTTATAGAGATTTCATGATGCGCTATACCACTGTATTGCACTTATAAATAGATAACAAAAGTAAAGTGTTTAAGTATTATATCAGTCGCCCACTACCTACAACACAAGCGCAAAATTTGTAACTAGATAACACTGTGTGAATTGTTAGAGTACATTTTTATTATAATCAAAATACGTGGCACTTTCCTTTTTGGGAAAACAAAAAAACACACATAGAATATTTATGTGATAAAGTTGCTTTTTTCATTTCGTGGCAAGGATCTCAAGAGTTTTGGGGATCAAATTAATCCCACTTGCTAGTTACATCCTACTGCGGACAAGGCTTTTCACATAACTTTTTGATTAAATTTTTTTTATTGCTGTAGGACAGCAGACAGGCAGACGGCCCGCTTAGATTTTAGCAGTTACCGTCGCCTATGGGCGTTTGCAACATCAGTGGCATCGCGAACACGCTGCTGTCTCATAAAGGTACAGGAACTTGGGTCACTAATGCCGGAACACAACACAAGGTTATTATGGCGGCCTACTTAAGACCAAAGGTGGTCGCCATCCAGACGGGCTTGGGGCCCTACCACGTAGCTAGGGTGGTTTGTTTTGTCGCCTTTTACGACAGGCCGACCCCGGCCGCAGATGTTAGTATTCTTTCTCCACCCCTGCACGGATAAAAAAACTCTCCTAATATCTGACATCATCGGAGCCCAGGTTCCAATTAGATTTAGGATTCATCTAGCTCATCTCAAATTAAATGATGACATTGATCTGAATTCCTTCAGGACGTTTTTATTGCTGAGGAACAGTAGATAGGCTGACGGCCTACTTAATAATAAGCAGTTACCGTCGCCTATAGATGTTTGCGACGCTAGGGGCACCGCAAACACGCTGCTGTCCCATAACGGTTCAGGAACCTGAGTCATTAATGCTGGAACACAACACAAGATTATTATGGCGGTATACTTATAGACCAAGGGTGGTTGCTTGTTAGGTTGTTTTATCGCCTTTTATGACAAGCTGTGCCCGGAAAAACTGAGTTTTTAAATATGATATCTCCCTTACGCTCACTAAGAGACTGTCAAATATATGTGCACCTAAATTATAAAACATACATAAATAGTTTTCAACAAAGTTTCTAACTATATTTTTAAAATTCTGTTACTAAACATGTGTCGGTATTATAACAAAGGGAATCTGTAGAAGTGTAGAACAAAGCATTCGTCAAACTTACAGCGACATAAGAAAAGTAAAACATAAAAACAGAGTTTTATGGAGGCAACGTAAACAGATTTTGATATGCTGGATACTATTCCTAAATTCTGAAAATACCATAAATTATTAACGTCAGATATTATTGTCATCAAGGTAGTTATGGTAATATTTCCTTTTTTTTACAGTAATCGTAATTGAATGGATGTTCCTTAGAAGGTCTCTGGTGTCGCACCAAAAAGCAAGAAACCTAAACCATTCTGTTCATTTCCAAAATTGTCTTTAGAACAATGTTTAGTGCCAACAGTAGCAAAAAAGTGTTAAAAAAATGTTAGTCTTTCTAAAGCCTTGAGCGCAGTTCTCACAGCTTATCGGTTGCTTGCTTAATAATACAATAGTTTATTGACAATTACACTGGTAAGAACATTTTCATAGCTGAAACTGGACATTTTTATTGGAATCTGGTCATAGCTGCAACGACTTTCGGTCTGTTTTTGAATATAAAATCCAATAACTCCATAAATAGCTGCTCCATATGAATATGCTCTTAAACGCGACACGTGTAAAATATAGAAAAACTTATGTTAACTTTTCCCGGGTGGTTGCCCACAATCGGTCTGACCCGGAATCCGCCTGAGTTAAGGGGATCGCCATGACACTTGTCGACACTTTCTCTATAGTTGTGACTTACTTGGCGTATATACAATAAATATTTCTTTGAAACCCTTTTGGTTTCTAGCACCAAATAATAGACTTGTCTACTGTGCTTCAGTGATAAAAGACTTGAAGTGGCCCTGAATTAAATCGAGCCTTTGTGTGTCATCAGATGCATAACGATAAATTATTTATTTTATAAATCACTAACAGACCCGGCAAACGTTGTTCTCCAAATATATTTAAAAAAAAAAAATAATTACATTTACGTTTACCCCCATTTACCCCCTTCAAGTTTCATTTTATTAAAAGTAGCCTGTCCAAGCAAAAGTCCAATCTATCTCTATACCGAAATTCATCAAAACTGGTTCAGCAGTTTAGGCGTGGAAACGTAACAGACAGCCACATACAGAGTTACTTTCACATTCAGATACACAGTTCTAATTTAGCAGTTACTGTCCCCTATGGGTGTTTGTAACGCCAGTGGCATCGCGAACACGCTGCTGTCCCATAAGATTACAGGGACTTGGGTTACTAATATCGGAACACAAGACATAGTAATGTTATGGAGGCATACTTAAGACCAAAGGTGGTCGCCATCCAGGCGGACTTGAGGCCCTACCATATAACTATGGTGGGTTGTTTAGTTGCCTTTTATGCCAGGTCAACCCCGAACGCAGAGGTCAGTATTCTTTTTCCGGCCCGGCACGGACTAAAACAGGCCTACGTAGTTTTTAATAATTTTCGTGCTAATCTTTTTTTTTATTAGTTGTTAGGAAGTTTAATTATATCCATGCAAGGGCGGAGAAAGAATACTAACCCTGCGGCCGGAGTCGGCCTGTCGTAAAAGGCGACAAAACAACCCACTCTAGCTACGTGGTTGGGCCCCAAGCCCGTCTGGATGGCGACCACCTTTGGTCTTAATTATGCCACCATAATAACCTTGTGTTGTGTGCTGGCATTAGTGACCCAAGTCCTGTACCCTTATGGGACAGCAGCGTGTTCGTGATGCCACTGGCATTGCAAACACCCATAGACGATGGTAACTACTAAATTCTAAGCGGGCCATCAGCCTGTCTGCTGTCCCACAGCAATATAAAAAAAATGTGTTTCCCTTATCTCTAGGCGTGATTCCAAGGCTTTAACGGAAGAACAACGCTGGTTTTAAAACCAATATAATGCGGCGTTAGATTCTATGTCTTCTATTTGATGTGATGATGAAATTATTTATTTATTTCTAAAAGCCATCAGCCACGTCTATTCCAGCATTATTTCCTGCCTTCTAGATCTACGAAAACCGAAAGACAATGATTTGTAAAGTAAGACAGTAGTGGATTTCCATTTCATTTTATTCCATTTCAACCTACTCACAAATCGAAATATTAGTATACGATATATAATATATCCAGAAATTGGATCTTTGAAGACAAGGGGTGTCTCCCGCCCTCCACCCCGCATGAAACATTTCCATCAAAACCAGAATAGTGGAGTGTGCAATTTGCGATTGGATCGAGTTTGGATTGGTTGCCACAACTTTGATAATTCCATGAATATATTAAACTATTCACATCTCTGATCTAATGAATACGGAGTCCTTGTGAAGTCGTGTACCACTAGCATTTGCCCGTCACTTTGTCTGCTTGAATTATTCATCTCAAACAGTATACATACTCTTCAAAGACAAATCTACAATAATATTATAATTTTATTATATATACTTAGTGGATTTTTTTAGTAAGGTTTTGTACAAACATAAACCCGCATGCCAACTATTTTCGTATCAACTGAGCCAGCTGTCTCGTCTTGGTTAGTAATAATAATTGAGCCAACTAACCCCGTTACTAGCAGTAGCAGAGGGTACGTCTGGATTTTCTCCGGCGGTTAGAATCTGATAAATTAGTCAGCAAAAGCCCGTTTGTTAGTTAATATTATAATGTCTATGTTATTATATAATCAAGCGCTTTAAAAATTAAAATAATAAATGGAAGCTACACTTAAATTAAAATCAAACACAAATTTCAACAACTTTTTGCCGTGTGACCCCGGCCAGTGAAAAGAATAGGGTCACCCCAGGTTATTCCAAGGGAGTCGTAAAAGGCGACTGATGGACTACTCCTTTGCCAGCTTGCATGCGGCAAAAGAAGTTCACCTCTCGGTTTTCCTCTAGGGGTTGGGAGGTCGGACGGCAATCGCTCCCGTAAAAACCAAAACTAGCCAAATAATCATGGTCAGAACACGGAAACGATGCGTGCCAATGGGCTCACACCTAGGGATGCTGAAGACCGTGCGAAGTGGAGTAGAAAAAGTCGGAAAGCGGACCCCGGGCACCGAAACGCAAGTTTGGGTTGCAACCGGGATGAACGCTGAGATGATGATGACAAATTTCAACAACTTTGGCATCCGAACTAAAACCTTGGTGTACAATCGACAGGAAACGTTTCTAAGATTTTTTTACAACGATATGAATCTGGAAGGAAGTTATTTTCATTCTGTACACAATATATAAAAATGTAAATAAAAACGTTGATTTTCAAAATAGCGATGGCTTCAAACGAGTTCTAAAAAACAAAAGTTAAAAATAATCGAGTATTTCGCGCAGCTTCGGTTTTTCCGGTTAAAATATTCGAATTTATCCGGAGACTATCATTTGGTCGACCTTTGTGCAATCAGACTCACAGTCGAAGCCATGAAATTTATTTTTGTAAAAGTTTCCAATCTTTTCTATATGCTAATATTCATGTTTGAAAAGAATTGTAAAGCAGATGTAAACTCAGATTTTATTCATAAAAAGGAATGTTAAAGGAAAAAGATGTTTTAAAAATTAGGTTCACCTGTCACACCCAAAGTTTTCCAAGTTCGTGATTTGGTCTGATTAATTCTGATCGCTATTCCTTCTATGAGACGGTCATGTGCGGAAAAGAAGCGCAGCAGTTATGCTACTTTTTATTGCTTCAGAAGAGCAGACAGGCTGACGGTCCACTAAATGGTAAGCAGTTACCATCGCCTATGAATGTTTGCGAAGCCAGATGTACCGCGAACACGCTGCTGTCCCATAGCGTACAGGAACCTGGGTCACTAATGCCAGAACACAAGGTTGTCATCTAGACGGGCTTGGGGCTCTACCACGTAGCTAGGTGTTTTTTGTCGACTTTTACGACAGGCCGACCCCGGCCGCTGGGGTTAGTTTTCTTACTCCAGCCCTGCACGGAGGAAAGGTCCGAAGAGAATAAACTCCTTAGAAGAATATGTGTACGATTCTTGCATAAAGGGTATTTAAAATTCTGCCTCCTGATTTTTGTTACCTACCCTCACTCAAGCGAGGGTGGGACGGAAATAATATGATAGTAACGTTCAAGCTTCTAAACGGGCGGGACGGTCGAGGTTCGACCTCCTTGAAGACCATACTCTGCGCCGTGCGCAATTGGCTTCAGTTACTCTAAACTCTCATTGGCCGTGCCATATGATTGTGTGTTCTGTGTGCGTGACATTTAGCTGGTGCCGTGCAACAGTTCCTCCGTAACCTGAACCGAACCGGGAAGGGGTGGAATCAAGGTCAGTGCGAATTTCTTTGCCCACCGTTCCTTCCTGATGATGTTCATGATGATGATGATGACCGTTCCTTCCCTCTCAGACAGTCCACTGCTCTCGAGCTATCCAGTTGCCAGATTAATGAAACAAGAATTAATGACTATTATTATATTAACCAATACATTCTTCAAAATCAAATATAAAAGTCGATTGTATTTTTTCAATTTTAACTGTCAGTCAGATAATGACAAGAAAATATAATATTTTTCATTGCCAGTGTGGTCATAGCTATCACAACATTTTTGGTCTGTTGTTGATTCGATAGTGCTATGCCACAAGTCAAAGGTCTTCAGCTGTCGTGCCTGCTAGCTTTAGTCAGGTCTTCATGCTACTCCGTAAATTATGAAGCAGCTTGTACTACGCGATAACCATTTCAGCTACTGTTTATGGCAACGCGACATATTATTTATTTATATTATTATTTATTTAAATCAGACGCTGAGTCTATAATAGTAAGGATAAACACTACGTTAGTATTTACTAAAAGTTATTTAATCCTATGCGCCAGTGCCTACAGCAGAGGATAGTTGTTGGCTAACACGATTAGGATGGTGTTGCTACTCCCGTGCACCCTGGCCAGTAAAGAGACCATCCTCTCACGCCAGATGGCGCCAAAATCATCAGTTAGCGTATCTGTGAACATGCCGGAAGTACTGCTGAAGGGCTGCAGCCGATTCCTACACGAAAATATCAAGACCAAATGACAATACTCAATGTCGAATTATAAATGTTATATCAAAATATTATTGTCAGGCTTAGAAGGTCGGCCATTCTGTACGAACAGTCTGGAACGAGACCTAATCGCAGCAAATTGGTACTGTAATTTAGTTATTGTGATTGTTCATTTTACTATGAATTATTGTGTAGTGCATCTGTTTAATGTGGTAATAATAATTTTATGAATAATATTGTTTTACTTTCATATCCCTTTTGAATTAATTTTTACATTTGACTTACCTCATATAGGCCTGAAGCATGAGAGGCTGATCTAAGACCGTGACCATCCCACCAGCTGAAGCTGCTTTCCCACTTTGACTCCATCATTTTCTGCACTATATCAACTCTGCAGTGTCATCTACTTGTTACAATTTAACTTGTCGAATAGAAATTGAACAAATTCTTAAACAGTTAGTAGCCACTCATGTATTTCATTTGTATAACTGAATTGCTCGATGGATCTTCTTCCTCACACCATTTCCATGAGGAGGTTTGGGGCCTCGAGTTGGTACTCGTTACCCCGGTACAAACTCAGGGAGTAACGACTCCCCGGTGACGTGGCTCTAGCTGCGAGAGCGTTTTCCCACATGATTGGCGTGGCTTCACGCCAGCTCGTTGACCCATCTTGCCTTGGTGGGCTAATCTTGGCTATCATTGGACATCAGTGTTTCTGTTGGCCTCTCTGTTGCTTGGTGGTTCTACGAACTCTGTTGTTCCTCATCCAGATCCGACGAGCGTACTGTGAAACCTTATGTGTGTGTATGTATATACATATATGTATATGTGTGTGTGTGTCTATATAAATACTTTGGGTCGTCTTGACATCATGCTAAAAGAAAGGGTTGCACTGAAAATCAGCGTTGTGTCGGATATAATCCCGGCACAGCAATAAGCTGAGTGCAATCCTTGTTTGTTGAAAATGCGGCGCACAAATTCTCTAATCATGTTGTTATTTATATTTTCTTGTGAGTAATGTAAGTACGTCGCTATTTTCACAAATAAATATTTTCTTTCTTTCTTTAAATCTCTGGGAGTCGGTAGCCTAATGCCGCGGTGATCTGGTGGCGATGCCATGGAGGTGTGTGTGGGGCCGTTATCGACAACTAAATTGCTAAAAATATATTTCAACCCTGTAAACATTTACAAATATAAGGCATATTGTGTTAAGTATGTAATATTTCATTTTAAATGTATGCCTTAACACCGTTATGTCGTCACCTGTAATACTAACCGCACATTGAGCGATAAAAACGTCTACAGAAATATATGTCTGGAAACGAGTCGCTACTCCTGCTAAATAATATAATATTTTTCTAGGGCTTCAAGTCCGACTGGGTGGCCACCATCCCTGGTTTTAAAACATTCCGCCATAATTGCCTTGTGTTCCCTTCCGGTACTAGCAAACCAGGTCCCCGTTCCTCTTAGATACTGGCAGTCTGGCAAGGCCTCTAGTGCTGTAAATGTCAATTGGCGACGTCATCCATTATCGGGTGATCCGTTTGTCTGTTTGCTGATCTCAAGTACTATACTGATTTTTTATCTACCTAAAGTCTAAACTATTTTTCTTTCTTATAACACGCAACTTAGACAAAGGTACATGGTATTGAGTCGGAAGCCAACTTAAGGTCACAGGTTCGATAGCAATAATGGCATGCACCACTTATACAGTTTATCTTAATTCTATATTACAATTGATAGGTACTTATGTATGATGGAGGAAAAAACGTGAGGAAACCTGAATACCGAGAACCTGCCCTGGGTCAGCATGCGAGGTATACAGTATAATGTCCGTTCTCTTAAGAGCCTAAAAGTTATGGAAGTTATAAGCTGTTATTAACATTATTATATTATTTTTCTCATTTAAAATCAGCTATTTTATGATTATTTAAAAATTTGAGATCTAAAAGAAGAAAAAAGTGTGTGTGTGTGCAATTCACATAAGGCAGAAGTAAAACTTTAGAAAATTATATTACTTATTATATATAGAGACGAAGGAAGAAACACTGTAACTGATTCTCTCGCAGGCTAAATCCTATTTATAAATATTTTGTCTCTTTTTGGTGTTTCTTTTTTGTTTCATCGAATTTTAGAATTACAGGGCTGAAGAAGTTTAACTTCAGAAAACTATTTGGTGGTAATTAATTATTGGTGTTATTAATTAATAATTGAAACTTCTAAGCGTATACAATTTTGAACAATAATGTTGTTTTTGTTGAAACTGTTAAGTGACCTCTTGGGGATAAGCCGCAAAGTCAGTGTTAACAAGGTCCCGGGGAGTCCTTTCTTACGCTCAATCAAGGTCACAGTCGTTTCGCATAAAGGAGGGTAGTTAAGCGTCACTTGCGAGTAAAATTCAATAAATAGTTTTTGCAACTTTTTAAAAATGACAGATATTTATTTTATGACATACTATGAGAAAAACTTGAGAACTAATGAAAAATATGGAAACATTTGAAATAAAATAAACATATTCCTTACAAAAAACTGGGTAAAGGTCACCTTCAACTTCAAGTTCAACGTATTTTAAGTTAAATATAGGTCAGGAATACATTTCATAACCGTCTCAGTGTAGCAGAAATTATTAAATTATTGTCATCTTCTACAGCGTAAATTATCTCACTAGTTGTGCATATCATCTTTATTGAAATTATATTTAGAATATAGCGTTATTTCTCATTATTCTTTCTCAAACATTTTCTAAAATAAAATTCAAAGAGTCACCACGATATGCTCTTCACTCTATAAACACGCGAGACACCTTTTGTGTTTACGGCGTGCAACATGACACGCACATATGTATCTTCCATCTTACTCACATTTGCATTATATCGTAGTAACATCAAACAAAATATCATTGACTTACCGTATTTATAAACAGCCCATTTTTCCCAAATAAATCATGGAGTCCTGAAACTGAGTTTTACTCCGAACAACCTACCAAGAAGCCCTCTGAAGAAGAATTCTGCCTCAACAACAAACCTATTGGAGGCTAGGAACCCCTGCACCTTCAAACACGCGCTCAAAGATGTCGCTGTGATTTAATTATCTATAACCAATAAATTGGTAAAAAGTCCCAAACTTTTTCTCAATCATTGGGAATGACTTTTGTTTCATAAGCATAAATATAAAGATAGATTCTTCTATTAGGTTTTCTTATAATAATATTTCCCTAATATATTGATCAATACGTTATTCTCGAAAGGTAGTCGAAAGTTTTCTTCATAACTTACAATATATGAATGAAATATATCTTTAGAAGTAGATGATACGAAATCAATGATACCTTTTTGGTGTGAGGCATTCGGCCAATCTTGGCGCGTGTTGTTAATATTGTAAATCACCTCGGCCCTTCGTATGACCCTTAGTGTTTCCAGGTGAAAATATTCTACGGAAAGAAACAGATATTTAATACCTATTGGAATAAGAGAGTTTGGTAATCCAACAAAGAAATATCTACTACTAAAAACGATTATTCTATTATATATGTATTGTGAAAATGTTGTCGTGCTTATCGGGGGTACTAAAAGACCAGAAATTAATCTATCATCTATATTCTTCAGCCTTTATGGATGAAGATGAAATGATGTGGTCTTTGCCAATTCAGAATTCTCCAAATTTGAGATAGGTTTTAAAGACTTCGTTATTATGTGATCACTGTTTTATGAAATCTTTATAAATTATTATTATGTACTTTTTTACTAGCTGTGCCCGTGACTCTGTCCGCGTGGAATAGTGACTTTGGGCAGCATTTTTTGAATATGTGAGGTCAACTTAAATTGGAATATAAAATTTTCGAAACTTATGATTTTTAACAAAAACTATTTTTTTTTTCTAAAATAAAAATAGCCTAAGTTACTCCTTGTTACATCAGCTATCTGCCAGTAAAAGTCCCGTCAAAATCGGTGCAGCCATCTCAGAGATTATCCGGAACAAACAGACAGACAGACAAAAATTGTAAAAATCGTTGTTTTGGTATTTGTACCGTGTATACGTCCGAATGCACTTAGTAAAAAGCAGTTGTTTTAATATTACAAACAGATACTACAATTTTATTTATTTCTATAGATTTGCCAATTTTAGTTCCTCAAAATGTTGGTTCATTTTCTTGTGAAGTGTCCAAAGATGGAGTTTGCAAAACTTTTCTAACTATTCTGCAGGTATTTAAAATGACGGCGTTTTGCATAGTGATCTGTTATTTGGAAGGTTCAGTAGTTTGAAAGAATGGTGAAGATAGCAAAGTATCACACCCGTATTGGATAGCACCATTGCCACAATATACTCTATCCATCTTCCATACTCTGATTATTTCTTCTCTGAGTTCTGTGTATTTATGTATTTTATCTGTAATAATAGTTTTTTGTACATTGTGGTATTTTTTTTTGGTCTCGGGGAAAAACCTCTCTTGACGGGTTCCCCCGGCCCGGGGGGACCGAAGGATATATGGGACTCCGGGAAAGACTTTCGGCCATCCGACTACCCACTATAAAACTCCGCTGTTCTCCTATCGCCTACGCCCGGGCCCACGGATATATGGCCTGCCGATCTCGTGGCCCGGGCCGGCACCGGCCCGCCCTTTGTCTTGAGGCAGGCCCCTTCTAAAGTGTTGGCGCCAGGGGGTCAGGGTTTCGTCCCCCCGGCGCTCTCCTAACAACTCTAGGAGTTGAGGGGGGCCGCGGAACAGCACGCAGCCCTCACCCTCGCGGCAATAGTGCGGGCGGCGGATCCCCGCCCCCCCCCCCCCCCCCCCCGAGGGGCCACTCTCAAGTTTCACGACATTTCAACGAGAAATTCATTTCAAGACATATTTATAGACAAATAGAATAGAATAGGGGTGGGGGATAGCAACCCCGGCTGATTTATGCGTCGGCCATATTGGCCCTGTTGCGATCGACGTGCGACATCTGACACTTCATATTTCATCCTCTGGACGCTTTATTACGTCCAACAAGAGTTTTTCGGCCTTCGCAGATCTGATTCGCATTTGTCTACTAACTATACAAAAGCCAAACTAAAGCAAACATGACAAAAAAAAATTATTATGTATTAAAAATTAATATTATTTTATGGAAACACATTGTTACTGTTTACAATATTTTTATCATAAGAATATATAACAATATATGTTGTATGCATAATAGGTTTAGAAATTGTCGTTTGTTAACCACTAAAACGTGTTAGCAATGTGATGTACATTATTTCCAATATATATTTGTATATTCAACTATTACTTCTGTGACCTGGGTGCATGTATTACAGATAATGTAAAACAGTCTTAAAACAATTATTTACTAAATTTCACTTGCTATTATATATCTTATTTATCCGTGCAGGGGCGGAGAAAGAATACTAACCTCTGCGGCCGGGGTCGGTCTGTCGTAAAAGGCGACTAAACAACCCACCTAGCTACGTGCTGTTTCAAACATCCACAGGCGATGGTAACTGCTAAATTCTAAGCAGGCCGTCAGCCTGTCTGCTGTCATACAGCAATAAAAACATTTTTTTTCGGAATACAATTCACTGAAGAGTAATTTCTTGGTTAATCGTCAATGAACGGTGACACGACCGTTTCTGCAATGTCCGAGCCCAATGTAAAAAAATCGATCATAAATAAATATACTGGCAAAATTCACACAGCACCAAATAGTGATGTGTATACCAAAGTAAGTAGCACTTGTGTTATGGGTACTAGACAACTGATAAATTACATAGATTCTTTTGTTAATATATACATATTATACATAAACACCTAGACGCGATAGCGGAATCGAACCCGGGACCCACGCCAGCATACTGAAGAGCAATTAGCACATACGCCACGGAGGTCGCTGGAGGTAGATTTTTAAAAGTGTTATGTATTTGTCACTTTTATTTTATAAAAAATTAACGTTTTTTTCGAGCACCTGACATATACATTTCGCTAATGTCCGATTGGCTAATAGCATTAAGATCAAAGTTCATAATTCCGGACTAATCCATTATCCAAATAAATTGAGGGTACTATAGTTGAAAAACGCTTTGTAAATCACAACAGTTCCAGTTGGTCGATATTTATAGTTATAGAGGCACGTTACGACCGTTAGCCACACGTGGCGCGTTGCCCAACGCTATTCACACGCACAGTGTCATGCAAAGGCTAAGGTTTTTTCATATCCTGTTGACTTGAAACTATCTGTTTCTCATCTTGAGAAGTGTTTTAAGTCTCTACCCAACATTATATAAATTAAAACTACGAAGAAGAAATTAAATAAAACAATTACTAATTGATTGCACAGTAATATCAAGTTTCAAGAATAGAGACATAGATAATGAGTGAGGAAAATAAGAATTAGAGAAACCTAATAGCCTTCACGGTGGCCGATTGAATTAACGGGCGCACAGCTTTTTGTTTGCACTTGGTAAACGAGTGTTATGGCGAGCGATGCCGAGTGAGCTCCGACGGATAGCAATGGGTGGCGCTCGCGCACGATGGCGAACGTTGTGAACCGATGCGCGCCACAAACTTATTTAGACATAGTAGGTTTCACGTAGTAAGGCCATGAAACCAAAACTCCTTAACTATATGCAATTGGACCAGCTCACTCGAAGTAATATCCGCCATACTCCACAAAACAATTTCAGTACTAAGCCTAGTGATTTTAAAAGCTAGTTGGCTTTGTTATAATCTTGTTTTGTTCGGGGTTTGTGGTTCTAGGTGACACTATTTCCCCTGTTATGGTACAATGGAGAAGAAATAGTTTTCTCCGTTTGTTTTTCATTTCTCCTCATTGTTATGGCCAATTTCTTTTCTATCGAAAAGGATTGCTTGTTAGACAAACTAGGAATGTAATATTATGATTATATAAAGAATTATTCCACTAAACTTGCTCAGCACTGTGTAGTAATAGACTAAATAGATAAAACTGATTTGTGAACGAGCGGCCTAAACGAGCTGCAGTTAGTTATTGCCACCAATCATTTTGTTTGCCAATAGAGATGTACCATCCAACTCAGAATTTGGCTCGTACTAATTAATTTTTCAGCATTAAATCTTTTCGTCATCGTCAATCTAGTCAAATCGTCATCCTAGTTGCATTAAATTGAAATTTTAATCCAATATAACAATGCGTTCAGGATGTTGTTGCCGTGCTTCTGCAGTGTCTCCGACATGTTCGCGAATGCATGAATGGATGGCTTTGACGCCATCTGACATAAGAGCCTGTTTACTGACCAGGGTGCGTAGGAGCAGCAACACCATCCTAAACGTTAAGTTTGAGAGTACACACAGAAGACCAAGTTACTTTTAAATATTAAGTACTAACATAGTTTTTAAGCTTTTAACTATTTGTGGATTCAACGTCTGATTTAAAGAATTAATAAATTTAGGAACTCTTCGAAGGTTAGGGTACGTTGATTATTTCAGGTATTGTAAATCTTAACTTCTACCTATTTCCACCGCCCGCACCATTGCCGCGAAGGTGAGGGCTGCGTGCTGTTCCGCGGCCCCCCTCAACTCCTAGAGTTGTTATGAGAGCGCCGGGGGGACGAAATCCTGACCCCCTGGCGCCAGCACTTTAGAAGGGGCCCGCCTCAAGACAAAAGGCGGGCCGGCGCCGGCCCGGGCCACGAGATCGGCAGGCCATATATCCGTGGGTCCGGGCGTACGCGATAGGAGAACAGCGGGGTTTTTTAGTGGTAGTCGGATGGTAAAAATAATAAAATATTAATAATTGATGATTGCAAAACTGAAGTGGCAGTGGGCTGGGCACATAGCTCGAAGGACTGATGGCCGTTGGGGCAGAAAAGTCCTCGAATGGCGACCGCGTACCGGAAGACGCAATGTTGATAGGCCCCCCACAAGATAGACCGATGATCTGGTCAAGATCGCCGGAATAGGTTGGATGAGGGCAGCGCAGGACCGATCATCGTGGAGATCTTTGGGGGAGGCCTTTGTTCAGCAGTGGGCGTCTTCCGGCTGAAGTGATGAGTCGGATGGCCAAACATCTTTCCCGGAGTTCCACATATCCCTCGGTCCCCCCCGGGCCGGGGGAACCCGTCAAGAGAGGTTTTTCCCCGACACCAAAAAAAAAAGGGTTGCTGTTCTTCGGTAATCATTTTCTACAGCTTGCAGACGTAAATATTCAAGCAATAAGTCCTGCCTGTGATGATCTACAGGGCTGAGATATGAACACGACGACGAGACTGGGCTAAGTTGGTCGTTGCTCTGTAAAATATCTAATACGAGAACTTTCGTAAGAGAACCAAGATGACTGAAATAACTCGCAAAATATGCAAGCGAACGCGGTAGTGGGTCGGTTACGTTTTTCGTAGAACGATGGAATAAACGGGCCCGATGGCCCTATGAGCCAATGACCTAAACTTGTTGGTCAATCGAGGCTGCATGGAAAAGGCACGGAACTAAGATTAGATAAGAAGGCCTAAATTTGAATTGGCTTACGTCAGACAATGGATTACGATTAGATAACGACATTCTAGTGACACTTCAGCCAAGCGACTACAAGAAATTAGATAAGTGTAAAACTACTTATTGTTTGGAAGACACAAAACAAACCACACTGTATGGCGTAATTCATTTATTCATGTCTACCCTCTATTGGTGGATATTAAGTTTTTTTTATTTTTTTTTATTGCTGTCATCATATTGTCACCTAACAATAAGCAGTTACTGTCGCCTATGGACGTTTGTGACGCTAGGGGTACCGTGAACACGTTGCTGTCCCATAGAGTTACAGGAACCTGCGTCACTAATGCCGGAACACAAGGTTATTATGGCGGCATACTTAGGACCAAGAGTAGTTGCAATCCAGACGGGTTTAGGGCCCTACTACAAAGTAAGTACTTAAAAATTGTACAAGAAGGGCTATTATCAAATATCAGATTATATGCAAGATAAATCTGCATGGGTGTGATTGCTTGCCTAATAGGTTGTTTCAAACACTGTCTTTAAAACAAACATACTTATACAAATTATTTGTGTTACACGCCTTGAGGTTAACCTGGCTGGCCCCGAGGCAGTGCCTTTATTTTTATTTTTTTAATCCGACCCAAACCGCGTTTTCGTAGTAGGGATTTAGTTTATTTATTGTGTTTTATTTTGACTATCAAAAAGTGATATTTTGTATCCTACTTTGAATAAATATTTTTGAATTTGAAAAACTTAAGTACCGACATTCTATAATCTCCTCATGAAACAAAAAAAAAACTATTCTTAATACAAGTTAAATCCAACGGATTATTTACATTCTAATTCTAGGAAATGATAACTCAGCACTAATTTAATTTACAGAAAATTACAGAAATTGAACGGCGTCTTTCCTATTTACCTACTTTATGTCACGATGTACCACCAGAAAGTAATCTAGATTATCTAACTAACACGTCAAGATACGCGCATGACTATAAATGATAATGTTGGTATACGGAGGTGGCTGCCGCATATAAATCAACACATTTAGCGCGACTCGCCTGTCACATACGCTCTGGTTGACAGGTGTTGCCAGTGGAAAATCGAAAATATATTGCTTGTACATTACTCATCCCTATGAATTGTAATGAAGATTCAAAATAAAAAGATAATAATCATTTTTAAAGTTATGCTTAATTTGGAACGTTTGGAAAGATTATGAGAGTACAATTTATAAGATGCGCGCCCGCACCGACATGATGAAGTTAGCTGAGAACTGTCTCTCGTGTTTCCGTAAACACTCGTAACTATATTCACAATAGTTTCTCAAATATTCATAACCTACATAAAACACGTGTTTTATATCATTGGAGATAAAACAATTATATATAAATATTAGAGATTTTATAGATAAAAAAAATATTTTTATCAACTCAAAACGACTCAGCTCAATTCAGGTCGAATCAGTTTGACTCAGGTCGACTAAACTGGAATGATTTCGGCTTAACTCAACTTAAATCAACTAATCTTTATGTCCCCTCAGGGGCCTTCTCTGTCCGAGGAGTGCACGGGTGTGCGTACCCGAGGTGCCCGAGCATCCGTCGCCTCACTCCCCTCTGCGTCCGAGGCGACAGAGTCCTCCTACCTTTCTTCCCGTCTACATCCTTTCCAACTTCGCTCTCTGTTCGTGGCGTGGTCCTCGGTGGGATTGTTGCGAATACTGATTGGAGTCCCGGGTTCTGCCCCGGGCCCTGATTTGGTAGTCGAAACCATGCCTATTTCGACTGTGCCTGCACAGAGAGTGTTCCTGGGGCGGGAATCGCATCCTCACTGTCGGTTGGTCTTGCTGGGCCGACTACGACGTTGGGCGACTACCTGGTTTTTCTGGAGTGTCGTCTGGTAGTCGTACCCACGCCTGACTAGCACGCGATGGGGATGGGAGTCCCGTCCGGAATTGGCCGCGGACCTGTCGCTCCCGGCCCTGGTTTTGTCCATGGTCGGGGGGGATCCTGAATGGACGGCCGTCGCCTCCTTTTGCGAGGCAGTAATGTCCGCAAAGGAGGCGGCGGAGCGGGAGCGGGAGTTAACTCCCGCCAACGCAGGCCACGTCGTCGGCGCCGAAGGGCAAGCAACGACCTCCGGCCGCCGTAGAAAGTGGCCGCGGGTGGCCCCTCGGGGGAGGATCCGCCACCCGCACTATTGCCGCGAGGGAGAGGGCCGCGTGCTGTTCCGCGGCCTCCCTCAACTCCTTGAGTTAACTCAGGAGAGCGCCGGGGGGACGAAACCCTCACCCCCTGGCGTCAACACTCTAGAAGAGGCCCGCCTTGAGAAAGGGTGGGCCGGCGCCGGCCCAGGCCACGAGATCGGCAGGCCACATTTCCGTAGGCCCGGGCGTAGGCGATAGGAGAATAGCGGGGTTTTTTAGTGAGTAGTCGGATGGCCGAACATCTTTCCCGGAGTCCCACATATCCCTCGGTCCCCCTGAGCCGGGGGAACCCGTCAAGAGAGGGTTTTTCCCCGAGACCAAAAAAGAAACTAATTTTTATGTGGGCTGTCACTGATGTTTATATGTTATATGATAATTATAATATATACGTCAGATAACTATCCCTTATGTTTGCAATGTATTATGGATTACGATATTTCAAAGATAACCTAAACAATGTGAAAATTATATTGATTTATAACATACATGTTTGTGATTTTAATTTATAAATGATAGTGAATGCATATTATGCCATTGTAAAAATTTGTAAAAAAAGTGACTTTTATCCTAAAAATACTTTTTAAGTGCATTAATTATAGATTTAAGGTTAATTATCGGTATTCTATTTATTTTATTAATTTAGCAGCCCTTTTTATAAGAAATAAAAATGGGAGCCAAGTGGTTTGCCATATAGTATATCTTAAGAAGCCGAAATAAATAAGTACCGACGTATAAATAAACATAAAAACAAAGTTGCATATAAAGAGCAATGCGTTCATACAGTGTCAATGCTATTAAGTATCTAACAAATACAAACGAAGAGTTGTGGCACACGGGATGAAATCTTTAGCTATTTTCCTTCTGTTACGACACGTGCGTACATAAGTACACACAACTTTGTTATTTTTTATATACCTGTCCTCCGCGGTGGAACGGGTGTCGCACGTCGAAACGTTTGTGAGGGTCCTGAGTCTATTTAAAGTATGTAATTATTTACAAGAAATGAGTATAAAGTAGCATTTCGGTTAACTAATAGCCATAACACAGATGTTTTGCTTTCTTTGGTGTGTTCTGTGTCTATTTTCACAATTTATCATTTATTATGTATATACAATTTTATTATTATTATTATTGCTGTAGAACAGCAGACAAGCTGACGGCCCGCTTAGAATTTAGCAGTTACCGTCGCCTATAGGTGTTTACAACGCCAGTGGCATCGCAAACATGCTGCTGTCCCATAAGGGTACAGGAACTTGGGTCACTAATGCCGGAAAACAACACAAGGTTATTATGGCGACGTACTTAAGACCCAAGGTGATCGCGAAATATAAATTACAAAATCATAAAATCACCAAATTTTCTCCGTGCAGGGGTGGAATAAGATATAATAATAATAAATACTAACCCCTGCGGCCGTGGTCAGCCTGTCGTAAAAGATGACAAAACAACACTAGTTACCTGGTAGAGCCCCAAGCCTACCACCACCCTTCCTATGTCAACCACCCTTCGTCTATAATTATGCTGCCATAATAACTTTGTGTTGTGTTCCGGCTTGACCCAGGTACCGTTATGGGGCAGAAGCGTGATTGCGGTGCCGCTAGCGTCGCAAACGTCCCGACGGTAACTGTTTGCTATTAATGTCGTCAGCCTATCACTTGTTCCTGAGCAATAAAAAAACAAGTGATTGTACAACTACGTCATTCAGGTACGTTCAGTGTTTTTACTTAACTATTTGACCCTAGATCAATATCTAGGGTCGACGAACGACAGGATACCATATACCAGGATACAATTATCCTGGTATATGGTATCCTGTCGAACACACGACGCAGATACAACAATAACACTCAGAGACAAATGTAGAGGCCACTACGCCTAAATATTATAACAAAATTGACACGCACTGATGATGAAGGAAGATATCGGTAGGAAACTTGATTACCGAGATCACTGTGATGTAACCCGTCAATCCGCCTTTGACAAACACCATTCTGACGGTTCTATCCAGGCCTGAGCCCCGCAGTGGGATGTTGTAGGTTTTATAATAATTCCTACTTACACGCGTCGGCTTCCCCCTGAAATCCTGACGCGGCACGATTAAGGTACACTTTACCATGGACAAAAAAAGGTTGTTATACTAATCATATAATAAACAGCCTACATAGCGGCTCACGTACTTTGGTACGCTTGCGGTGATCACGGATTCGCTTCCTGAGTCGTGACATCGTGAAAAGTATGTATGCAGTTTAACCGTCATCATCAACTGAGCCTTTTTTATGACCTCCTTTTTTGTCGGAGAAAAACTGCATCTCATTAGCTCTGCATCGGGGCTTTGGGTAAAACTGATACGGGTAGTGGGGTACTCTGCTCTGTTTCTACGCATCTGGCTAAATATAGACAGGGTGGTTGGGGTGACATAAGCCCTGGTTATCATCTACAGCCTTTCTGGTCGCAGGATCGACTTTTAGTCATTGCTCTGTGGCACCCTAAGCTTGTGCGAATGTGGGACCCGGGTGACATTTTCCCAACTGAATGAAAAGCACGCAGTTGTGGAGAAGATCCGAGAACTATTCTTACTTAAAATTTTTTTTATTCCTAAATAAAATATACCTCACTTTATGGTTTCGCCATCATTAAATCGCGTGGTATTGATTGTTTATTCAAGTTTATCACTATGGAGTATGAAGCTGCAACAGTCCTCAAAATGTATGGATTGCCAGTTCTCAGACCGAAAAATCGAAAATAAAATTTTCTTTTACTTGTATTAATTCATACGGTTTTGTAAAATAGTATTAGTATGATTTATATCCCGTAATAATTCTACCGCCGCCATATTTAGATCGAGCTGTCACCTTCGCGAGTGTATACGTGGCCTAATCTAATACGTGAGCTAAATCATCGGCCTTATGTACAAGAAAAGGATAAAAAATAAACTTTATGGCTACACAATAGCGTCTAAAGTTACATAAAGGTTCGAATAATAAGTGTTTTGAAATTTTAAAAGAAGTGGCATTTTTCTAATGTTGGGAATGTAGCCGGTAAGTCGAAAGAGACGAAAATTTAAGACGAACTATTTAAAATTAATTACTCACAATATTGTGTTAGTTTTTATTTATTTGGGGAAACATAAAAAAAAAATACATGAATAAGTCAGGTTTCCATTGATATTATAAATAACACATATTAATTGTGACATTTATGCTTCTCTGGCTTGGGCCATATTGGCCAAGCTTCTTGTCTGCCTGTACAGGCCCTAGGCGATAGGACGACAGCGGCATTTTAGTGGGTAGACTTGAAAAGTCCCACATACCCCCTACCTCCTGTGAATTCCAGTCTGTGAATTCGCTGAATCAGTTCTCCCCGAAAAAAGTGTATGTTCCTTATTACCTTTACTGTTTTAGCCTGCAAAATTCAGAGGGCAAATAGCTACAAGTATTATGAGCAAAAAGAATATAAAATTAAACATGTGTTATCCATAAAAATATTATATTCACATTTGAGAAAATTCACTATATATTAATTATCAGTAAAATAAACAATCACAGTAACAAAATCATGGAACCAACTTGCTACGATGAGGTTTCGTTCTAGACTGTTTAGACAGAATGATCGATCTTCTGTCATTACGATAGTATTTTTGATATATTATACAATACTATACAAGTTATAACCCTATTATTATAAAGATACATACATACATATAATCACGCCTCTTTCCCGTAGGGGTAGGCAGAGACCAATTCTTTCCACTTGCTACGATCCTTACATACTTGTTTCGCTTCGTCCACTTTCATTATTCCCTTCATACATGCCGTTCGGTTTAGGGTACTCTTGACCTGGCCTTTTTTTAAGACGTCCCTGATCTGGTCTCGAAACGTCCGCCTAGGTCTACCCCTTCCAACAGTTCCATTCACACTCGCCTTATACACTTTTTTCGTCAATCGTTCTTCATTCATTCTCTCGACATGGCCAAACCATCTAATGAATAAATGTAAATAAATAAGCAATAAAGAGTTATCTATCTCTCTAATTTTTTAATTCAGTTAATAGTTAATAATGCTATAAATATATGTATATGATGGGAATGTGAATTGGATATTGTATGACAATGACATTTAAGTGTTAAAGTACGATCGATATCGACTATTATGCAATTGATTATCATTATAGATTAGATTGTTTATCGATTATAGCGTTTCCGTAGTCAGTTGTAGAAATGGTTGTCACGTAACACAAGAGGTGTAGCTTTTTACAATACAAAGCATAATACTTAGGAATAATAAATATCACGAAACAGAAGTTTAGCCAATGCAATAAAGTATGTCTAAAACAATGAAAACCTTTGAATGTGCGTTAAATATAACAGGATAAAAATTTGGCATGTCTTTATACTACTTTTTCGGTTTCGAGTGACGAATTTGGTACACTATCCCATCCTTAGACAGTTGCAAATGGAATAAAGAGAAAATCCCGCCCTGAGAGAGTTGCGTTTATCGCGTTTATTTGGGAATGAATAAATAATTTTCAAAGTGTCGCTTTTTTCTTTGTTTTGAACAGAAAGCAATATTTTTTAGATAATCTAAATTGGTTCAGTTGCAAAAACACCACTCTTAAGCTTATTGTGTACTTAATATTTAACTATGGAGTGAAATACTCGTATGTATACTTTAACGCATTTATAATAACTTTACCTGTATATATCTTTATCATCTCATCATCTCTGCGTTGAATCCCGGTTGCAGCCCAAACTCTAAACTCTCTACCCGTATATATGTGATGCAATATCTGAATACGATTTTCACCCATTTGAAATATTCCGAATAACCGTTACATAATTTATATAAATCCGGCAGCGCGTGATATGTCTCTCGTATTGCGAACGTCCATAGCGACGGTGATCACACTATTAGGTGAGCCGTTTGCCTGCCTGCTGAACTATCAGGGATGTCAATAATTTTCAAAGTTTATCCTAGCATCTGAAGTCATCAAGCATCTGAAGTCGGGTTTGAATCCCGCCATGACGCAGATCCTTTAAACAGTGTTAGTCGTTTAATGTGCATCGTAATTGCCACGTACCGACGATGAAGACGCCACGATGAAACGTGCATGCCAAGTATAAGTAAAGGTTTTTCCATTGAAAATTGTTAAGGTAAAGAGGTAGGCAGAAGGCATAGGAGCAAATTCCGTCTGCAATATTATTTATAGTATGTATTTTCTGTTGAATATTGGGTTTGAAACTCACGGTGGATTGCACCATTCAGTCAGTGATTTTTACGCCTAATGTACATATTTTAAGTAACTGTCATACACCGATGGTAAAGGAAAATATTTTGAGGAAACCTACATACGTGGTCAACGGTATGTAACCCGCCAATCCGTTTTGGACAAACGTGGTGGTCATACCGTTCATTGCTTCTAAAAGAATGCTCGAATCCAACAGTGGGACACCATAAACTGTTATTAATCATTTACAATAAATTGAAATAATATTGGATAAATTCCATTATGGTTCTATAATTAATTAAAGAGTTACAAATACATAGGGTTACTATTTATAAAAGGAATTTCGATGAAGATAACAAGGGGACAAGGGCGCGTCGATTGCAGAATCGACGAAGGGCCGAAAGAAATTGGATTCCTAGTGACGAGTAAAAATAATTGGCAACTTGACGGATTGATCGGTAGGAGTTTTAAACACACGTTAGGCTTACAATAATAGAGTTAGATACAAATTTAATATCAATCATTTCATTCTGGTATTGACATTTCTTAAATTTATAATGTCATTTTCAAAAAACCTAAATGTAGGTTTTATTACCATAAATCGGAAGTTTGTAAATGTTTGAAAATATAACAATCTATTTATTTAGTAATTTCTCTCCGTGCAGGGGTGGAGTAAGAATACCAACTCCTTGGCCTGGTCTGACTTGGCATAAAAGGCGACAACTCACCCTAGCTACGTGGTAGGGTTCCAAGCCCGGCTGGATGGTGACCACCCCTGGTGTATACGTATGCTGCCATAATGAACTTGTGTTTTAGCATTAGTAGCCCAAGTACCAGTAACCATAGGACAGCAGCGTGTTCGTGGTGCTTCTCAAGGCGGGCCTCTTCTAAAATGTTGACGCCAGGGGGTCAGGGTTTCATCCCCCCGGCGCTCTCCTCTGTTGACTCAAGGAGTTGAGGGGGGCTGCAGAACAGCACGTGGCCCTCTCCCTCGCGGCAATAGTGCGGGCGGCGCATCCTCCCCCGAGGGGCCGCCCGCAGCCGCTTTCTACGGCGGCCGGAGGTCGTGGCTTGCCCTCCGGCACCGATGACGTGGCCTGCGTTGGCGGGAGTTGACTCCCGCTCCCGCTCCGCCGCCTCCTTTGCGGACATTACTGCCTCGCAAAAGGAGGCAACGGCCGTCCATCCAGGATCGCCCCCGACCATGGACAGAACCATGGCCGGGAGCGACAGGTCCGTAGTCAATTCCGGACGGGACTCGCATCCCTGTCGCGTGCTAGTCATGCGTGGGTACGACTACCAAACGGCACTTCAGAAAAACCAGGGAGTCGCCTAACGTCGTAGTCGCCCCAGCAAGACCAACCGACAGCGAGGATGCGATTCCCGCCTCGAGAACACTCTCTGTGCAGGCGCAGTCGAAATAGGCATGGTTACGACTACCAAATCAGGGCCCGGGGCAGAACCTGGGACCCCAACCAGTACTCGCAACCATCCCACCGGGGACCACGCCACGAACAGAGAGCGAAGTTGGAAAGGATGTAGGAGATAGACGGAAAGAAAGGTAGGACTCTGTCGTCTCGGACGGAGATGGGAGTGAGGCGACGGATGCTCGGGCACCTCGGGAACGCACACCCGTGCACTCCTCGGACAGAGGAGCGCCCCTGAGGGGGAGTTAGTTTTAGTTGCCTGATAACCCTTTAACCGCAAACTCGCGAAAAGTAAGCAAGAAGATTGGATTATTTTTGTTAAAAAGGTTTCAAAGTTGAAATTAACTTTATTTCATACCCAGACTTTTGTTGTGCCGTTAATATTAAAACCTTTTTAGAACTAAATTATTACCAATAATGTAAACATATCAAATCAATATCAAAACCGTACGATTTTTTGGCAATAAGTTTATTTTGATTAAAAATCGTTGAGTTTGTCTAACCATTTATAACATTCGTAAACATCGTGTGGTTTTTAGATCATTTGTATGTTCTCTTTGTCCTTCGCAGTAGTAAAATTTAATCTGATTTTGCCCCACTTGGGGAGTGCTTGGCGGGCGTTGATTTTACGAGGAGCTCTTCAAGCCCTTCCATTGTCTTCTTTCGACAGTACCTTTTATTTTATGCCACTAAAAGGGGAAAAGATAAGTAATATAAGCCCTTAGATAACAATTCGGTTTAGTATATGTTTTGAGGGGTAGTTAGGGATATAACAACTACATACAAGTCGCTATATTATCAAATAAATATAATCTTATTTCTTATGTTCTTGTAAGGCTTGTAAGGCAAAGGAAGCGACAAATATTGTGACCAGCCAAGCTCGAAATGTTAAAGTGGGCGGTATTTTTAAAATAGTTTTTTTATATATATCTATAAAGCAGCAAGAGGAATAATCGATTTGTCCTTCGAAAGTGGTAGGGTAAAGTTAACCCTGAAAGAAGTTTCTGTCAAGGAAAATATTTTACCTAAAATGTTAACTTTAGTAAATTATTAAAAAAATGTAAGCTGGCTGTATAGCCAAAACAATTTTTATAACAGTTGGTTTTGGATAGTATTGTCGCTGTTGGATACTTGAGGTTATAATGGGAAATTTAATCTTTTCAAAAACATGTTTCATGAAAGTATAAGATTGATTTCTTCTTGCTACACAAATAAAATTATAATAAATCCCTTTTTACAATAATTTTCATAGCAGATTGAACGTGTCAGTCATAATAATGTCATTATAATGAATTGGATCAATGGTATCTGCCATGAAATTATATTAATAATAATGTTGACTTTTTAATTCGAAGTAGTAAATTTTACGATAAATATATACCAAACAAACATATTTAAATAGTATTTAACATAGTCTAGAAGAATTCCTGTCATACAGCCACCCCAAAAATCCATTTGGTTTTCATTAGGCCTGTCTACCCTGTACGCGATGGCCCCTTTGTATGTCACACGCACTCACTGTACTGATTGGATTTTGCTCTTACAAATGTTAAAACACTTTTTAAACGCTCCCAATCGCATTTGCAAAAGCAATTTGCTTTGAATCATTTCAGTGGTTTTGTACAAGTGTTAATGACTCATTCAAGGTAAATATTTAAGCTTAATGGAACTTTTTAATTTCGTTCAGTACGAGCTTTTGGGGTCGGAGGTTCGCGTTTGAATCTCAGTCATATGGCCTTTTTTACCGTGCTTTTTGAAATGGCGTTCTACGGCAAAGTTGCATAAAAACTATGACATAAAATGTGGTGCTCACTACAAAATAAAAAAAAATTAAATAAAAAAATATACTTTGGATTGTCACAATACACACTACGTCAGCCTGTGCCAAAGTAAGCTTGACAGCGATTGTGCTGTGGATACTAGACAACTAATATACTTTGTATACTTTGCTTTCGTAAATACTGACATATTATTTATTCATACGAGTAACAAGGGATGAGAATCGAATCAGTGACCCCGGTGATCGATCGAGTTGCAGGCGATCTGACCTAAAAAAATGTCCTTCGAGTGCTACCTTTGTAGCAAATGGAGTTTAGATGGTTTTCTCCTCGAGGTGGAAGAAACAGACGGCATTTGCCTCTTTAAAGTAAATTGCAGACACACTTCATCTGATTTTATGTGCTTTTGCTCAGGAAAAGTCAGAAAATGACATCGTTAATAATAAGCTAAAATTTCCAAGAGTAAGCTACGCTTGAAACCTGTATGAATTGTTAAGAATTTTTGTATTGTACAGGAATTGTTTGAATTGCAACCCAATATAGCCACTTCCAGAGTAAGAAATAATGTTCCGATTATAATGTCCCCAATTACCATAAAGCCTTGGATTAAAGTGCCTGCAATTAGTGGAAGAGACGTTTTTATTGCGCTTCTCAGAGTAGGGGAATATAACTCCCCAAATCGACACTTCGTTTTTTAACTCGCTTGATTCCAAAACCAAACTAAAATGGACTAAGATCATATTAGCATGTACTTCATATGCCGTTTGTTTTTATCTTGTATATGTAAAAACTTACTGTACACGTAACGAGTTTAAGAAAAAATTTAATAATCTACATAATAAAACTAACATATACTGTTACACAAATTAAACTCATCAACGCATAATAAATACATTGTGTAGTAAATAATATTTTAATCATTCACTATAAATCATTATTGACTTTTCAGATGATTCTCAGCAGCAACTTGCAGCGACGAACACTACCCTCAATTTGAAATTATATTTCACTTTGAAATTATAATAATATATATAATATATATATAATATATATATATATATATATATATATATATATATATATATAATATATATATATATATATATATATATATATATATATATATATATATATATATATATATATATATATATATATATATATATATAAATATAAGAAGACTTTAGCTAAACTCGTATGGATGTTTGATAAGTGAGTTTACGAAGGTAAAAATACATTTAAAAGTGAAATATAATTTCAAATTGAGCGTAGTGTTCGTCGCTGCAAGTTGTTGCTGAGAATCATCTGAAAAACAATAATGATTTATAGTGAATGATTAAAATTAATATTTATTCTCTGTGCAGAGATGGAGTAAGCATACTGATGGGTTCGTTAAAGGCAAAAAACCAACCTTAGCTAGGTGGTAGGGCCCCAAGCCCGACTGGATGTCAACTACCCTTGTTATTAAAACATGCCGCCCTAATGATCTTGTGTTGTGTTCCAGCTAGGCTCCAGTTTCAATGCGTGTTGGCAATGCCACTGGTGATGCAAACGTCTAGGTGTTGCAAGCAACGGTGATCAACTGCTGTTGGGTGGGCCGTTTGCCTATCTGCTGATCAAAGCCATTAAAAAAATTAATGTTCTTAGCGATTAAATAAAATTTTTCCTCTTTCATGAATAGCGATCTTTATCAAAAAGTTAAAGCCGTAAAGTAAACTTTGTAAGTTTAATTTTTTCCACTCCAAGTGAATGAAGGCCTGCTTCCGACGGAAGTTCATTTTATAGAAATGCATAAAAGTTTTATGGAGAAATTATTGTGGATTTTATAGGGTTTATTTCAAAAAGAATTTAACTTTTAATTTTAATAGTTTTTTTTAAATTTTAATAATCTATATTCCGATTCAATCATTCAATATATTTCAAAAGAGTTGATGCTTCGCCGCCGTTCACATAACCTGCTTGCTTCTGCGGCTAACTCCACGCTGCTGGAGGGTAATCGGCACTCTAGTTTATACCGGGGTAAAGAGGCTCACCTCACAGCCAACCTCTCCTGCACCAGGAGTAGAAGAACCCAGATTGATCTCATTAGTATATGTATCAGTGAATCTTTAGCTTATCTTACGTTACTATTCGCTAGACCGCTTTAAACGGTGAGGTCACCGATTGATTTATCAATGTTTTATGTCTTTGTTGTACATAGTATTTTTTAGTAATATTTTAGTTGATCAATAACAAGTTATCTATATATTTTATCAAAACATTTAAATAAAATCTCTATATCCTAATAACCGTATTCGTTATGTTGTTTGCTAATCGAAAGCACTTATATCATCACAAAATACTTTTATAAAAACTTTTTCAACACGTTATCTGGAGATGATTTATATTGCGTGAGAAAGTTTCATCCCCACGGTTCATCCCCCTATCGCCCTCTATCCAGATTTGAAGTTTATTTGAAAGCGGTTAAGGTGTTTAATAATATTTAAATATATTAGTGTTGAATGCACAATATTGTTAACTTAACAATATTGTTAATATTGTTAACAGTTTGTTGTCTAATTTGTTGCATACTTAGATAGCGGTACCTAGTAGCTCAGTAGTGTAAACCTCGGATACAATGACTGGTGTGCGTATTTAGCATAAGCATGCAGCAACGGTGAAGGAGAACCTGCATACCAAGATCACATATATTTGTAAGCTGCCAATGCGCCTTGGACAGCAGGTTTTTAGCAGCCCCGTGCAGGGGCGGAGAAAGAATACTAACCAGTCGGCCTCTCCTAAAAGACGACAAAACAACCCACCCTAGTTACGTGGTAGGGCTGTAAGCCCGTCTGGATCGCGACCAAGTTTCGGCATTAGTGACCCAAGTTCCTGTACCCTTATGGACAGCAGCGTGTTCGCGATGCCACTGTCGTTGCAAACATCCATAGGCAACGGTAACTGCTAAATTCTAAGTGGGCCGTCAGCCTGTCTGCTACCCTACAGCAATAAAAATAGGTATACCGTCCATTCGCTCTGTGGGAAGCCCGTCCTCAGTGGTGTGACGTGATGTGCTGTTATTAGAAGAGTACCTATTAGAAAGTTCTTCGAGCTTATAAAGCAACTGTGAAGAAAAGCTTTGAGAAAATTGTAATAATATACTTAACTGTAATAATAACTGGATACAGTCAAAACTGCTCTGATAAAGATCCAAAATAACTAATTTAAAACGGCAGAAATATCGCACCTCGCGGAACAATGCTTTTACGGATGGCGCCACTGTCCCCTTTGTCTCGCCCTGCTCTCATTCCCTGAATGTTATCTGTCTGTTTAATATCTTCAGATATGAAATTGTTTACTCGAAATTCTATTGTTTTTTCTTATTCTTATTGTTATACTCATACAATTTTTTATTAGATTTTTTATAGCATTCGTTGAGCTTTTTGTATTCGTAGTGCAAATAAATTTAACCAATTATATGCAAAGTTCGGTATCGATTTGTTCGCAATAAAAGTTGGCCCATTCAAGGCATTTCGATCCTTGCATAAAGGGTAACTGAAATCTCGCCTCCTGATTTTTTTTTCTACCCTCACTTTCGGTGAGGTAAATAGCGAAAGCGAGCGTGGGACGACAGTAGTAACGCATGAGCCTCTGAACGCGCGGGACAGTCGACGTTCGACCTCACTGAGGACCACTTGGCTTCAGTTACTCCAAATTACTCTTAACGGCTTACCCTAATTGCCCTTATGGGACAGCAGCGTGTTCGCGATGCCACTGGCGTTGCAAACACCAATAGGCGACAGTAACTGCTAAATTCTAAGCGGGCCGTCAGCATGCCTGCTGTCCTACAGCATTAAAAAACAATAACTATTTTAAGTACATTTATAGAATTGAGGTTAACTGTCAGTAAGTACTATTTTGTAACACCCCTCAGAGTGGGAATGAGGGGCTGGATAATGTGGGACTCCCCATGCAATACGTCTGTACATCCCCTTCACTAGGCTGGGGGACTCACGTCGCTGGTATAGCTACTAAAACCACCCCGTAGTTCCTTCTACACGCCTTAAGTGCCGAGGCCGCGGGACGCGATGGATTAGTCAGACCACAACCCCGACTGGCGCCGGCCACTTTCGCGGGCCTCTTCAAATCTGAGGAATATATTTTTCAACTCAACTAAAATCGGCTCAAATCGATTGAACTCGGCTCAACTCGACTCGCGGACTGTCATTAATGTTTTTGTGTTATATGATATATATGCGTCAGATCACTATCCTTTATGTTTGCAATGTAATATAGATTATATTGTCACAATTATATACATATAATAAAACATATTTTCTACAATTAAAAGTACTATAAGGAAGCGTCGCAGGCGGCGCCCGCGTCGCGCCTTCGCCGTTTCCCTATAGTACTACTAACTCTACCATCTCTAGGCATATTTGAAGTCGTACAATTTGTGAGGAACAATAAACACCTGGTTAGATTTTTTAAAAGCACTAGAAAATTTGATTTTAACCCATCTTTGTATGTACACAATTCTGTAAATAAAATATCTTGTCAATAAAGTCTCAAAAATAGCTCTTAGCAATGTAAAATTTATAGTTATTCATAGATATACACGTACGTATGTGTTTTTAAATGATGTATGGTGGTGATCGATATTGCCATTGTAAGAATTAGTGACAAAAGTAATAAATTTTATCTTAAAAAACTTTTTAAGTGTATTTATAGGATTTGGTTAATTGTCGGTATCTAGTATTTTTATTTTATTAATTTATCATTTCTTTCACAGAGAAAGAGTGGTGGCATACGGCATCAGATCGGAAGCTGTTTTTGTTCTTTTAGGCTAAAGAAGTATAACTTCTTACATAAGTACACACACAAGTTTTTTTTAAACAACCCGAGCTAGGTGGTAGGGCTCCAAGCCTGATTGGATGGCAACCATCCCTGGTCTCTAAAATTTGCTACCATAATGACTTTGTGTTGTATTTGCTTTCGAGGCAGCGCGTTGGTAATGCTTCTAGAGTTGGAAACGTCCATAGGCGACGGCGTAGCTAGGGTGAGTAGTTTTGTCGCCTTTTCCGACAGGCCGACCCCGGCCGCAGAGGTCAGTATTCTTTCTCCGCCCCTGCACACGGATGAACTATTTTATAATATGCAAATTCGACGAGTAAATCTGCCTAACCGTTGCCACTGAGGGATTCAAACTCAGCTACTGTAGATTGGTATCCGAATATAATATCACTGAGCTACCAGATTTATTGTATGGTTTGAATACCACAGTATTTTTTTAATAATTAATTTTTATTCGGTACAAATATATACAGTGTATTATTATTATTATTGATCGTATTAATTTTATAAAAATATACATTATGTATTAGTCTGGCAAAAAAATGCGAATCATTAATATTAAAAATTATTTTTTCAGATAGAGAGAACTCTAGAGTATAAAAACGAATGCTCTGTAAGATGTCAACAAAGAAAAACTTAATTCATAAGTACAATGAGCATAATATTTATTTGCTGTGTTGCGTTCTAGTGCACAAAGCGAACTTAGCGCTGGAAATGTCGCAACAATATATTATCAGTTGTTTTCCGCAACTATCACACACAGTATGAATGTAAACAGTAGTGTCATAGGAACAGATGGCGCCACTTATAACTCTCCGTGACACTAATCTATATCTTCATACATTTTGTACTTTGAACTTTTATACTTTACTATTTATCTACATTTAAGCGATAAGACCACCAATTGTTTAGCATAGTTTATTTAGTTTCATTTTCCCTAGATGGTAATTAGTTATAAGTTGTTAAGAAATAGTTATTAATTTATCTATTTATATATTCAAACTTTCGTATATTTTTCATTACAAGATGAAATAGCGTTCCTTAAAATTTCAATTATGAAACCATAATACCTTGTAAAATAATGTATTCTTCTTCTTTTTCATGCACTTATCTCAGTTATGTGGGGTCGGCACAGCAAGTCCTTATTCTACCCCTTCCCATTACTTGTCATCTGAACATTCACACCTTTTTTGCCATATCATCTTTTACACAACCCATCCATCTTTTCTTTGGTCTACCTCTTCTTTTGAATCCATCCACTGTCACTTCTAGCATCCTCCTTGTTACATGACGCTCCTTTCTTCGCATTATAATAATAATAATTTTATTTAAATCAAACAATACATGTCATAGGGTTAGTAAGTATCTAGATTTAATGTTAGTAAAATCGTCAAAATTTAGTCTCAATTTTTGTGTGCGTCAAACAGTTTCGCACACATAATATCAGTGTAGGGGAGTCGAATCGTTGTGCAATGGTATTATATCTAGCCTATTACTTTCAGCTTCTCAATCACTTTAAAATAACATATTGTTTAGAAATAATGTAATAAAAATACTATAATGAATATCAGAAGAAGAATGCAAAGCAAAGAAAGACTCACAAAGCGGACACTGGACCATACTGAAGCAGAACTTTAGATTGTTACCAGATTGAAGTCTGAAACCAGATTGAATATGTTGAACGTCCAGACATAAAACGATAATTGTTAATTACGAGTAAGTTCTTAGTAATATGTAGTACAATTCTGCCGATTTTGAGTTTGACATCTCTCTGGCTATAGCTTGAGCTTCAGTGTTTGGTTCCTTGATAATATTATTCCAGTATCTTTCTGGTTTTCTGAGATTTGGCTATAGAGTTTTTTCCTTTTATATTACTAGCATATTATACATATAAATTGCTTAGTATGACGACTAATAGAGCAAAGGGGAAGGAGAGAATATGTACTGACCCCACGTAGTTTGAGATAAGGACAGGAAAAAGACGAAAAATCCATCCACTCCATGCTGGGCTGGATTAAAAGATAGACTGGATGGCAACTATCCCAAGTATCTAAATATGCCGCTATAAAAGCCTTCTGATCCGGCATAAGCCACCCAATTTCCAGTTTCAGCCGTGCCCCTGGCAACGGTAACTGGTTACTATCAAGTGGGTGGTTGACCTGTCTACATCAATAAAAAAAGTGAGTTGAGTATATTTATTTTGAGGATATACTGAATATTGTATGTACTGTGGTAAAGATACGAAGTCGTAACGCTATGTTCGACAATAAAGTTTGAGCGAACAATGGCGGCCATTCGTCTTGTTTAGTGCTCTCTCTTGCAAACAAAACACAAATTTATATCTAGCATTTTACTATCTTGTTCCAACTTTTTCTCCGCGCATGGATGGAGTAAGAAACTAACTATTGTGGCCTGGATTGTCTTGTCATAAAAGGCAACAAAACAACCCTGGCTACTTGGTAGAGCCCCAAGTCCGTATGGATGAGAACCATCCTTGGTTTATAAATATGCCGCCATAATAACCTTAAGTTCCAGTACCGCTATGGGACTGCAGCGTGTTCGCGGTTCCTCTAGCGTCGCTAACGTAGGCGACAGTAACTACATACTATTAAGTGGGCTGTCAGCCTGTCTGGCATTCCTCAGCAATAAAAAGAAGGTTTTATGAAATTAAAAGGATTGACATTATAGTGGGATACGTCTTTAGATCACGTAGCTAAGATTTTCTTTGTGGCATTTTACGACATGCCGACCCGGGCCGCAGCGGTTAGTATTCTTAACCCGCTCTTGCACGGAGAAAAACCTGTCTAGTTTTACGAAATTAAATAATGTAATCTATGAAATTGTTAATTTCATAAATCAAACAAAGGCAGTCCAACATTTGCTTAAGTTCCTAATGCTTCGGATTGCAGACATAAATCACAGTATTGAGTTCAAAACAGAACGACTGAATTATTGAGATGGAATTAAACTGGGGACATGTAAGTAAAAAGGTAAAAGCCACGGTTATTGGATATTTTAATATCAAACGAATAATATCGAATAATAATATCGAAGTCATATTAATTAATTTTATAAAATCCAGCCTTTTCTAAATCTGTAAACATTGCAGCGGACTATATTAATTATATGCTATTATATAGCAGAGTATAGTATTACTAAAAGGACTTTACATTTAGTAAAAATATTTATCAAATTTTATATTTGGATAAAAATGTATAAATTGTCAACAGTTTATCATGTATAACATGTATAACAGTTTATATAGTATATAATTATGTCAAAAGTATATCAGGGAACGTTCAAGTATTACTTAGTCTTAACGATTTTGGGAGGAGGAGGGCCGGGGGGGCTATTGTAAAACGTTACGATGTGTTACATGGGTAGGAGGGGGCATTTGAACTACGTGTTACGTAACATTGTTTTTTTTAACCCTTTAGAACGGTCGCTTAGAGAGAAGAAAAACAAGACATTAAAACAATAATAAAGGTATTTTAGCTACTTTCCAGTACTTTACGTCACATAATTGTAACTTTTGGGTAAAAATGGTCACTTGGTGGTTACGTAACGCTTTACTAGGGTGAGGGGTGTCAAAAATACTTGAACGCTTCCTAATATTAAAAATAATGATTATAGTAAATTAAAACATACGTAAAGTAAGTATGAATACTGTGTGTTTTTGTATTCATGTGCGTAGGTATGTGTACGTGCGTTCAATATTTACTTTTAAAAGAAAAAGATATCAGTTATCCGTTATCTAGGTAAATATATATATATATAGTATATTTATTTATTATATTTATACTTGTCCTAGTATATTTACCTATATTTATTTTATTTACTAAAAAACATCTGTAAGCAACAAAGGCTGTATTCACTCTTATACAACTTTGTCGTTCTATATAAAACTTGGCAATATAACTTCAGAAAATATATTGCAATGCATTATGATTATTATACATAAAGGTCATGATCATTGAATATTTATCAACGCAAATAACTTTTCTAACTCTCACTTTAACAATTGAAGTGCGGAACAGATTTTCACTCCATTTCCTGTGAAAGAGAGTTATGGAACGAGCTTGAATCAGGCTCTGCAACTTAATTTGGGTATAGATGGCGCTGTTTAAGTTGTGACAGTATATTTAATTCACAAAATGTGATAGATATAAACGTATTTTTTAAGTTATCAGAATCTAAGATTTTATGTGGGCTAACTTAACTAATGGATACGTAACGTCCCGACACTAACGCCTGGACGCGTGCCAGCGTTCATTTCGTGCAGTTGGCTACACTGCAGTTCGGACCTCTTTTTGCCACGAACGCTAGTCTTTTTATTATTCCAAGCTGTGATGCTACTTTTATCTTTTAATATTTGTAGCTTCATACTTCAGAAACATACTTCTTGCCATTTTCATATTTTTTATCTCTTAAATTTGCATATAAGATGCCTATATGCCTAGATATGGTCCTTCGAGCCGGATGAATCATCGGACTGAGTATTACTATGCAATTGGCGTGACAATTTTTTAAATCCTGTTATTTTGTCATTTATATTTACTGAAAGTAAATGTAGTGGGTAGTTTTAGATTATCATTGGCTGGCTGGCTGGGACAGCTTAATAAGCAAGCTAATTGTAACCGGTTCTTTTAATGTTCCCACTATTATTAAATCTTTAATAGTAGATAAGAGTTGAAAAGGAAAACTTCTTAAAAGATTTTCATCCCTCGTTTACGCGTAGTTTTCGCTTGGAAGTCTGTGATACGCTGACAAATATTATTAGAGATTAAAAACTAAAATTTACAAGGAGACGCCTGTTTGATTGTAAAAATAAATATAGCGTTTATTTATTAAATCTAAGAAATTCATTGTCTTGCATTAAGTTTGCTTCCCTTATTTCAATTCGAAATTTTCGGACTATTTTTCTCAACTTCAAACTATATTCGGTAAACCTAGTAGCGATTTCTTTGGCAACCAACCAAATTTTACATATCACCCTTTTCAACAGCCAGGACTTTTCAGGTCAGCCCAACCTACCGGGCCCCGGCGAGATTATGGTCAGAATTTACCCATGAAAGTAGCAAGTTACCGTAAAATGTGGCCACACCAGCAACAGTGACACTCTTGTTCATTCTTCGCAAAGTCACCAACACGAAGACTGTTGAGTTCCAGACATTCCTAATGCGGTCCTTTCGTGCCAATCCAGACATACCACAGCATATTCTCTGTGAAACGCAGTTCCTTCTGGTGCCACTCTCTGCTCTGACCAAATCTAACAGCCGTATAAAATGAATGGATGAAAATAATGTATCATTAAAGATCATCAAATATCATTTATTCGTTAATAATTACAAATATCAAGATTAACTACTCGGCCCAATCTATACATTAGAAACAGGTATATATTAATTATATTACAAATGAACTCAGTACATTTAATACAATTACATTTAATTCTTCATTCACATCACATCACTTTAACGAAATTCATCAAAATTGGTTGAGCTGTTTAGGCGTGAGAACGTAACAGACAGTTTGTGCGTGCGTGCGCGTGCGTGTGTGTTCAATATTAATTAGCCACTTATTATACATCATTTATCACTTACTCTCTTTTTAGAGGCTTATTATTAATATCAAATTTAATTGTGTAATTAAATTATGTGATATAAATAAGCCTGAAATTGACAAAATAACAATTTAATTAACATTATAATAAACTTTGAACTATCCTTTACTAATACTTTGAAAACATTTGCGTAAACAAGAACCCAGTGTGCGGGATTCGAGTCGATCCAACGCTCCGCTGACTCTGCACGCACTCTTAGCGAAATTAATTTCATTAAAACATTTTCACTTTAGCCAAATTAAATTCTGTTATTTATAAAATAAGGTTTAAATTACTTTGATTCAGGTTGATTGCTTTATTGAAATTTGAATAGCAGTGCATGTCGCCTCCCTTGGGGCGTAGACAGTGATATTCGTTATATCGTTAATGTCGGTTAAATTCCTTTAATATAGAAAATTATGGTCACACTAAAACATAAAATGAACTCTGATATGTGTTCCAAGACATCGTATAAAGATAAACGAGTATGTCAACTCTGTGGCCGAGGTCGGCCTGTCGTAAAAGGCGTCAAAACAACCCAAGCCCAATTGTATGGCAACCACCCTGGTCCTTAAATACATATGCTGCCATAATGACTGTTGTATCCCAACATCAGTGAACTAGGTTCTATTCGCCTTCGAGGTCGGCAGCATATTGGCAATTGCAAACGTTCATAGGCGACGGTAACTGTTTAGTAAGTGGGCCGTCATCCTGTCTGCTGATTCTCAGCAATGTCGCTTGCAACCAATGGTTTTGTTACAATTGCCTACACACGACCTCAACACGATATGTAAACCGCTGAGGTTGCATTTCGATTGACGTCATTGCACATCGTCATATTTAAAGTAGTAAGTAGTTTTAAGTCGTATTCTTTATTTTCTCGAGGCATTCTATCATTAGACATCATTGCGGGCACTCAACACTCAATTTTCAATTTTTATTGGTATTTGAAGTACTAAAGTATATAACTTGTCATTTTTGTTTGTTTTAAAAAGCCAGATCTGACTGACCCCGTAGGGCCCCTGTTTAAATATAAATAGCGCCCCTGTTTAAATATAAATACATATGTATGCTGTGGTAATTGTGTTTTAGGAACAAGAAAAACGATTTTCTTATTTATTTTAAAACTTTAACATGAAGTATATTAATAATTGTTGCGAAAACTTTTAAATTTGTTTTTAAATTAATTATAAACAATTGAAAATTGATAACATTTTAAAAATAATCACGTAAATACGAATGCTCCACGATTGCTCGCCATGTTACTGACGTCATAATGTTAAAGGAATTTTATGATAATAAAGTGTTAACAGCTTCTATATCTAAATTGACTAAATATAACCAAAATTAATTGAAAACATTATATCTGGTAATCTTATTTAGTCATGTGTTATAAAGTGTTTACTAGATAAAGGTTAATTTCAATACCTGATGTGGATATATTTATGATAACAGATTTTCATAAAAAATTACATTCGGTTCAATTCAGTTGAAGTTTGAAGTGCTAAAGCAGAGGTTCCCAGACTTTTTTCTCATAGACCACTTTTTAGCTTTTTTACCACTTTTAAATTTAGCTGGTTCTAGTGGATCCCCTGCAACTACATTTCTACCATATTCCCAAAACTCGACAAAAAATGTGAAGACCGAATTCGAATATTCCATCGAAATTCGATCGAAAATCGAATATTCCAACCACGAATTAAAAGTTAAAAAAAAGTGAAAATTTATTGGTTAATTAATTAATTGATTGTACTGTGAGCCGATATTAAAAAAGTAAAGTTGGCCAATCAAAAAAGTGATTCCATCCAACTTTACTTTGGAAAAAAATGAGTAAAGTTTATCCTTGGCATTCGTATTTATATTGGTGAAGAATCAAACAAGTTCATGCAAGAAGTTCACGCTTGCACGTTGCGGACGGCGGTAGCGACAGCGGCGCCGCTTTGCAAGTCACGCGACACGTTGTACTGAATATGGAATATGAAAGTTTTAAAAGTAACTGTCGCTGATCTTCTTAAAATATTATCTGCCTACATTGATAGGTGAAGTTAAGCCAACATTTTAGTTCATCACTATCGAGTAAATAAATTTTCGTGAACCCCACTTACGAATTGTGGACCCCCATTTTTTTGTCACGCCAACGTAAACCCTCATCGAGTCTCCCGTGATTCCCTGGGGTCCACCTAAACTACTTTGGGAACTAAGGTGCTAAAGCATTAAGGTAATTTTGTAAAAAATAATATTGTAAATTAGAATATTAAACGATCTATTCTTTATTCAATATAATTAATAATTCAATTATTATTAGAGTTTCACGCGAGAGTTATGGAGACAAGGTTATATATAGGTTATCTCCTATTTAACCGTAAGAATGGTATTTGCACAGTTAAAGGGCGTATATGTCCAGAACATCGAGTTAGGATTAAAGCTCTTTTTTATTGCGTAGAACAGCAGACAGGCTGACAGCCCGCTTACAATTTAGCAGTTACCGTCGCCTATAGGTGTTTGCAACGCCAGTGGCATCGCAAACACGCTGCTGTCCCATAAGGGTACAGGAACTTGGGTCAGTAATGCCGGAACCCAACACAAGGTTATTATGGCGGCATACTTATGACCAAAGGTGGTTGCCATCCAGACGGGCTTGAGGCCCTACCATGTAGCTAGGTTGGGTTGTTTTGTCGCCTTTTACGACAGGCCGACCCCGGCCAAAGAGGTTAGTATTCTTTCTCCGCCCCTGTACGGATAAATTCGGAGCTTATTCAATAACTTTATTCAATAAATTAACGAAAGATTTAAAAAAGTTCAAGACGTCCATTATCATGACTGTGCAGCTTCAGCTACAACACCTACTGAAGTTGTGTGCTATAAGTCTCGATTAATAAAAATATATCGAAGTTGAAAAATTGACAAAAAAATCTCTTCAGTGTCAAATGATAATAGTAGTACGCATTTACAAGAAGTGATTCAATTTGCAAAAAATCAACAAATCAATTGGACAATTGAATTTTAACTTGGACTCCAAAAAATATATCATTTATTGGTGTGCATTGTGCATCATGTATTGTGTTCCGGCATTAGTGACCCAAGTTCCTGTACACCTACACTGTACCCTTATGGGACAGCAGCGTGTTCACTAGTGTTGCAAAGACACATTGGCTACGGTAACTGTTAAATTTTAAGTGAGCCTGATGGCTCATTTAAAATTTAACAGTCAGGCTGTAACTCAGGTTGATGTCTATCTGCTGTCCTACGCAATAAAAGAATTAAAAATAAACGATTTTAGAAAACTAATTAAAGATTTTAAAAATTACTCTAGAGTGGCACCATCTCTTGACGGTTGTGAACCGTGTTCTCTTTTCGAATCCCCTCGTGTGAGCGTTGAGACATTTTTTAGAGTCTAATATTTATGATTTCAATGTAATTTATAATATATTATGCTTTTCCTTTGAGTTATAAGGTTAAGTTTGAGGGTATGGGGATTAGGACTTGGAATATGTTTTTTATTATATCTACGTGTTTTTTATATTGTAAATATAGACTCTTGAAAGGCAACCCTTACTAAGCGACATTGGGTGAACTTTCCAAGAAATCAACTCCTGTACGGACAGCAGTGTATTCACGGTGCCTTAGCGTCGCAAACAGTTGTATGCGACGGTAACTGGTTATTATTAAAAGGACCGTCAGTCTATCTGCTGTTCGTGAGCAATAAAAAAGGACAGGGATTTGAAGTTCAAATATTTAGAAAATATAATATAACTCGCCTAGTTGTTGGATTTGAATGATTTTCTGATAGATCAATTCCCAATTTCTCCGTGCAGGGGCGGGGTAAGAATACTAACCCCTGCGGCCAGGGTCGGTCTGTCGTAAAAAGCGACAAAACAAGCTCGTCTGCATGGCAGTATGTATTTTATTTACTAAAAAAACTATATATGTAATGTAACAGTAATGTAGGAACCATAACACAGCTCTTCTTCAGTTTTATTGCTTCGAAGATTCTGAACGCGTCTTGCAACGCGCGTGCGAAGGCCTTTTGACGCCTCACTGCTGGCATTTTCTTATCGGTAATAATGAATATCACTATGATAAAACTCTAAATACACGAAACATTTCGAAGTATTGATGTATCAGTTTGAAGTCACTTGTCACAGTTTGAAGACAACTGTCACTTGATCTGCTATCATGAGTACGACTGTGTTGTGTAATAATAACATTAAAATAATTAATATAAAACACTGTTTTTATAATTTTCATGTTATATAAACCTTGTCCTGACAATAACGAATACATAAAACAAAGAATCATCCAATTTGGTGCAGTTATTCAAAAGTGATGAGCGTACATACATTTCGAAGATCCATTTTTATTTATATAGAAGAAGAAGATTAAAATGATAAAATAATTTTGACTTGTAGATGACAATGTACGTCAAATCTGACGAGTAATATTTATTTTTTTGTCATAATATCGAAAGGCATTTGGTAAAACCTTTTGTTACCCTACACCTGATACCCAGCCCAGGTGGAGGGCAATGTATTGCGTGTGCTTCCACCCCAGGCGAGCTGAGATAAGTTGAGGCTAAGGCCTCTCCTTGTGTCTTGCTTCCTCTGGTAATCGTATTAGTAGCATGGACTCACTAAAGTAGACCAAGAAGACCAAGAAAGGCAATCCTGCTATATTTACATTAATAATTAAATAGCTTATCTGTATTAGAATGTAAAATTTATAATAACATTTGCATAATTTTAAATCTGTCTGTAATAAATGGTGTTTAAAGAGCGCATGTCCAAGAGCCAACTTTGAAATCAAGAAGATGCCATCTCAATGCTATCGGCTATCGGCAGAAATATAGGTCTTTTACCTCAAAAAGTAGGAGTTTTTTGGTAGTGTTCATATTAATGAAATTAATTAAACGTTATTTGACATACTAGTCGACTGCTTTCTACATAAAAGAGTTTCAGATAAAAAAAGGTTCAATAACAAAGGACTGTTTTGTAATGTAAATTATACATAATATTTGAACCTTGCTCAACAAGTTACCTTTGTCTAGACCGAGGTCGTAAACTAAGTTATGTCTTTAACTTTAAGAACATGTTAATTCTAGACTGATTTAAAGGATTAATCATTTATCTTATTGTATGTTGGGATAGGATTCAGATAGGATAAGAAACTAATAAACTGTTTTTGGTGTGTTTAAATTTGTATTTCAAGATCAACCGAAAAAATTTTTAAAACGTATAGGTTTAATTATTCCCATGCAGGGACGGAATAAGAACACAGGTTCCTACGGCCGGGGTCAGCCTCTCGTAGACGGCGACAAAATAATCTTAGCTACGTGGTAGGCCAAGCCCGTCTGAATGGCAAACAACCTTGGTCTATATATATACCTATATATATAATAACCTTCTATATAATACCTTGTGTTATGTTCCAGGATTCTTGATCCAGGTTCTGGTATACCTAAGCGGACAGCGTGTTTACGGTCCCTCTAGTATCGCAAATATCCACCGGTGACGGTAATTGTTTACTATTAAATGGGCCGTCAGCCTGTCCGCTGTTCTTCAGTAATACAAAAACGTAGTAAAAATTCGAGTGCAACGTCCATCCCTGTTTTGTGCAAATATGCCCCAAAGAAGGTTTGCCCTTCACGCGCCGGTGCTCCTGAAAAAACCGGAAGCAATCTGGCTTTGTAACAAAAATGCTACGAAGGCATATTGTTTAATCTATTTCTTGTAAAGCCACAATTTTTTGGTTCTTTGTTAAAAATATCAGAATATTATGAGAATTTGTTTTGGTGGTGTTTATAACTTTGCAAGACTATTTCCCATAGATTAAACAGTTATTAAAATTCACCCAAAATGATGCTTTTGTTATATGACTTTCCTAGCATTTAAATATACCAGAACACACACAGCGCCAATTAGCCCCAAAGTAAGTAGCATAGCTGGAAGGGAAGAGTACCAGACATTAGATCTACAACAAAGGTGGAAGACGTACTAAAGAAAATAAGATGGTTAAAATGGCGATGGACAGGACATATGACAAGGGAAAGCAGAATGAAATGGACTAAAATTATAACAGAACGGCAACCCCGTGATGGCAAAAGAAAAAAGAGGCAGACAAGCTAAAAGATGGACAGATGATATCAATATGACTGGAAGGACAACCTGGTCTAGAAAAGCTGCCAATAGAGAAGAATGGAAGCAGCTGGAAGAGGCCTATGTGTCACTGGATACGCTGATCACTGAACCGATGTATTAGATCTAAGTTAAAACAATTTGCTACTGTGTGTAAAATCAATGTTTAGTATCAGCAATTAAGGCTATAAAAAAAGTAGCATAGCACTTGTGTCATGTGTACTAGATGACTGATATTATAATTATGTATATACTTTTTCTTTTGTAAATAAATACATATATAATAACCACATACATACATAACCACGCACACGCGAGACGAGGCTCTAACCCGTGACTGCAAGTGTACTGAATGTGTTAGTCGTTAAGCCACGGGAGTTATCGTTTGTCATCTGATATGTCACATTTTATTCGTGCAGTGGCGGAGAATGAATATTGACCTCTGCGGCCGGGGTCGACCTGTCGTAAAAGGCGACAAAACAACCCACCCGAACTACGTGGTAGGGCCCCAAGCCCGTTTGAATGGCGACCACCTTTGGTCTTAAGTATGCCGCCATAATAACTGTGTCGTGTTCCGGTATTAGTGACACAAGTTTCTGTAACTCTTATGGGGCAGCAGCCTGTTTGCGATGCCAGTGGCATTGCAAACACCCATAGGTGACGATAACTGCTAAATTCTAAGCGGGCCAGATGGCTGACGCCTTTTGCCGTCCTACAGCAATAAAAAAACAAAACATTGACACTTTATCATGTGTTGCCATTGACAGATATGGATGAGCTATCCATCACTTTTACGGGATTCGGAAAAATATACAAATATACTGGGACAGTTCACACGGCACCATCTAGTCTCAAAATAAGTAGCAGAGCACTTGCGTTATGGGTAATAGCCGACTGATGTACATACTTACTACTTATTTTCATTTTGTGAATAAATATTATACTTAGACTCGGGACGGCAATCGAACACGACTACCGAAGTGCGAAAACCGTTACACCATAGAGGGTGTTTACGGAAAGGCAGGTGAAATACTGCTTTTACAAATTCACAGCAAGGATTATTCCATGATGATTATTCCAGCTTTCTTTTGTCTCTAATGATTAAAAATCAAATATCCGAGAGGAGTTGACACATTATTGTCCGTTGATTTTTTATACTCAACAGTGTACCTCAGATTCCAAAATAATCTTTGGATGCAACCGGGAAGAAACATTGAAGTGCTGAATATATTACAATATTTGTACAATTATTATCATATCATGTGTTAAAGAAAAACATCATAGGATAACCAGCATACCGTAATCATCCATGTGTGCAACCAATCTATCTTAAAAGAACAAGTTAACTGTATTCCTTCAGACCCATCTTCTATGGCTAAATTTGAACCTAGTAATAAGTAGGTTACATTTCATTCGTCGACCGCCGTGATTATGACTGATATACCGAGTATATCAGTCATCTAGTATCCACAACATAAGCGCTGTACGGTTTTTGTTAATTTTCACAATATATTTATTTACGTTAATCAAATAGCCCGTATCGAGGACCGTGTTGCACTTTATCAAGATTCTCGTCTTTCTTTCAGAACCCATCAACACTTACCCCCTCTTCCGCCTATTTTCCATTATAGGCTAGAACTTTCTAAGCTTTAATGAACCCAATAAGGTCTTCATAAGTTCAAGTTAAAAGCTTCAGATGATATCAAATAAAGGCTAATGGTGTAATAAAAAAAAAAAACTGCAAATGTTTTTTGAACATTTTTATTGGCGACATGTTAAAAATCAGCTAATTTGTTTATAAATTATACAAAAGATGGATGAAAACTTTGTATACAAAACAGATGGATGAAAGCAGTGAAGTATACAATAACAAATTGTACATATATAATACAAAATATGGATGGATGAGTTTAATGCGATAACCATATAGTTTAAAAAAATAGGAACTAAATATCCAACAGTAACATCAAAAATATTTAATAAAAAATTCTTAAATCTAAACACCGAGTTATTTGTATTACTAGAGAATATATGAATTTATCATTTAATCAGGGCTCATAGCTTTAAAAAGTCTCCTCTCGTTGTATACTCTAGTAGGACATATATCTCAATGATTCTGACTGCGTCGCAGAGTTGGTGTCAGCAAACACGTTAATACAAAACACACCCCATCTACGCGGGTATCTAAAATTGACATCGAAATTTACACGATTCCTTTAAGCTATACAATTATTATAAGAATTTGACATCTATATAAAATATATTAGATATAATGCTAGTTATTGTTGATTTGTTTCAAAACTCAGTTTATTACGTTTAGGGAAAATTATTGATGTCGTTAGCTTGTCTGATAAAGTTTTAAGCGTCTAAACATTCTAAGGAATGAAATTTACAACAGTGGTCTGTCCGCAGCCATCACGATTTATCTGATTGTTACTGAGTTGAAATGTGGACAAAATGGAACGGAATGCGTATTTCAGGTCATCCAGCAATCAACGGATCGCCTCACTGCGCGCCTGGCCACCAGATTACCGTGGCATTTGGCTACCGACCCCCAGAGATTGATTTATACGCTCGTCGAACCTGGGAGATGAGCAACTGAGGTCGCAGAACCACCAAGCCACAGACAGGCCAACAGAAGCCCAGATTGGCCTATAAAGCTAAAATGGGCCGTCGTGGAGTGGTAAAGTAGAACCAATCACGTGGGAGTGTGCTCTATCGGCTCGAGACACGTCACCGGGAGGTCAATGCCACCTGAATTTATGCCGAGGTAGGAAGTATTAACTCGAGGCCTTAAATCTCCCCAAGGAAATGTTATGGGGAAGAAGCCAATTGGAGCGGGCTATGTTGGATGGTTCTTTTTTTTATTGCTATAGGACAGCAGACAGGCCGACGACTCGCTTAGAATTTAGCAGTTACCAGTGGCATTGCGAACACGCTGCCATCGCATAAGGGAACAGGAACTTGGGTCATTAATGCCGGAATACAACACAAGGTTATTATGGCGGCATACTTAAGACCAAAGGTGGTCGCCATCCAGACGAACTTGGGGCCATACCGCGTAGCTTGAGTGGGTTTTGTCGTCTTTTATGATAGGCCGACCCCGACCGCAGAGGTCACTATTCTTTCTCCGCCCTTGCACGGATAAAGTCAGTATTCTTTCTGAAGTTAAGCACATTTTTAGGGCTCAGGCAAATGTGTTTTATTTATTTGTCAATATTTTTTGGTTTCAGTTACAGTTCTAAGCTCCGGAATGTATAAGAAGGAACGGCATCTTACCCGAGGTCGCTATTATCATAAACTGAGTATTGAAACAAACACGTCGTAAAATTCTCTCCATTTAAGAGAATCATACGTTGAATTCAGTTTAGGGAAATTTATTTTAGTTTACACAATTCAATTTAATTTTCGTATGTTGGCTAAATAAAAGTCCCTAAACATTACTTCTAGCACACACATATCAAACTCTGACGCGAGAAATATACAAGGATCACATTGGCTTTGTATACTTGTGGTAAGTTTTTTGACTTATGAATCAAGATTATCTTGACGTATTGAGCTCGTCAAACCAGCTTCCAACTATGCATGATGGAAAAATTATTAGTAACCAAAGTTATCCTTTTTCTGGATAGTGTGAGGTTACTAGCAGAGCATTCATCTTGGTTGATTGCTATTTTAGATTTTAACTGAAATGACTTATTTTACGTAAGTAAAACTTTATTTTATCATCGTTCGTATTTGATTTACAATAAATCGTTTTCTAACTTTTCTTGTCTATTTAAATTTTTTTTAGAAACATTTCCTCCTTGTTGCATCCGAAATTTAGGAGTCCGGATTACACAGTTAAGTTCTTACAATATTAACTTTAGTCATTAGCAGAAGGAGTCTAATTGCTGTCGAAAAAGATCGTATTTTTTCTGTTACGATTAAATGAACTCGTCCAAAACTATAACATTTTAAAGAACGTATCCACATCTGTTAAACAAAGATTTTTAACTAATTATCAAAGCCTCTATCATTTACCTTCTTTAATTTTTTCTACAAATAAATGTTGCTTATTGAAACTCCCTCGGGAGAATGAGCCCCACATCCATTATACTCAGCCAATATGTTCTAGATAGTTCTCGCTTAAACTTACATTAATAATCTAATAATTATATTCGTTTGGTGTTAGCATTGCAATACTTTCGTTACGAAATAAACTTTAATCCACATATATATTTAAATATAAGAAAATCTCATTTCAATATCAACAATTTGGCACATTTACTTCCTGTTTCTAAATTACACATTGAGAAGGAAAAGAGAAGAAACCGGGATAGTGAAGATTAGGCCTTAACTCACATATTCGCTGCAAACTGAACCACCGTCAAACCGCTAGAATATTGCAATTAATATTCACATACGGCAGAAGTGAAACTTTTCAAAAGTAGATTACATTTATATATTAATGTAAGAGTAACGAAAACCTGAACAAAAAGGAGATGATATTATAGGAAACACTGTATAATTGTATTCTGTCTCATTCTCTAGCAATCTCAATCCTGTTTGTCTCTTTTTCGTTTCATCGAATTTTCAAATCGCAACGGTGCTAAAAAAGTTTCACTTCATTCACTGCATATAGCATTAACAGTCCAGCCATTAGTTTGATATAGATGGGAGATATGAATTAATAAATAAAAAGAATTATATTTTCAAATAATCGTCATATTTATATCGTTTAATAACAGCAGTAGAAAGGCAAACATATTTTACAGTATATTTATTTTAGTCACCCAACGCTCACTCAAGTTAAAACGTAATAACTTTTTCGGAGAATTTAGATTTAATTTAGCACAGGTGTTGTAATATCAGACAGTTATTTATACAAGGATTAATATTCTAGTATATTATATTAGAAAAATAATGCTAGATGATAGTGCTGAATGCTTGTCTGGATGACAGCTTTCCTGGTCTTTAAAAATGCCGCCATAATAGTAGCTCAGGTTTCAGTTACCTTAAGAGGACGGAAACATGTTAGCGATGCCCCAGGCGTTTTTCAAGTAAGCCGACAGCCGATCTGCTGACCCACAGATATAAAAATAAATAATTTATTACTATGCAGACCGACATAACTGTATGATTTAAAATAAAATTATTAGCAGACCATGGCCTAATTTAAAGAACGGTTGAATGAAGGATTGATTCACAGCGAATATGTTTATATAGAATACTAAAGTAACATACTGATATACATATATATAATATACATAGTCTTAAATTAGGACAGCTGGAACACTAAACAGCTAGATAAAGTCGGGATAAATACTATATCCTGGACGTATAAAGTTCATTTATGAAAGATGTTGAATAAACAAATCGATCTTTCTAGAATATTTATATCCGGGTACCCAACTAAAGCAATTACATTAAACAGTGAACAATGAGTCACATAAGAAAGCCTTAAATTAGTTTGTCTGGTAAGAAATTTTGACGTGTAAGGGGCTTCTCTAATGAATGCAACATGAAGTTCCCTGCTTTGCATTCTGTTAAACAACGAACTAGCCTTTTAGGGCTGCACGACCAGAGGAGTTCCGTAATGGATCCAGCGCCCCCGTTAACTCCTTCCAACGTGCTCTAGAGTATTCTAGAATCAATCTAGATAATTTATGTGAAATAATATGTAATTAGGGATGGCCTGTGGATAGATTGTAGTCAAGAGACATCTAAAAAGTACGATTCAGTGAACAACACCTTTCATACGTAATTACCCCATAAGGTACATATATAGTAATAGTCCGTTAATAACTAATACTAAACTGACACATCACTTTGTGATTATGTGGGCTGGCATGCTGATTATAGCTTCATGATCATACCTGTCTTAGCTTAAGTAGCTGAAAATGCTTTTACATTGATGTTTGTTTTTAAAGATTAAGGATGATCCGAATCTAGTGTAAAAAATAAATAATGTAAAGAATTTAAACACATGCCTTTTGAATCTAGTGAGATGTGCGAATTGGTAGATATTTCAACACAATATATATTTCTAGCGAGTGAAAATCACCAAATTATTTGTGATTATACTATACACTATCCGTTCAGGGGCCTCAAGCCCGTCTGGATGGCGACCGCCTTTGGTCTTAAGTATGCCGCCATAATACCTTTGTGTTGTGTTCCGGCATTAGTGACCTAGGTTCCCGTACCTTTATGGGACAGCAACGTGTTCGCGATGCAATTGTCGTTGCAAACAACCATAGGCGACAATAACTGCTTAATTTTAAGTGGGCCGTCAGCCTGTCTGCTGTCCCGCAGCAATAAAAAAATTATATGGAGTCGTTCAAAAAAGGCTGTGTCCACTTACAGGCATTCGCCTATCTGCTGAACTCTAATTATAAAAATAACTGTATTTAATTAAACTATTGGTAACAATTGCCACAAAATTGAAATTCCAGAACATCCAAAGAGAACACAATACCGAAACCCTTAATAAGCAATAAATTTGAAATATTTCATTTACAAACTTATTTGAGTATTTTATTTGTGGATTATAAACGAAACGTAGACCATTTAATGAAATTTATTACATCGTGACGTCACACTTCGCAAATGTCACAATATATTCATGAATAAGAAACATTTTTGTCTTTTTTTATTAAATAACAATTATATAAAACAATATTATATACTTTTAAAATATAAAAATATATTTCCTCGAAAATTGTTGCATAACATTTTGTGAATATTCTGTTTATACGAGTATAATTCCTAATAAAGATGGAAACGAAAACGGATCACCTTAATATCAAAATTGGATTGATTTCGACATCAAGTTGTGATGAATAATCATCACATTTCAACTACTTCAACAGATATTCCGATCATGAACCTATATTTTCAGTAAATGCACGTAAAACACAATGAAACTCAAGATATAAAGATCTCCAATGGACTTTGCAGCAGAATTGTGCAATGCCCTAACAGTATGGCGAGCTGGTGCCGGAGACGGATGCGTGGATCTACGGGGAAATACAGCAACAGCGCCCCCTCCCTGAGCTGCAGCAACGCACCACACTTCATCAGGCTCAGAAACATGCAGAACAGCTCTCCAGCAATGCTGCGCCAAGTCTGGTGCTAACGACGCTGGAGTGGTTACCCCGTCGCCCCTGACCCACATTACTCTTACCCCGCGACCACAGGCTCCACATTCTAGCCTCCACCCACCTGCTGCTGGTTCAGCACTTAGAGCTGTCGCTGTAGCACTACCTGTAGGAAGGAAGCGAGACACCAACAGTTATTATTTAATTAATCAAATTGTAATTCTATAATTAATTTGTAATATTGTGTTAATAACGTAGATACCAGAATTACCAAAACTCTATTACCAGTATGCCTTTAAGGCAAACGTTGTTATTATTAACTATTCAAATAAGTGAGATAATTGATAAAATTAGAAAGTAGTATAACAGAGGAAGTTTCAAGGTAACACCAATGATTGAAAACCTGGAAAACGGACTAGCTTACTATGCGCGAAAAAGTGGAAGGCAAGAATGACAGGTAATAAGTAATAAGACAGGAGACGATGACACAAGTAACCAAATTAAACAAAAGTGAATTAATTATATTTGTTTTTTTATTGATCTAGGACAGCAGACAGGCTGACGGACCACTTAGAATTTAGCAGTTACCGTCACCTATAGGTGTTTTTAACGCCAGTGGTATCGGAAACACGCTGCTGTCCCATAAGAGTACAGGAACTTGGGTCACTAATGCCGGAACACAACACAGAGTTATTATGGCGGCATACTTAAGGTGGTCGCCATCCAGACGGGCTTAGGCCCTACCACGTAGCTAGGGTGGGTTGTTTTGTCGCCTTTTACGACAGGCTGACCCCGGCCGCAGAGGTAAGTATTCTTTCTCCGCCTCTGCACGAATAATAGTGGAATTGTGAAATAATCCACTTTCTGAAGTCTAATGTCTTTTGGTAACAATGCTTATTATGAACAGCGAACATACCGGTGACTTTGAGCGTAACTCGTTTAAGTTCTCTCAACCTCATGAGGTCTGGCGCTCGTGCACCCACACACCTGTACTCGCCGCCTTCTTGGTATAGTGCATCTTTTATACCTAAGAAATATTTTTAAAACTATCATATCCAGCCTTAGCCTCAATGTATTTTCAATTATAAATTCCAGCCGTATCGAAATAAGAACTTTCTTCACAACATAGACAATCACTGAAAAATGTAAACCTAATGGAGTAATAATAAACAGCTCTTTTTATACATATCAAGTATCCTTGTTAAGCTCGTTACTTTGCTTAAAAGTACCCTCATTTCATTTTAATATTAATGGTTGTAATAAAAAAATATTGTTAGCGTCATCTGGTCCCAAAGTAAACAGCAGAAAGTTTGAGTTATGCTTACTAGACCATTGATATACTATTAATTCTTTTAATACGTTGTTTACGTATTATATGAATACGATGACTACTGTGACGTAACGGATAACGTACTTCGATACGCTTGTGGAGGTCACGAGTTCGATTCTCGTCTTGCGTCTGTAAAATGTATATATGTAGTATATGGGTTGCCTGGAAGAAATCGCTTAAAGCGATAAGGCCGCCCATTGTCTCCAATATTTACAATATTCTCTTTAACTTGTATTATAATCATTAGGTTAAGTTGGTGACAATAAAGTATTATCTATCTATCTATCTATATTAGTTGTCTAGAATCCACAACACAAGTGCTATGATACGTAGTTTGAAATTATCCCAGTGTGTGATTTTTCCCAATATATTAATTTCATAGTCGGAACTTGGAACCCGTTTTGACGTGCATTAAGTCTACCGTGGTCATATATAATAATATGAGTATTAAATTACCAAGGTATCGTTAAATCTGGGCTTTTTCTTTAACATGAAAAACGAAATTCAGATTTATTTACAAATAGAGATTCACCTTAGTATTAGCACATAGGATCAGACTAGGACATATTCCTTTGAATAAATTTAATTTTCTCATCAGACGAAGCTCAAGCCCTAACTGTAGTAACTATGGTTTAATTGAAGATATAATACACTTCGTCATTTCGTCCAACAAGTGTACTATATTTTTTGTGCCCGAACTGCTGACTTATGTCTGCAGCTGCTTCCTTATGGAAACACTTCAGATACAGTCTTAGATTAAGTAAAACGGACATAGGGATGCCACATTGTGTGTTATCAGAACCCAACTCGGTAGACGCAAAACAATTGTTTTTAAAATTAAGTGTCATTCTGATAATAAAATAGAAAACAATTAGTAGATATAATGGGACTGACATGTTCAGAAAAAGAAGAAAGTCTTAAAAAAAATAGAGATTCAATTCGCTTACACTTTAATAAGTTTGTGACACACGTATAACATTTTATTCTTTCTGGACCTTAGAGAGGACCTAATCTGAGTAAACATTTCACTATTATCAACAAATAACTTACCTAGCACACCATGAGCATGGTGGGATCCTGCTGGAGCCCAACTTTCGGTGGCGTTGCCAACTACCCTCCGCCACCAACAACCCACGCTGCCTACACAGAGTGACAAGAAATCTTGAATTTACATTTATACATAACTCTCTACTTAGACATTTCAAAGTATACAATTTGCTATTCCCACAACAGTATCATTGATTTCATTCTGACATGGGTCGAGACGAACAAATTTTTATTTTCTTTATACTATGAATTTAATTCCGAATTAAGTTACATACAAGTCAATTCACGTACGGGATCACTTAAATCATTAATTATTTATTAAAGTATTCGTTTGCAGGGTTGATATAAAAGCACATTATTTATAAAAAAAATAATGCTTTATATGTAGCAGGAAAAAGCTACGTAGCGACTATTACGTAGTAGCTGGCTACGTAGCTACTAACGTAGCCAGCTACAATGCTAGCTACGTTGATTAATGCCACTTTTTTAAGATTTAGATTAAAATCTACGAGTGACAATGCGCAAGAAGCAACTAACAGAAACAAAATATTAGACCGAACAATAATATCTTAAGTATTATTTTCTTACAAACACGTATGTTTACTTTTGTAATTGTATTCATTGTTTGTGTTATAAGTGGACCCACTGAGAACCTACGTGACTTGCTGAACCTAAGTATATTACTCGACAGTGGACCTCGGATTCCAAAGTGAAAACTTTATTTGTAAACGAAATTAATCATTAACGGTGATAATACAAATATCGTATTATAAACAAGAGACTGATCTGCTTAGCGCGAAAATATCAAAGTATGTTCAAAAAATTTAATAAAAGTCTCGTGGAAACGTGGATTACATAAAAGGACAGGGAAATACTAGAAGCCTTTGAGATGTGGTGTTGGAGAAGAATGCTGAGGAATAGCTGGATGGAGAAAAGGACCAACGAGGAAGTGCATCTTATAAATCTTGAGAATTATTCAAACAGAAGAGGACAGATCAAAACCATCATAAAAGGAAAACGAAAGAGAAGGAGACCAACAAGAACATTTACAAAGCAAGTAAAGGAAAGACTGGATATATATCCACAATATTGTCGCATGAAGAAGTCAAGGAAAAGGCGCTTTGTAGAAAGAACTGGAAGATGCTCCACCGCCAAGAGCGGTAGCTCTTAAATAAATGATGATAATTTTTTTGTTGAGCATTCCTTAGTATTTCGTAACTCACTGCGCTACGGATTTTTCGCTACGCGTAAAACTCGTAGCATTAAGATCGTTGCGTTGAATTAAAAGGTTTTTATTTCTATTGTTATGAATGTGCTTGCCATTATTTAATTGTTAAAATATTAATATTTTAAAATACATTAGAGAATAACTAATTCAAGGCGACTATACACTAGAAATAGCCTTTCATAAATAAAACCTTGAGTGAAACGACATAAACCTTTAGGACAATGCAGCTGCACGTTCCCGCCAAGTGGCACTTCCACCTTCTGATGATCAGGCTCCTCCTGTTCTGGCTCCGCTTCCGTCACTCTTTCGGTGTTTTCATCAGGAGCTGATAAATAGTTAACATACGAAAGAACTTATGTGATATTATATCATCAGTATTAATCTCTCTATCATAGGCTTGATGATTTAGATCAGTGGTCGTCAACCTGCGGCTCTTTGACTCCTCAGTTACAGCTCTTCCACGAAATGTTTAGTCCAGAAACGGAATTTTAGTTATTAACTATAATTATTTCCTTAATAATGCCTCCTATTAAAGCAAATCGTATGTTAAAAGAAATGGCTTTTTAAATAAATTTAATTGAGCATTAACTATATTTGGCTCTTCTAGGTGGCAAGATGGCGGACCACTGATCTAGATGATCTGAACGGATAGAATGTAACTCACCCATAACGTTGAGGTAGTATCCAATGGAGGAGTACTCAGCATCAAGCCAAGTGGCCCTACAGCGGTACCACCCGGCATGCGCGCCTTGCAGTGTTGACCAGCGGAGCGTGGCTGATCCGCGGGATCCTTCGTCATCATTCTCCAAGGGAGGCGGTGAACTGGTTTAGAGGTAACAATTTTGAATATTTAGACGACCTGTATAACCGCTTTCGCTCGTTTGAACGCTTAAGGGGGTTTTAGGTTCGATTTCTGTTTGGAGTCTAGTGTTTATGTGTTTATTATATTCATAAAAAATTACAAGATCATTGTCATCGAGATATGTAACTCCTATCGGGGTTCATTATACTTGAAGGTTGCGGTCATGAGTATTGTCGATTGCAATGGATGTTTTGGCTTGATAACATTCCATAAAAATGATGAATGAATGATGAATTATGATGAATGTCAAATAGAATGGACTCCGCTAACTTTGATTTTTACAATATTCTTTATTCTGGATGCGTACCTAATGCACTTTGATTAAAATCTGCTCTTAGATTTTCTAGATAAAACATTGACATCATTTGACAATTCTCTAGTAACAGTTTAGATTTTAAGGTAATACTTGAATCTGAGTAGGCAGCTAAGATTTGCGTCTCACTCGAATCCGAGTATTTAGCAGTCATAAATTTATGGTACAATTCCGGAAGAGATAAATGTAAGTCTGTATAAATATTTTCATAGGAAGTCTTAAGAGGCAACAAGAACCTTTCGCTGGTTCACAGAGAGCGCATAGAGTAAAATGTTCAATTTTCATTTTGGAGGTCCGTCAAAAGATCAATGGACAGCCACTTCTGTGAAAATTAAATTTATACAAATTTACTTTTTTTTCTTTGCCATAGATAGGAAAGTGTCACTGAAGGTCACCAGGTGCGCAGAAGTTTATCCCGGTGCTAATAGGCAACATCGTATTACGTGCTGTGAAAAGCTTGGATGCATGGGGGTCAAATGCTTTACGATTTTGCTAGGTAGTACATAATTTTGTGGTATGTTCCGACGTAAGTGACCCAAGTTCCAGTTTCCCAACGATGGTAACTGCTTACTACGAAGTAGCCCATCAGCCTGCCTGCTGTGCCATAGCAATAAAAAATGAAGAAGAAGTCAATTATTGTCGAGTAAGATATACGGTAACTGGTAGCACAGTGGTATTACACTCGAAAACCAGATCTAGAAGTCCCGGATTCGGATTCCACGATACACTGCTTAGGCAGTTTTCTCGCGTAATGTGCTTATTATAGCATAATTTCCATGTACTGCCAGTGAGAGAAAACATCGTTAGGGAACCTGTATACCGAGAGCATTGGTATGCCGATCCGGCTTTGACAAGCGTGGCGGGTACACTGCCCACTCCCTCCACGGGGAGGCTTCAGCCCAGTAGTGAGAATTTGTGGACTATTATTATACACTAGCTGACCCTGCAAACGTTGTTCTGCCATATAAATAAAAAAAAAACAATAAAAATAGTCTATGCCCTTCTCTCAGATTCACTCTATCTCTATACCGAAATTCATCAAAATTGGTTCTGCGGCTTAGACGTGAAAACGTAACAGACAGACAGCCAGAGTTATACTCACATTTATAATATTAGGTATTCTTTTTATATTTGTAAGGATCAATTTATTCTATATTTACTCGTAAACACGTAATTATAGTTAGGTGTACAACAACAAATATTCAACTACAAATTTAATGAAAAATAATGAGCGTAAGGCTATATCACCTTTAAAAGTATAATCTATATTAAAACGAACTTTAGTGATCTCAAATAATGCTCGTAAAGTAACCCTCGAACGGATTCCAGACCAATTTACGTTATATTAAACCCAAATTCGATTTAATCCGTAAAGTTGGATCATTTACTTTATTTACTTAGAATAGACGGTCGTTAATATCGGGTAGAACGCACGCTTCGCTTCTTTTTCAATTGCTTTTTAATATTTTATTACTTTTTAATTAGTCTTTAATCGTGGCCTCTTTTTATAAACTTTTGGAACACAGTTCCATACTTTTAGGCATTATAAAGAATTAATGAGATACCAGGCGTCGACTTAAGATGATCGCCTTAACGAGAAAAAATATGTGTCATTGTCTTATAAAAAATAAAGTTATTGTTAAAAGAGTGGCAACAGTATGAGTCAAAAACTGCGAGAGTGCGATGACTTGAACGATGATGATGATGAGGGAGTTGCAGTCTCAAATAAATAATAAATATACTGGGATAATAACAGTGCCATATAGTCGCACATTTTTTACATTACCTCATTAGAAATCACTTTAAAAGAAATTGTTTCTTATAAAATTTTACATGAGAATGTTTTTACTCTACATCTCAAAATTTAGCTTTTGACTTACGGCACACGTTGGTTTGACAATGACGAAATGTAAAATAGTGTTTAATATAACACTACCCTAATGAGATATCATTATGACGATATTTGAACATTTGAACCTTTTTCCATTCTTGGTAGGAGATCCAATAGCACGCATATCATTTACATAAAGCCATTTTTTACTTTTGCGACACGGTCGTTGTTACAGAGCAAAATTAATTGATTTACCGTACTATGTTTAGCTCGATGTTTTCATATGCTGATTTAACACTACCCAAATATGCTTGTGAAAGCTCAAAAATAAAAGGAGCTGGACTTTTTCTCTTCAAACAACTTCGGCTAAAAGTAGACATTGACAGTTTTTGTTTAACTCAAAGTGGCAAAAAGAACAGAGATAACGGACAGATACTGAATATGAGAAATTTAGTATTAGTCATTGATAATCTTTAATTTTTTTTAATGCTGTAGAACACCAGACAGGCTGACGGCCCGCTTAGAATTTAGCAGTTACCGTCACCTATAGGTGTTTGCAACGCCAGTGGCATCGCGAACACGCTGCTGTCCCATAAGGGTACAGGAACTTGGGTCACTAAGGCCGGAATACAACACAAGGTTATTATGGCGGCATACTTAGACCAAAGGTGGTCGCCATCCAGACGGGCTTGAGGCCCTACCATGTAGGGTGGGTTGTTTTGTCATCTTTTACGACAGGCCGGTTGCAGAGGTTAGTATTCTTTCTCCGCCCCTGTACGGATAAAAAATTAGTTTATTATGGTGTATCAAACCTGGTAGGATCGGCATCATCGCGCAGCCAGAAGGCACGTGCGGGTGGGTTGGCATCGACGTCGCATCGAAGCGCCGCTGCGCCACCCGCCCACAGTGCCACACCAAACCCCGGCCACCGCGAGATCACGAACGATGGCGGGTCTAGCACACACATTCACATAACCAAGATGTATGACATTTATTTATATTTGCTGAACTTTTATAAAATGAATTTTTGGTTTATAGAAACCCAAAAGCGTATGTAGCAATTAATCTGTTGTAATAAAAGCTTAACCTTTAAATTTAAGATATTATGTTTAATATTTTATTTAATATACAGATTTGAGGTTAATTGTCGGTATGTGGTATTATTTTTATTTTATTAATTTATCATACATACATACATATAATCACGCCCCTCTCCCGTAGGGGTAGGCAGAGACCACTTCTTTCCACTTGCTACGATTTTTACATACTTGTTTCGCTTCGTCCACTTTCATTATTCCCTTCATACATGCCCTTCGGTTTAGGGTACTCTTGACCTGGCCTTTTATCAAGACGTCCCTGATCTGGTCTCGAAACATCCGCCTAGGTCTACCCCTTCCAACACTTCCAATTACACTCGCCTTATACACTTTTTTCGTCAATCGTTCTTCATTCATTCTCTCAACATGGCCAAACCATCTCAGCATACCTTTCTCAATTTTTGTCACTACGTCTTCTTTCAAACCACAACGTTTCCTTATCTCACTATTTCTTATCCTGTCACTCAGTTTGACTCCTATCATACTTCTTAACGCTCTCATCTCAACTGCATTTATTCTGCTTTCGTGTTTCTTCTGTCATAGCAGAATAAATTAAATAATTACGGAATGAAATCTTAAGCTATTTTCGTTTTCTTACGCCAAAGAAGTATAACTTGTTACATGCGTATGCATGCATAAGTACACATGTTTTTCTTTACTTACTTTTATTATAAACGAATCTGCGTGAATAAGAAAACGCTTGCAATTACAAGAAGGGCATACCCGCTTACTTTAAGAGCGCCCGACTTCTGCTGGGTTTCAGCAAAAGAAGAATAGAACTTACAAGTGACATGGATCTCCAACTTGGCGGTGAGGTGGTCGTGGGCGTTTTCTGGATGGGGCGTGCGCTGCTTGGCCTCGCACTGCAGGGTGGCGTTGTGCAACTCGCGCGCTGCCGTCACCACGGCGTGGGACAACGATACGCCCTCTGAACAACAACAAATGCTTAACACCGACCTTATACTTACAATCTTCAGTAAACTTTAAAAGAGATGCCTTTAATCAGAGCTGTCTAGTTGACAGCATATTATAGTCAATTTTTGAAACAAATGTTACTAGCCTCTCTAATGTTAGCTTGGGTGCTGGGCTAAGCCCTTGTACCTTGAGATCGGCGAGCAAAGTTATCCGTTGGCCCAGGCGGTAGGAGAATAGCGAGGTTTTTAGTGGGTAATCGTATGTTGACCTTCTTTTCCGGAGTCCTACTTGAACCCCCGGGTCGAGGGCAATTATTTTTCCTCTAAAAATATGTTTGAATATGATTGATCGTACGCTCATTGCTCGGTAACCCCCCGCACTTCACTGTCGTGCAGTCCAGTCAAAAAAATAAAAAAAATCATAAAGTTAACATACATTGTAAATAGCTATAACAAGTATTTTCTTGACATGAATGTTATACTCACCGATAGAATAGTTAGTGTGATGTATTCTTAAATAAGGGCGATGATCCAATGCAGGCTCAACAGCTATCAATCGCCAGGATAATTCCGGAGGTGGAACACCACCTTAACAAAAACATATTCTAAGTAAAAATGGTAACCATGGTAAAGATACTAAGGTAATTATTTTAACATTTTATACATGCAATTTCTTTCATGCTTTTACTAATAAGAAAAAAGTATTATACAAATTATTTTCATAAATCGTGAAAATTATCAGTTGTTTACAAGCTAGTTAAGTATCCAAAATTTAGAATATAGCCGGAATCATTGTACTTATCGTAGACGTAGACGTTTTTCATCGTAGACGATGAAAAAGGTATAAAGAGACCAATAAGACGTCAGTGAACGATTCACACCCATGCTCTGTCCACCCACAATATGTAATCTCTCGCCAACACTAAAGAGCTAGCCAGAAACTGTTATCATAATTTTTAATTTAGTGTACATAATAATAGTAAAACTAAAGAGAATAGAAGTTAGTAGAAGAAGCTTTATTTAAACGGGCACGATCTTAATTATTATTGTAAAAGACTGGAATAATGGAGAGATTTTTTTATTGCTGTAGGACAGCAGATAGTCTAACGGCCCACTTAGAATTTAGCAGTTATATCGCCTATGGATGTTTGCAACGCCAGTGGCATCGCGAACACGCTGCTTGTTCCAGAAAGGTACAGAAACTTGTGTCACTATGCCGGAAGACAACAGAAAGTTATTAGGGCAGCACGTAGAAATATCTAGAATTTAAAAGATGCTTCGCCATAAATGTAATTTTCCACAATATCAAAAGTCTGCGTTAAAAATAAGTTCAACCAGTGCGAATTATATAAAAAATAATATTACATTTAAATCTATTTTCACAGTAATTATAGTTTTTTGTTATTATAAGTAACTAGCTGACCCGGCAAACGTTGTTCTGCCATATAAATAATAAAATGTCAAAAAATTAAAAAAAAAATTTTGGGGGTGGGTCACCCCTAACATTTAGGGGGATGAAAAATAGATGTTGGCCGATTCTCATAGATACCGGATAAGCACAAAAAATCCCTAACTCAATTTAGTTATCTGCCTACTGCCTACCCCCTAAGAACGATGGCGTGATTATTTATAGCCTATGACCATTTCTAGGTTATCATCTATCACCATACCAAATTTCATCAAAATCCGTTCAGCCGTTTAGGCGTGAAAGAGGAACAGACAGACAGACAGACAGAGTTACTTTCGCATTTATAATATTAGTATGGATTGTAGTTATTTTAATTACAAATAATGAAAATATATTATCCTAACTAATATTGTAAATGTGAAAGTGAATTTTTTTGTTAATTTGTTACGTTTTCACGCCTAAACCGCTGTACCAATTTTGATGAATTTCGGTATAGTCATAGATTGTACCTTGGAGAAGGACATAGGCTATTTTGTTAAATTCGTATAGCAGAACAACGTTTGCTGGGTCAACTAGTAATAAATATTATGAAAAATTCCCGCCAAAAGAAGAATCAAAAATACTGTTACCTTCTGCCACACATCGCACTTCAAGCTCCGTCTTGTCTCTGACAGGAACCCAGGTGTTTCCGGCGTCAAGTCGTCTCCCGTCCACCGCCAAGTACACCGATCTCACTGGATCTAAAACATTATTAAATCATTAATTATATGTCGTTATCAATATACTTGCACTGTTTTTATCGTTTAACGAACTCCTGGCATAACGAATAACGCACGTGCGCTTGCGAAGGTCACGGATTCGATTCCACGGATTATTTTACAAATCATATCAAATTCATTCAATCAAATAATTTATTTATATGAAACATTCACAAATATATTATGTACATGTTACTGTAATTTTTATGCCATTATTGGCATAAAAATCAGTCGGTTATAAAATTTTAACAGTTCCTTGGGTTATATATATTTGAAATATGTTTATTTGTTAGAAGAAATCGTCATAAGACATATTCAAGAGTGTCCGAGAGGTGCATAAATGCAATAAACGCGATGATAGCAAAATGTGCAACCATAAAAGTATCACAAACTTAATGCAAATAAGTTTACTATGTATGGCTAAACGGTGTGGCAAAGGTGTATAATAAAGTATTATAGCAGGAAATATAAAAAATCAAAATGTTGACTTATTTAAAAAATATTTAAAGACATTTCTTGTTTTAAAATGTTATCATAAAATAGAGGACTTTATAAATGATAAATTATGACATTTTCATAAGAAAATGAATAAATAAAATTTTATTTCGATTAGTATTTGGTATTATTTTAATTTTGATGTTTATTGCAATGTGATATTAATGTAATACAAATAACGATAAAATTTTGTGACATAATTATAAACGGCAGTGTTATGCGAATGTTTAAAGTAGTAGATAGACACATTATAATAAAGTGGATATAGCCTGTTCAATTGAAGTTGGCTGTTGACATCCGGTCTGTGTCGCCTGCGCCTGCGCTTCAATATTGAAATAACCTCTTATCACTTGTTTATTTGAACTTTTTTGAGCATTAATAATAAGATGTAGGATGAATTTTATTCTCGCCAGGATTATAATAGTCATCATACTCTTAAAATAAAACCAGCATTCGCAATAACATTTTTATATTATCATTTCAGAACCGTGGTTTAATTTATTTAAGGGCCGTGTAATAATATGTTCAATAAATTGACGATCTTTTGAATGATGAATTCTCGACAAATCATGGGTTCATGTGCATTTTGTATTATTTTAATTTAGATTTTTATTTATTTGTAATTCTGTAATAATACAATTGATTAATATTTATACATGTCGATATTAAATAATATAATATAACAAATGTAAGTTATAGAATTTATTATTTAATTTATTACCCAAGAATATTTGTATGCCTAAGGGCAAAAATGCACTGGGAAACAATTTATTTGTATAATAACATATTATTACAATAGCCTGCATTTTTACAAATAAAGAGTTGTGATGATGGTGATTGGATTTACATAAGAAAATCATATATGTATTCGCTGTCAATTACCCATAACACAAGTGCTATATTACTTAATATGGGACTAGAGGGCGTTGTGTGAATTGTTCCTATAAGTTTATTTATTAAATTATCACTTGAATTACCATAAATAAGCAGCTTGGTCGGTTTCCCACTGACAGTCTTCCCACTGCGATCGACGCCTGTGCAGCGCCACTCGCCAGCATCTCCCCTGGTGGCCCGGCCTATAACTACTGCTTCTCCATCGCGGAAAATTGCTTCACTGCTGCTCGATGACAGGCTCATCAGCTGATAAATATGTTAATATTACAACTTAGTTCAGCAAAGCTGTCTTCTTGTAGCAAACATTTCAGGTTGCGTTATTTTTCTTCTCAAAAATAATGTTTCCCGCATTCAACGAAATATAGTAACAGTCCATACCATAGCCATGCCACCCCACAGCTGGACTCGGGCCTCCCGAGTACCCGCCGCGTTTGTCTAATGCGGATTAGCGAGTTACATATGTGGTGATATGCAGATTTGTTCACGTTGTGTTCCTCGACCGTCACTTCATGTCAATTATATTGTAATATGCATATTACGCTAGAAAAACAGCCCCAATGGTGCACTTCTTCGAGGGATTTGATCGCGGGTCCTCTAGATTAGTCTCCAAGCGTAATACCACTACCAGGTACCTATCAATCAACGAAATATACTAAAGAGAAAATTAAGAGATCGAAAAAAGTAAGGATTTAAATTAATAAACTTCATTGAATATTTGAGGAAAATAGTAATATATACAAAATTAAATATAAAATAGCGAATTATAAGTTATATATAAAATAATTCCCGTGTAAATTCAAATAATAATAAAAAAGTTAATATAAATGTTATTTACATGTTATAGAATTCAGGTTATATTGTTCAACGTGCATAATGCTTATCTTGCCTCACACACCCACACATACAACCATAGAAAATAGAGACAGTAGGAAAGAGAAAGGAAGGGATGGTCGCCTGGAGGGGGTTCAACGCTTTTTCGTCACGTGACGACTTCTGCCAGTTAACCCTACTATAAACCACATAAAAGAACTTCGTTCCAAAAATTCAGATTTTCTATGATTATCTCCAGGCTGCAATTTAGATAATAAATATTCTTAGCCAATTAGAAAAATAATATTATGAATCTAAGTGTTTAGGGTATCTCTTCTTTGGTATCTTAGTATCAGTGGGTGTTAACTAGTCTTAAAGACCGCGAGATTAAATGATATGATCAGTCTTTGGATGGAAAAGGATCAGTTTGTGTTTAATTATTTATATCTCAACAACCAAAGTTGGGAACTGTACTCTCGAAATTGTTGACGAATACGTCTACTTGGGTCAAACGATGCAGTTAGGCAGGTCCAATTTCGCGACAGAGATCACTCGTCGAATCCAACTCGGATGGGCAGCGTTCGGGAAACTCCGTAAAATCTTTTCGTCCCAAATACCGCAGTGTCTCAAGAAGAAGGTTTTTAACCAATGTGTGTTGCCAGTGATGACATACGGAACGCAGACGTGGTCGCTAACTATGGGCCTTATGAGAAAGCTCATGGTCGCTCAGAGGGCAATGGAGAGGGCTATGCTCGGAGTTTCCCTGCGAGATCGAATCAGAAATGAGGAGATTCGCAGGAGAACCAAAGTCACTGACATAGCCTGGATGATTGCAAAACTGAAGTGGCAGTGGGCTGGGCACATAGCTCGAAGTACTGATGGTCGTTGGGGCAGAAAAGTCCTCGAATGGCGACCGCGTACCGGAAGACGCAATGTTGGTAGGCCCCCCACAAGATGGACCGATGATCTGGTCAAGATCGCCGGAATAGGTTGGATGAGGGCAGCGCAGGACCGATCACCGTGGAGATCTTTGGGGGAGGCCTTTGTCCAGCAGTGGGCGTCTTCCGGCTGAAATGATGATGATGATGAACCAAAGGTCGCACAGGTTAAAGGTGAGCTTAAAATAAGGTAAAGGTGGGCTTAAAATAAATAAATAAGGTGAGCTTAATATAACTTAACTCGTTGGTTATTTGGAAAATAAAAGTACAGTTGTACGCACATCGCGGGAAAACTATTGGATAGATTTCAATTAAATTTTTAACTATTATTTCTTAGACACTTGGTCCTTACCTTTTTTTTTTCATTGCGTAGGACAGCAGACAGGCTGACAGCCCGCTTAGAATTTAGCAGTTACCGTCGCCTATAGGTGTCTGCAATGCCAGTGGCATCGCGAACATGCTGCTGTCCCATAAGGGTACAGGAACTTTGGTCACTAATGCCGGAACACAACACAAGGTTATTATGGCGGCATACTTAAGACCAAAGGTGGTCGCCATCCAGACGGGCTTGTGGCCCTACCACGTAGCTAGGGTGGGTTGTTTTGTCGCCTTTTACGACAGGCCGATCCCGGCCACAGAGGTTAGTATTCTTTCTCCGCCCCTGCACGTATAAAAATCTAAAAAAAACATTACGATATCTTCATTTAATTTAAAGTTATTAAAGTTTTAAGACACTACGATTTTTATAAGCGCTGCGTGTTCAGTGATGCGTGTTTTCTTGCCGCGGAGAAGTGGGGTAAGCGGTGTAGCACGCATGCGCATGCATGCATGCATCTCCTAAGATGGGAAGTCTCTTCTACCTCTGCATCATGAGAAAAGCAACGCGAACAAAGTCGCGGGTATCAGCTAGTTTGGAATTATACTTTGATCCTTTGTAATTTTTTTATTCTTATATGTAACTACATTTGGTTCGGTCTGCTTTAACTGAGGCCATTGTTTTCTGGTCCCGAATACCGAAATGTAAACAAAAACTACTTTGTAGGAGCTATTGAAGGTAGTATTAGTTTATTTTCTTAAGCCAAGCAAACAGCTTTTGCGTGAATTAAAAATTGTATGTTATTATTTATAGATATAAACAATGATTACCTCGTCGTCTTTGTACCACCGGAGATTGGTGATGTTATTCAAGTCACACTCGACACGAGCCTTCGCGTGTGGCTCCACCAGTAATTCACGGTCGTATTTTGGAGCCTGTTAAGTGAAAAGTTTATATTGGTTGGTAGGTTTGATTTAAGGGTCTGTCATCTTCCAAAAAAATGAAGATTAAAGGGACCAACAAATCTTTGCTTTGTGTGATCCAACTGGAGAAGTAATACATTTGCCTTTTTACGACAATATCCTTAGTACTGAGTTTGGCCTATTCCGTCAACTTCCATGGCGCAATCAATGGTTTACACACGTCTCTCAAGTCTATGTATCCATACTAATATTATAAATGCGAAAGTAACTCTGTCTGTCTGTCTGTCTGTTCCTCTTTCACGCCTAAACGGCTGAACGGATTTTGATGAAATTTGGTATGATGATAGATGATAACCTAGAAATGGTCATAGGCTATAAATAATCACGCCATCGTTCTTAGGGGGTAGGCAGTAGGCAGATAACTAAATTGAGTTAGTGATTTTTTGTGCTTATCCGGTATCTATGAGAATCGGCCAACATCTATTTTTCATCCCCCTAAATGTTAGGGGTAGTCCACCCCTAAATTTTATTTTTTATTTTTTGACATTTTATTATTTTTATGGCAGAACAACGTTTGCCGGGTCAGCTAGTTTATGTATATGTGTCTATTTACAAAATAATTATATGTCAACTGTCTAGTACCCATAACACAAGTGCTCTGGTGCTTACTTCCATGTAGTCCGATGGCGCTGTGTTATTGTCACAATACACTACTTAACCCATTCTTTCATTTCTCGGCCACACAATGCGCAGACTCAACGACAATTTGAGAACATTTATTGTGGTTGGGAACACCGAAGGTAAAAGATCTCGCGGTCGTCACCAACAAGATGGACCGATCAAGTGAGACTCGTCATCATCCAAATTTTACACGACAGTAGGAGATGCGCAGGACAGAAATTGGTAGAGACAAATCGTCCAGACACAACCTTGGTGCTGACTACTATCCTCAGACATGTGGGACGGGACCGACCTCAGAATATAATAAATAAATTAGAAAAAAATATGTCTGTCATATTTATTTATTTTATTTATTTTTATTTATTTGGGAAACAAACAATTACAATACATTACAATATAAAGAAAACATAAAAATTAACAAATCAGTAAAGTTTCCACTTATAGGTAATACACATAACTGCATCATCCAATAGAATAATAGTGATGTCATAAAATTAAAATTACAAAATACATTAAAAAATAATTGAGAGATCTAAACATAATACTTAATACTTTAGTCATTTACATAATTCGAATATTTTCAATTTATAATTTATAATGTTGGAGCAAAAAATGTCTACACTGGTGTAAGATTTATTATAATCAAGACAAGATCTGTGTAAAAGAGTGTTTCTTGCTAGATTCGACTTTATTGAAGGTAAAGAAAAAAGTGACACTTGCCTTGAATTTAAACGGGGACACCTCAGGAATACCTGACTAATAAGGAAAGGAAAGGAAGATAGAGAAAGGAAGGGGTGGTCGCTTGGAGGGGGTTCAACGCTTTTTCGTCACGTAACGACTTCTGCCAGTTAACCCTACTATAAACCACATAAAAGAATTTCGTTCCAAAAATTCAGATTTTATCTTTTAAACTGGAAACACAGGTTAATAATGTCAAGGATATGCTTAAAAGTGCGTAATATAAAACCCTGACCTGACTAGTAGATGGCTGAGCCCTGGGTTGGTCGTGCATAGTGCGGTGGTTGTTGTTAGACTGAGCTGGCCTAATAATGAAGGTGTCCACCCGCGAAGAGGCCCGGGGCCCAGGGGCGGCGCCGGCGTCCCCGATCGCATCGCGGACGGCGCCACGGATGTTCAGTATCGTGTCACCAGTCTTGACACGTCGGTTTTGTTTTACTTGTTGAGGTGACTGCTGCAAAGGTCGCTTGTTTATAGATAAACGCTGACTGAATGGTCTACGCCTCACAAGTACGCAAGGAAAACAGAGATCTCTCTTTTTTTCTTCTCACCCCCAGGGTAATAGTCACATTAGTCCATAAGCATTTGAAACATCAAGGTCTCTGTCAACAAAATACTAATAAATTATAAAAAATTTTGTTTGCCTTTATAAATTATATAAAAAAAACATGCGAGGTGGTCTTTGGGGTCTGCCGATAGAAGTGAAAACTAAATAACTTGTGAATTGTATCGTCAAGCTATTAGATTATTATTTTCGGTTTCTAATAAGTGTTTATGATCAAAGATTAAAGTTTAAATTAGTTTAAATTAACACTTCTTTACAAACCAAAAATTGTTCACTCAAAAAGTGCTCAACGCGCCTAAAGAAGTTTTTACTTCAAAAACTCAACTGTATTTCATTGTTATAAAGTCGCAATTCCAATAGACATGTATAAGTAATGCAATACAATCATTTAAATGTTACATTATAAAATAAACCTTATGTCATTAATAATAAGGTTTGTATTACTGGAGCAAAACTCCGTCTTACGAATTTTCGATCAGGACACGTGACCTGACGCGACTTTAACATTAACATTTTTTACCCATCACATAAAGTGCACAACGCCGCTAAAGAAGTTTTGACTTCAAAAAAATGTTTTTTAACACATCTCTCACTTATATAGACTTACGCTAGTACTAACACCTAAATGAAGAATAGCCTGTCACTTAGGTATTCCAGTAACTTCAATGTTATTGTTATTAATATAAATTTTGAGGATTACCTTCTTATATAAAATTAATTGAGCAAAACACACCAATTCGGTCCGAATACATAAAGTGAATTTAGAAATATGTATTCTAATACATATGAATAATATCAAAAATAAATAATGAATAGTATCAAAAGGATATCTTTGTCTACAAAGATATCATTTTGATACTATTAATTTTATTTATGTATATTGTGTTTAGTTAAACAGTTGCTTACACTACAGTATATTAATAATAATTAACAACACAACAAAACTAAAATAATATTTTTTATAAATAGCTTTTTCTGGTATAAAGCTATAAAAAGCTGCTGTAAGAGGTTTTTTTATACAAACAATCATTGAACAAGACATTCAGATTACAAAGAACCTACGAAAGCCTCGGTCGTGCATACAGACCTGACGGCATGCTACACGTACGTCTCCATTGAACCGAGCGCGTAGTCCTTTTGGTTTTATTTTTATATAATAATTATTAGATCACAAAACTAGCCTCAAACTACGTAAGAGATGCAGGACAATTATTATTATTACGGGTACAAAACAGTAAAATTGAAGAAGGCGATCAAGAGCCCCGAGTTCTTAAACTGTCTCTGAAAGGGATTGAACGGATGGAGACAATCGCCTATTTATTACGTGGACTGAAACGCTAGATGAAAGGCCCGGCACTATTAATCGAGACTGAGCTGTGCGGACTTATAAAATTAATTTTGTAAAATTGTGTCAGTAAGGTTATTGTGAAATATACTTTTTAAGAAACAAAATTACCTTCTGAATGCTAAAAATACTGTGACAATTAGTACAGCACTTTCAAGTCCTAAAGGGACTAGTGGAGCGCATAGTTGTGGATATTAGGCATGACCCGTAGGCGCCATGGAGTACGGTCAGCATAAGCTACCATTGGAAATCTATCACGATCAACTTAGTATTTACTTAAGTAAACTATATGAAGTGTATTTATATACCTTTGCAGTCTTTTCCCATTCATGACTACGTTTGCTCCTCTCGCTTTGTACCTTAGTTACGTCATCAGTCTGTGAACTCTTCGGGGTGTCGGGACTCCTAGTATTATGTGCGGATTCGTAGGGGAGGTCTTCAGCGAGGGGTGGATACAGAGGGGCGTCTAGAACCAGCTCAGCTGCCTCCAGGAGCGAGGACTGGGAGGAGCTGGTCCATTCAGGAGTTACTGGACGGAATCCTGTGAACAATAGAAATTGATAGTATAATGTAGGGTACAAAAATGTTTAGATTTTATAATAGAGTTTTGAACTGGTAGAATTATTTTGATATTATTATTTTTTTGTAAACTCAAGCCACCAAGTTTTCGCGGCTTGAGCCACAATATCGACGGCCAGTTTATCCATCGGCCTTGCTGGTAGAGGATAAAAGAGCAGCGAAGTTCTTCGGTGGACAGTCAGATGTCGACCATCTATCCCGGAGTTCCTCCACACCTTCGTTCTCCCATGGTTGAAGGCACTCGTCAGTGGGAGATTTTCCTCGAAAACCAAACATATTTTAAGATAAGATAATGACAAATTGAGTAATGACAAAATGTAGAATTAATTGTGACATTATAACAATTCTAACAAAGACATTATCCTTATAATTTATTATTTACACTTAAATTTATCCTGTTTGGTATCTTTTGACATTAAATCCATGTATAACCTGTTTCAAATAATTACAGTTAGTGATTTTATGTTGTAATTCATGAAATGATATATTCGTGTATAATAATATTGTACACCCTAAGGGGTAAACTGTTGAAACCATTTAAATGTAAACCATCTCTGTATGCACACAGTTCTGACAATAAAAAGTATTTTATCTAAAAAAAAACATATTTTCCTATTAGATGGTGTAATATTTAAACATCTGATGAGCACCCTCGTTTGTAAACCGTTTTACGAGTAACATGCTATCCTGGAAAACAAGAAAAAAGTAAGGACTAAGTAACCGTACGAAAAAACCTTTTATGGGAATTTGTACACACCGAAGTCAAAGTTTTATTTTTTTGTAAATTACAGGTCATAAAGGTCTAAATATAAGAGCTGACATATTGTATATAGATCAGAAGGCTAGGCCACAAAGGGGAAGGATGATGAGAAAGAGGTTAATAGTGCCAGTGATTGAGAAGCGGAAAAGTTATAGGCTAGCTTGGTATGGCCATATAATGCGAAGAGGCATTCACCTTATAACAAGGCGAATGCTAAAAATGAGAGCGGATGGATGCAAAGGAGACCAAAGAAATGATGAAGGGTTGAATGTTCAGATGATGACTGATTAAGGAGGGTAGACGCAGAGAACATGTTGTGCTGACCCCCCATACCAGTAGCTGGGAAAAAGGCAGGAAGAAGAAAGGTTAGAATATAATTGAATCCCAGAATTCTAACAAATGCGTAGCTTCCAATATATTTGAAAAATAAACTCATATATTTAGGCATTAGTGACAATCTAGTTTTAAAAGATGCAATGTATAAAGAGAAGTGATTTTTTGTATAGATAATTAGAAGTTACGACAAATTGGTCAGGTAGGATTATTTTTCATGAAACTGAAATTCAGTACGGTCATACATCGAGAGTCGAACTTAATATATAAGTATTTAAGCAACGTGGTAGGGCCCCAAGCCCGTTTGGATGGCGACCACCTTTGGTCTTAAGTATGCCGCCATAATAACTCTGTGTTGTGTTCTGGCATTAGTGACCTAAGTTCCTGTCATCATCATCATCATCATCTTAGCGTTAGTCCCGGTTGCCACCCAAACTTTCGTTTCGGTGCCCGGGGTCCGCTTTCCGACTTTTTCTACTCCACTTCGCGCGATCTTCAGCATCCCTGGTAGTGAGCCCATTGGCACGCATATCACCCTTTACAACGTCAAGCCAGCACTTTTTGGGTCTACCCCTCCTGCCGGGGCCCGGCGGAGGCGGCATGGCCAGACATTTGTTTCCCACGTAAGTATCCGGTTGCCGTAAAACATGGCCATACCAACGGAGCCGACACTCCTGCAATTTATCCGCAATGTCACGGACATGAAGACTACCGCGAATGCGGGAGTTCCTAACGCGGTCCTTCCGCGTCACTCCACACATCCACCGCAGCATATTCATCTCCGTGACACGCAGTTCTTGCTTGTGTCGCTCTAACACCGGCCACGCTTCACAGCCGTATAAAAGGACAGGCCTAATGATGGTCTTATAGACCTGTCCCTTCAACTTTACCGGCATCTTGGGGTCACAAATGACACCAGTTACCTCACGCCATTTGGCCCACGCGGCAGCAATGCGTGCCTTGACGTCGCAATCGATGTCACCAGACGCATGAAACACAGATCCCAGGTATTTCACATGGTCCGTGCGCTCGACCGTGTTGCCGTCTATGCGTACGGGTGTGGGATCTGTGGAGTTACAGGCCAAGTACTCGGTCTTCGCCACATTGATCTTCAGACCACCGTTTTCAAGCGACTCCTTCCACGCCTTCACGCGTTGCACCAGCCTACCCCTGTCCGAATCTGCCAGCGCGATATCATCAGCATACATGAGCAACCACGGGGGCTGCTCATGTGAGTTTCTGATGCTGTCTGACAATACGTCTAATACCACGCTAAACAGAAACGGACTAAGGACGGATCCTTGGTGCACCCCGACGGTGATGGGGAAAGGTTTTGTGTCGCCAACAGCGGTCCGAACTACGGAATCGGAATCACGGTACATGTCTCGGATGATCCCAACATAGGCCTCTGGAATCCCCTTGTACCGCAATGCCCACCAGATTATCGCGCGAGGAATACAGTCGAAGGCCTTCTGCAAGTCAAGAAACAGACAATGCAGAGGCGTATTCTTCGCCCTGTATTTCTCCGCGACAGTCCTTAGGGCAAAAATAGGGTCCATTGTCCCGTGACCAGGGCGAAACCCATATTGACACTCCGAGACAGTGCACTCCTGTCGAATCCGAGAGTCGATAACCCTCTCGAAGAGTTTCATGGTGTGGGACATGACCTTTATACCGCGGTAGTTACCGCACTCCTGCACCGATCCCTTGCCTTTGAAGACTGGAGTAATGATACTCAGCCTCCATTGGTTCGGGATCGTACCGGTGAGGAGTGTCCGGTTAAAAAGGTCGGTTAAAGTGCCCACACCACGAGAGCCCATCGCCTTCCAGGCTTCGATGGGGACTCCATCGGATCCAACAGCTTTCCGATTCTTCATGCGGCGAAGACAATTCTGGACCTCTGCAGGCGTTATCGGTGGCGCTAGTCCTTGGTTCGGAGGAAGATCTGGCGGCTGCACCTCTTTATGCTGCTTGTTCAGCAGCTCGTGGAAATATGAGCGCCATCTCTCCTTCACCGCGAGGTCCTCGCATAACAAGTTGCCCCCGGGGTCTTTTACACAGCGGCACTTGGAGATATCCTGTGCCGCTTTGACCCTGGAGCGCGCCAACTTATATATGAGCTTCTGCCCCTCAGACGAGTCCAACTTATCGTAAAGTGGTTGTAAGTGGTCTCGTCTGGCTCTGGCTACAGCTTTCTTGGTGGCGCGTTTGGCATCTCTGTATGCGTCGCGATCTTCAGGAGATCTGGACGCTTGCCACTTCTTAAAGAGGGCTTTTTTCGCCCTGGTCTCCCTCTGGACTGAGTCGTTCCACCACCAAGTCTCCTTGTCACACTTGCGTCCGCCCTTAGACACGCCAAGCACCTCTCTCGCCGACCCAAGGATAGCCGCCTGAATCCTGTCCCAGTAAGCTTGAACCGGTTCGCCCTCACCTCCGGCGCACTTGTCGCCGATGGCAGAGGCGAACTCCTGGGACTTGACTTCATCAAGCAGCCACCACCTGATTCGGCGTTGAAGGCGGTCGACACATTTGCCTTTGGGCTTCACGCAGAGGTCCATGACAAGAAGACGGTGTTGTGCAGTGAGACTCTCACCGGGTATGACCTTGCAGTTGGCTACTTTGCTGATGTGGTGTCTCCTAGTGAGTAGGAAGTCGATTTGGGTAGCATTCCTCCCGCTCTTGTAGGTGATGAGATGCTCGGGTCTCTTTTTGAAATACGTGTTCACGATGGCAAGGTCGGCAGCCGCACACGTATTGAGGATGTCCTCCCCTTCCGCGTTGCGGCTACCGTACCCAAATCCACCGTGAACACGCTCAAATTCCCCACATTCATCACCCACATGACCGTTCAGATCACCCCCCAAAACGATCCCCTGTGATAATGGGATTCCACGGAGCACTTCTCCGAGTTGATTCCAAAACGCTATTTTATCGGTGTCGTCACAACCGGCCTGTGGCGCATAGGCACTTATCAAGTGGGTAACTACCCCATCGATAAGCACCCTAACGACCATAAGCCGGTCGCTATGACGTTTCACTTCCAAAATGTCGTTCTGGAACTCCTCCGAGAGCACTATGGCAACCCCATTCTCCCCACCAAGTGCACCTGTGTAGATCAGCTTGTAGCCATTCCCAATGAACCGGGATCTGCTGGCCTTCCACCGAGTCTCCTGCAGGAACGCCACGGCCACCCTCCGCCTGGAGAGCACATCGGCCAACTCTCTCGCGCGTCCGGTTAACGTGCCAATATTCCACGTTGCGAAGCGGAGTTTCCTTTTGGATGGGGCTAGTGTCTTTAGCCGTGCTCGCCCACGGCACGGCAGCCCTAGTCCACTTGTCACAGGAGTCGGGCGAAGTTCCTGCGCGTCGTTTTGCGGCGACGCCCTATCCGTGACACATCCTTTTCTTGTTTGAACCATGTTTTATTTGGCTTGTTTTGGTTTTTACGGGAGCGACTGCCGTCCGACCTCCCAACCTCTAAAGGGAAACCTAGAGGTGTCCTTCCCTCGCCGCATGCAAGCTGGCAGAGGGAGTGACCCATCAGTCGGCTTTTACGACTCCCTTGGGATGATTTGGGGTGGCCCTATTCTTTCTTCGGCCGGGACCACACGGCACTAAGTTCCTGTATGTTCCTGTATCTATCCCTTATAGGATAGCAGCGTGTTCATGATGCCACTGCCGTTGCAAACATCCATAGGCGACGATAACTGCTAAATTCTAAGCGGGTCGTCAGCCTGTCTGCTGTCCTACAGCAATAAAAAATGTAACAAATTAAATTAAGGTTTTTAAAAGTAATTATAATTTAAACAAATAATACAATGAAACTATCAACTCGACTACAGCTCATAAAAACCAACTGAGTATAACTTCCTCCGACATATATAAAAATACTTTTCTAGATTACTCCGGTACATGTATACACATTTAATACACTAAGATTAAAAATTAATAAATATGTACTAGATACGCAACTAAGAAAGATTTGCAACTAAGAAATTCATTCACTCTATCATGTGCTCATTAGATTAGCATTAAGCATTATTTTGTCTTATATTTATTTATTACTGTAATAGATTTCTATATCCTATCGATTCACATATAATAAAGCCGAACCTCAAGATTGGTCTTCGGGTATAATACCAGCAAGCTAACAAATGATCAAGTCACATCAAGATGACGCAAAAAGAACTGATTTCGACGTTCTATCTGTCGTAAAAACCAGAATAAGTATGGGAAACAATTTGTTGAACAACGCTCCATCTAAACTCTAATTTGGAAGCAACGTGGTATCGCAAACTCGTCCTCCTTGTAAATTAGTTAATACATCTTGTTTGTACTTTCTTCAGCCCCGTTCGGGAGTATATTAAAAGTGTGGCCAAGTTAAATATTCCCTCTCCCGCTGCGAACTCATTAACAACTCGGTTTCCACGTTTCTTTTAGAAGTTTTAAAGAATAAGACAAAATGTCACGACTCGGAACAGTTGGCCGTCTCTTATCTACGCTGACTTGGGTTTTATCAGTAGTAATACTTTTCCGTGTATAAAATATGACTTCAAATATTTTTATCTTACATTTCGATGTATAAAAACAAGGGTGGGATTTAAAACTCAGATTGCGCTATATAATCTATACATTAATACGTGAAGCGAAAACTTTGTACCCCTTTTTACGAAAATTGCGCGCACGGAGGAGTATGAAGTTTAGCACAGTTAAAGTTTATGTGGAGGAGAAGTGCAGAAAGCTATTTTTATTGCCTACTATCCATTAGAAATACATTAAATTAATTAAAATAAACATTACGCACAACATTGCTTGTATTATACACACACATGCCTTACTTACGCTATTTTTTTATAAAAGTTTATGGACTGGTACAGACCATTATGGTTTATTTTATAATAATACAATATTTAAATAATTAATAAATAAACAATAATTATGTATATAATTAATTACATTATACAATTATAACCTAATATTATATATTTAATAAATTAATATTAATTGTCTGTAGGATAGGCTTAGGTGATTATTTTCTCTTTGATTGGTAATTAAATTTGTAAAATACATCTTGCATAAAGAAAATGTTGTATAAGTAATCGGAATTGAGGTGAGAACAATGTTTATAAAGTACGAATATATTACGAAACGGATTTACAAAGATAAGATTTTGAAGTTTTACAGTGATGTTTAAACTGATGTAGAAAAATGAAAAATTAACTGAGTAGCATGATGAAACTTTGGATTATTGAGGTTATAATAAAGTTCAAACTTAAAAATTAAATGAACTATGATCGAATGTGAATATATATATATATATATATATATATATATATATATATATATATATATATATATATATATATATATATATATATTGACTCATCTCGATATCTCTGGAACCATAAAACCATAAGGCGTCGAGACTTGTAGTGTCATTGATATCAAGCTTACTTTTTGTCAATGTATTAATAAATAACAAAATGAATTTATTCGCACTTTTATATTTACTTTTTTCTGTTGTTCGACCAGGGAAGCGGGCAGGAACGGCTAGCAATATGTAAGCAAACATTAAAGAACACTGCATCGGTGTAGGGGCGGAGTGAGAACTAGAGAACGGACCTCTGCGGCTGCAGAACTCCAGCACTAAATAAGCCATCGTAATAACTCTGCGTCCAGATTACGTGCGTGTCTCTGGCGTCGCAAACATCCAAAAGCGACGGTTACTGTTAGGTAGACTTTCAGCCTTTCCTCTATTCCACAGCAATAAAAATATATAATTTTATTTGCATCATATGTAATTAATTGCATTTTACCAAAAATCAGCAACGTGAATCAATAACTATTCACTCATTCATTCATTACGAGTACATATATTCGTTGGACATTATCTGTTGAAGAGGAGTATACAGAAAGTTTGAGTAACATCATAGGACATATTCCCCATGAGAATTGTTTCGTAATGAACCGTAAATCGAGTTCCGAGGATACCGCAACATGGCCAAGCCACCCCTCGGCCCCAGGGGACGGTTATTGATTCGAATGTAACATATATTTAACAAATTGTTAAGGAACTGCAAATAATAGGTTAACTTGTTTAGTTGTTGGCTCCTTAACAGGAAAAGGAAGACATCGTTCGGTTTCTCATATTGGAGTTATATCTACGTAATCCACCACTGGGTGACTCCCCACCCCAAAATACTGTTCTGAAAACTTCTCTTGTATATGAATTGTCCGTTATTTATAAATTAAAGAAAAAATTATACGTATTTTGGATTTCAAATGAATCAGTCGGTAAACTGACGGATTTGATTAAACTAGACGGATTTGAAAATGACATAACAAGAAGATGTAAGATAGTCATTTTTAATATATAAAAATTTTTTTCGGTGCACCGGCGGACAAAGAATACTTACCCCTGCGGCCGAGGTTGGCCTGTCGTAAAAGGTGACAAAACAAAGCTACGTAGTAGGGCCCAAGCCCGTCGAGATGGCAACCACCATTGGTCTAAAGTATGCCGCCATAATAACCTTGTGTTGTGTTCCGGACTCTAGTGACCCAAGTTCCTGTACCCTTATGGGACAGCAGCGTGTTTGCGATGACACTGGCGTTGCAAACACCCATAGGCGATGGTAACTACTAAATTCTAAGCAGGCCGTTAGCTTGTCTGCAATAAAAAAATGTATAATATTTCCAAATTCAATATTGAAAACAATTATATATTGCGTAATGCAAGACGACAAGGGTAATATGGCATAAGCATGCTATCATTGCCTCATGGCAGATGTAGAATTCTTAAGAAGTAATAAAATACAATCAGACCCCTACATTATTTATTCACTATCCGTCACTCCAAAGTACGCAAAACCCATAGCACAAAAATAGGACTTTTCTTTTCTAAAGGTGCTTTTCTAGTTCACAGGCCGCAAAAAGATCATACGGTTCCCTTTCAAGTTTATGTTCAGTTGCAGTCTTCAAATTTAGCCATATATGTTAAGAAAGGAAATAAGTTCCATGATAGAGCCTTGAGATCAATAAATGCGCAAGAATTTAGCCCTGACGCCTGAAGGATAAGCGCCAAACTCTGCCCACCTGGCATGGATGTAATACTTTAAGGTTGATGTATACCAAGTGCTTCTGTTCATTATCTCAATACGATAAGTAGGTTTAATTGAGCACTTATTAGTCGCTTTACATAATTACAGCGCTCCTTGATTCGTGAACTAATTATGTTAATGTACGGCTGCGTATCTGTTACGCATTTATATAGGGTTGACAGGGAAGATGCAAAAAAATTCTCATGACTATAAAGTCATTCAGATAACTGAACCAAATTTATAATGTATTTATTTTATATATCTCTTGTGTGCGACGGTTTTCAACAAAGTTCATGCTGCTTGCTCTCCGGATTTGGTATCAACTTTCGGCTAAGGTTTTCCTATTGCGATATCGGGTTTTCCAAAAAAAGTGTTATAGAATTTCGTAGACGACAGCGCGTGGTCAATACGTCTGATGTCATAAACGTCTATAGGTGACGGTGATTACCTGCTATCAGGTGGACCGTGTGCCTGTCGGCTGAACTTCTTCTATAAAGAATTTATAAATTAATCGAGATAAGCATCACCGTAATTATCTACAATTTATTTAGGTTATGATATTTAATTTTCTAATGGTTATTCGCAATAGCAAAAAAAATTTAATATAGTTAATTTTGTACTCAACTCTACGTCTTCTTTCGAAACTTATTTTATTCGATGTCGTTTGTGTAAAAGTACGAACATTTTTGAGTTTATTAGAAAGAACTTAATACTTGCAAGTTACTACGATACATAGTGTCCAGACTTGAAAAGTTTTGAAAATACGGGTATTAAAAGCCAAACGCAGTAACTGCCGGCCCTGGACCCAACTGAAATTCGTCGTCCAGATAATAATGATTTCACAGTTATAATTTTGACTATTCGTTTTTTGTTCATTTCCATCAATGGGACGGTAATTCTGAGTGAGACGTCTGAAATGAAATATAAATCACCGTCGCCACGCTGTCATAATAAATAAATCGGCCGCCATTTGCAAACGGAAAGTTACACGTGAGCTATATAAAACCATGTAGCATATAGCTACGAGTATATTGTAGTCTACGCTGTCATATTTATTTTGTATCATAGTTATCTGATAGCTGAGTGGTATTATACTCGGAGACCAATAGACGTCCTGGGTTCGAATCCCACGGTGGTATGCACCGCTCAGTTTCTCTTGTCAAATGTACATATTATAGAATAATTGCCATGTACCAACGACGAAAGAAAACATCATAAGAAAACCTGCATTCCGAAGCTAACGGTATGGGTGATCCCCAATTTTCCTTGGACAAGCGTGGCAGGCATACCCAATAGCATAGGGAGAGACCGGAGCGCAACAGTGGGACGCTATGGGCTGTTATTATTTTTTAAATTTATTATATCATCATATAAATATGTAAGCGGTAAATTTATATTTGCATATTAAGTATATTTTATTCCAACTATAATAAGAAGACTTTTAATTTATTAAACCACTGGTGCTACTTTCACATTTTCTCAAACATACTCATTTCTAATTTTATCTATTTTTGTAACCTTTGTAATCTACGCATCCATCTCAGCATTTGCAACTCCGCACCATGTAACATCCTTTCATCCCTCCCTTTTGTGGCCTAACATTTCGATCCATACAATACGACAGGTCTTATTACGAATTGTAAATTTTACCTTTGAGTTTAAGCGGTAACTCGTATAACTCGTATATGATAATTTAAATGCGGAGTAGACAAAATATATTTATTATATTTGTGTTAAAATGTAACCTAAAATCTCATAGCTGCAATTACTTTTGTAATTCAACTTAATTATAACAATAAAATAAATTTTTATTTAAAACCGAGGACTGATCTTGAAAGCTAGAGCCCTTATGACGTTAGTAATAAGGACTGCAAAACGTAAAATCAAGATAAAAGTAAACCTTATTTACACGTGCACCTTGTGGACTCCGTGTGCTTTTATATACAACCCCTCTGCATACAATACAACAAGGCGTTTAAGGTGCTGTTGGGGCTACCCCGTTTCTGTAGTGCATCAGGTATGTTTTCTGAGGCCTGTTTGCATTGCTTTCATGCCACAATATGTAAGCGTGGTGAACGATACTGAATATGTTTGCGTCAATCCTGGATTATACTTATATGAATCGTTGCTGCAAGCTATACAGTGGCTTAATACGACACGGATTTTACTTCTAAATACTAAAAAACATAAGACTTAAAAATCACCTTTTAACGACAAACTCCCAAACTCTACTGAAAATGGGTGAACAGGTAAGTCTAATGTCCTACCGGCATTTGTACCGAGACAAGTGTCGCGGGTGTCGTTAGAGCCCTCGTATCCGTGTAAACAAGACATTACCTTTATTGCTATTTGCATTTCGGTCTCGAAATTCATTAGTTCAAATGGGTACACCTGTTTTTTAACGTTACATTCTAATTCCTAACTTTTGTTACTGTAAACAACCGCTTTAAATCCAAATACTTAGATTATTTACTCGTAAGGAACATTCCAAGTTCATTCTCAGGAATACCTATAGCAATTTCGTTTAATCTTAGAGGAATAACTCATTTTATTTTTAACCCGTGTGGTTTCGATCTTATAGGAATAGGATTACCCCAACATTTTCATTAGCAAGCGTAAACGCGACAGTATTATTGCTATCACCAAATTTAGCAATGGTGACATTAGGAGTATTATCCCTTTCGAGAAGCATTTTACAGTAATTAAGTGCTGTGAGCTGCATTACTTGTATTTTCTCGTGTCTATTAAATTGATTTTTGACAATTCTTGTACCTGTGGAGAGGAGTACTTATAAAAATTATTGTTCAGAAACATATCCCAACAAAAAACATTTCGTATTCCAAAAAAACCTTTTTTTGTCTCGGGGAAAAACCCTCTCAACGTGTTCCCCGGCCCGGGGGGACTGAGGGATATGTGGGACTCCGGGAAAGATGTTCGGCTATCTGACTACCCACTAAAAAACCCCGCTGTTCTTCTATCGCCTACGCCCGGGCCCACGGATATCTGGCCTGTCGATCTCGTAGCCCGGACTGGCGCCGGCCCGCCTTTTGTCTCAGGGCAGGTTTCTTCCAAATTGTTGGCACCAGGAGGTCATAATTTCGTCCCCCCGGCGTTCTCCTGTATTGTAGGAGTTGAAGGGGGACCCGGAACAGCACGCGGCACTCTCCCTCGCGGCAATAGTGCGGGCGGCGGATCCTCCCCCGAGGGGCCACCCGCGGTCGTTTTCTACGGCGGCCGGAGGTCGTTGGATGAAGAAATCATATCTGCCTCATCATCATCCAAGCGTCAAATCCCGGTTGCATTCTATACTCTCGCTTCGGTGCTCGGAGGTCCGTTTTCCGACTTTTTCTTCTCCACTTCGCACGGTCTTCGGCATCCCTGGTAGTTAATCCAGTAAGAAAACATATTTGACTAAACAACAAAAATAACTTTACAAAAATAAGTTAAAAAAATCTAATTAGTCAGAGAGGTTAAGTTGGATGTGGAGCGGACCTCCCGAGGCCGCCGCAGATCCCTAATCTTAATAAAATTATTGCGTCACGACCGACCATGATTTGTTGCTTTATTAAATTGGAATTTACAGGCACAGAAGGTCATTTTACAAGGCCGTGTTTTGGCAATTGCTATTTTGTATTCTGACCTTGTATTAACAAGATTGACTCGCTAGACTAGGCTCTGGCACATTAACTTCCTTCAGGGCTTCAGGGAATGGAAAGAAAAACATTCAAATCTAAATACAGGGTGAACAGTTTGTCACAAGAAAAGGAAATGGCACAGAACACATACAAAAGCAAACCGAAACCTACTGGAAGTAATAAAAAATACAGCTAACTGCACACCACGTACATCATGCTGAGTGCTTCGTTGGCTAAGAAGAGAAGTCAATTTTATAATTATATGTGTTTTCATTTATCTTATAAACTTGTATGTCATTATTTGACAATAAATACTTTTCTCTCTTTTCTTAGAAGTTTGTTCTAAAGCGAAAGCTAGCAATGATACCGGCATTAAAGTTTTGATAGTGCTCTAATTAAGTTGCTATGTGGTTCCACCTAAGAAAACTACTTTTAAGTGGAAACTTTACTGATTTGTTAATTTTTATATAATCTTTATATTGTGATTTATTGTAATTGTATGTTTCCCAAATAAATAAAAATACAATAAATAGAATGATTTCGTCTCGGTCTTCGCGTGAATTCTTATTTTTACTAGTTCAGAACAGCTAATATTGCCTCACCGTCTTTTATTTCATGTTTGGAGAAACCAGTGGCTATTAACTCTTCTATTAGAGATATTGGTTTAGTGTTCGAAAACATAAAAGTTAGATCTTTCAATATCTTTGTAATATTTAAAAAGGTTAGTTGAGAACGAAATAAATACATAGTAAGCAAAAAATGTGTAATATCAGTAGATAAAAGCCATCGGTTTGTGCCGTTTGGCGCGCATTCACGCAATATGGCGGCCGATAAAAAACGAGAAACGATTCTTTTTTCCTTTGTAATTTTTTCACAGATTGATTTAGTTTGCCCTTTTAGTTCTCTTTAATAGTTTGTAGTCTTTTTTAATCCTTATTCTACCATATTTTAAGGTGGAATCTGTAAGAAATTTCTAAGTCTGTTGCAAAATTTGCTTACGCTGATATTCTAAAATAAATTAGTCCTTCTGTTAGTTCTCAGTTAAAATTATTAATACATATATAATTTTATTATAACTTTATTTATATGATTTATTTCACGGCTTGCCTATAGGAAGTATAACAAATAGCGATTTTTTGGCTCAACGATAAGCTATCACTCAATCTAGAATGTTCGAGATGTAGTCCAGGCTTATCGGTTGCTATTAGTATTCGTTCAACGTATCGCCACGCCCGACCGAGCACATTTACACGCCAAAGACCTCTTCACAGCCTTATCGAGCCTTCATTGCCTGCTCGGCGCTCGAATGTGATTTAAGCAATCAAATATGTTTTTAGAGTACTTTGTGCCTGTAATTTCACTTTATTACCTTCATGCCAAAGTCTATTAAGTTAAGTTAGTTAAAGTTTATTAATATTACATACTTAACTCTTACTTCGTTTCTTACTTTCCTCTCTCTTGTTTTGTCAAATAACAGGGATTAAAAGGACATACTAGAAATAAGTTTTATGAACAGAATTACTTCACGAACATAGCACAATAGTAAATATCCTATAAATCCATCAAACAAGCCTGAAGGTTTATGCTCGAGGCGGGTTCATATCAGTTTGTCAGAATACAATCTGCTATCTAAGTAGTAAGCTTTTCATTTCTCGGTTTTTCGTTAAACAATATTTGACAAGAAAGCAAAACATTTGCAAGTGCACGATTAAAGAATGATCAAACCATAGGGTCATTAAATAAAATTCTGTATACTTATGCTATAAAACAAAAACGTCAATTCTAGCCTCCAAACTAGATATATATCTGTATCTTGGAGGCTGAAGCAAAAATTCTTGTTGTGTGAGTGTGCGCGCTGTGTGTACATGTGAGAGAATATATATGTTGTGTGTACATCTTATAAATGTACATACAATATTATATAAATAAAGAAGAGTATTTCATTGTAGATAAACACATCCTGGGAAATAGAATTTGATAGAAAACTAGAAAAAATATCATGTCATTGGTTTGATTAAATTTTCAGTGTCATCATAATTAAGTTTTTGTAACCAGTTTGAAACAATATTCTTAAATTTTGATTTAGGGTAGAAATAAAATTTATTTTTATTTTCAGTTCGTTGTACAGATATATGCCCAAAAAATTAAAAATAAAAGCGATGTGAAGAGGTAATTTTAAATAAACATTTTTGAGATAACTTATTTTTATTCGTTTGGTACACGTTGTGGATTGCATTTTGTAATGGAATGTATAAAAAGTTGAAATAGTTGGATGGATATAAGAGAGGGAGAACATAACTTTCAGTACACATCTCTGTGCTCTTTCGAGTTTCAACAGATGAGTTTTATCAACCACCTCCCCAAACTGTAATAGAGTAAGTTAACAAAGATTGACATAGAGCAAAGTAGGTTATCATGAGAACTTTATTGTTTGATATATGAGTTTCCTTATTTTAACGGCAGGAGAAAGGAAAGGAAGGATGGTATCAGATGGCTTGGCCAAGTCAAGAAAGATAGCTAAGACTTTCTTATTAATGCCCATATTACTAATTACAAAATCTGTGAGTTGGTGGACTGCATCTTTACAAAAGCCATATTCCGCGTCTGATATAAGATGCTTAGCTTCAAAAAATTTAATTAATTGCTTGTTGACAATTTTTTCAAGAATTTAAGAAAGCGTAGGTAAAAAATCGGTTGATAATTGCTAATGAGTCGTTTGTCACCACTTTTGAATATCGGATGTATAACTGCATGTTTAAACTCCGAAGGAAATAGGTACACATGTCTTGATAAGTAATAAGTTGAAAATATAAGTCAGTAGTTCAGAGAGTATATCTTTGTATTGTTTTATTACAGAACTAGGTAATTTATTCCTACTAATGGCACAAGTAGACTTAAAATTACCAATAAGTGACTTTACTTCGTCTGCATCAGTTGGCAAAAGGACGAACAAACTGACATACGAATTTATTGCGGGGGGTTTAGTTAAAGGAGTGTGTTTCAGGTCAATTTTCTGCGCAATCCTTTTCTACATTTGTGAAAAAGTTATTAGCAAAATTAATAAATAGCTTGTCATTTTGGTTTGGTCATGAATTATAGGGTTCTTATTAAACACGAACCGCTCTTGAATCCATTTTAAATAAATTCATCTACTACCCTCTTTTAGGCCATAAGTGCATTTGTAATGTACTTGGAGTCATAACCAACGATTTCTTATTTTTAGGTGAGTAAGACATATGCACACCAATCTTCAAAACATTGAATATCAATATATCTAATTTGAATGAAGCCTTAAGAGTAATAAATACAAGTTAAATATCAAAGAGAAATACATATTTTATTAAAAGCCATATATACTGAATGAATATTAACGTTGAAGTAATAAATTCCTTTGGTATGTTTCTTATTCGGAAGCCAATTGATCGGAACACAAAATGAGATCAAACAGAAATACTTCTTCAAGAAATTGGAAATTTTTCATAACTTTTCTTTTCAAATGGATTCGCAGTTTGTTGTGTCAAGTACTACTTCATATGTTATAGATAAAATATTGTCAAAAGTCACTAAACAGCGATACGCTGGTGATAAGTTCTCCTTAAACAACTGGCAGATTCTAGTTAAATCTCCTATTTGTTATAATTAGATATATATGTATGTATATGTATATATGTATGTGTAAGTATGTGTATGAATCTATGTATATATGTATGTGTATGTATAGTATATAGCTTTTAATATGTAATCTTGTTTGATTAACGAATTCCAATTCAATTGTGCACCTACCATGAAACTATCTCTGTATTACCCCAAAGTAGACTGGCAGAAAATGCCTCTAGGCATTAAGTCCGCCTTTTACATTATGTGCTAAAGGTTTAACAAATAAATAAATAAGTTTAATTGATTTAATTGAAATTATAACAGCCGAGTACATTCCACTGATGATGAGCCTGTTACTGGGATCATATTTCTCACTAGAGGTAATCAGTGCAGCCGAATATAAAAATATACGTTATAATATAAAAGAAAATAAAAAAAGATTAATAATAAAGAAAAGCAAAGAAAATACAAGGACGGAAAAATTACCGCGAGATCTAAAAAAGTAAAGAACAGAAAAAAATTACCGCTAAAAATTAGAAAAATAAATTATTAGCCACACTAAAATGAAGCAGCCCAAAAATTCAGTGCAGCCAGATAGTGGGTAAAATGACCAGGGGGTCATTTACCGGGGAATAGAATTAGGATTCTACGTTATCGACCATGTCGATGTGAGGCGTGCGGTGCTAGAGTGGGGGGTCATTTAGCTACGATTTGGCTGTACTGGAGGTAACGGATCCTAAACCCGCTCATCCCTAACTCATTGGCGCATTATACATGCCGGTGATAACAATATGCAGGTTTCCTCGATGAACATGTGTTTCTCTAAATGCTTATTAGTTGAGGAAATCTGTGTAAACGGTGCATGGCATCGTATTCGATCCCCAAACTTGTACGTTGTTCTTCGAGTATGATACCATTTGTCTACCATGCAAATGAATATGATGCTTTGGTTGCAATTAAGTTACCGTCATCATTTGAGTTTTACTGATATCATATACACATATTTCTTATAACACTTTGAGCTTATTTTATCTTTAGAAATACACGAAATGAAGTCATTAATAGATTCCAGTTTTATATAACAAAAAACTCCATTTTAAGATTCCGCTTGCAGCAATTCGCTTACGTCACGCAAAAACATTTACCCTCCCTTTAACAAGAACTAACTTCGGACAACTTTCACCTTTATGTATACGTAAAGTGATAAATACCACCGTTCGTAAAAACGTTGACATATTTGCGAAATCAATATTTGGTCAAATAGAAAATAAATTGGTTCAACTTATTACCAACACTTTAGTTTTATGTAACTATAGTGTCCCTATAGGTGCCTTCTAGCTCAACCAGGTCGACCTGTACTACTCGCTGATTTTTTTTTGTTTTTTTTATTGCTGTAGGACAGCAGACAGGTTGACGGCCCGCTGCTGTCTCATAAGGGTACAGGAACTTGGGTCACTTATGCCGGCCGGAACACAACGCGAACACGGGTAAAGCGGCCTTTTACGACAGGCCGACCCCGGCCGCAGAGGTCAGTATTCTTTCTCCGCTCCTGCATGGATAGTTTTATTTTATTATATAGATTTATGTCTAAATGTTACCCACATTCTTCTTTTTTTTTTAATTATTTGGCTCCAACGCTTTGGCATTGATTTTGCCAGTGTCGTTGTTCGAGATTTAATAGTATTACACGCATTGCTCCTAATAATATAACATGCGCTTTGTTTTTATGTTTATACGTCGGGTCGGTAGTTATTTAATTGCTCTTCCTAAAATGCAGAACAAGACTTCCCGGGCTTTTTGCTTTTAATTTGGCTCCCGTTTTTATTTCTCTAAATTCCCACAGTCATAGTGTAATAGAAACTGATAGGTTACAAACGGAGAAGTAGATATAAAAACGAAAAATTAATCGTCTAATTCTCACTATAATTTCTTCCAGACTCGCCCATAGCTTTTATGTCTTGACAGTGACATCTTCACAGCTATACACAGACAACCAGGACAGTGTAGGGATACCATAGACTAAATCGCGTATACTACAATACCCATTTCAAAATATATAAAAATATGCTGTGACAATTAACAATACGCCATCTAATTGCAAAATAAACAGTAGAGCGCTTTAAGGTTACTAGACAACTGACATACTTACTTATACGCTCAGAATGCGTAGCGTCATTGTCATCCAATCGATCACGTTAATTTTAAACCAAAGAAATAATTATAACAACGAATTAATTATAAACTGTGCTTATCCGTTTGGCTGCGGAAGTGACTTGCTTAATTGTTTACCTAATGCACTTTATGGCGCTTAATTTTTTGAAATGGTAAATTTTAAAATACTGTACCTTCAAGAAATATTTACGGATTCTATTAATTCTTTTTATATCAGGTTATAAAATAATCAAAATTTTATATTATGTAAAATAAAATATATTTGAACCATATTGCAGTAAATACAGCTTTATTACAATTGAAAAATTGCAATTACCCTGTCGATGGCGTAAAGTGTACTGAAAATGCAAAGTCGCTTAAGCGACGCTCCGCAGTTTTAGCAACGTATAGTGAGCGTTACTGTATCGACGCGCCGCATCAAACTAGTTAAATTATCTGTTCAAAATTAATTCCATACAAACTAAATCACTGCACTTAAATATTTGCGCAGGATTTCGATGATTCGTCGTAAACGTGGTGCGCCGGCGATTATCACTTAAAAAGTCAAGTCTATGCCTCAGTTCAGTTCAGTTCTTAAGGTTATGGCTCCAATGCCTCTAGCATCGATTTTGCCAGTATCGGAGTTACAAAAGTGACAGGTTGTAATAAAATAAACTGTAATTTAAAACGCGGGAGTTTCGAAAGCTAACGTTATCTGGAATCCTGAGGACAACACAGTTTCTATTTGTTATAAATTGTATTAACATACTTATAAGTAAATACTATTTTTAATCAAAAATTTACATAAAACTAGAATATATTTAGTATGGACAAGAGTTAACAATAAAGTCTATGCCTCCCTTCCAACAAACGACGCTCCGTCACAGTGACAGATTGTTACTTTAATCTGACGTATGTCGTTGATATAGAATGTTATTCAAGATGGCGCCGTCATACTTTTAATGTTTGTAAACAAATACATTTTATACATAAACTTAGAATATATACAATGATCCCCGTGACAGTATAGTTCCGATGAGCGATGCCCATTACGCCATTGATTGTGTCAACGGCTGCTCAATTTTGTAACACAGTGAGGGTCAAATTTTTCAAAATTGATTTGTTATTATTTTTTGTTCAAGTGAAGTCTTTTGAACATGATATTTTTATCAGTGTGTTTTGAAATTGGACAGCCGAATTGCGTATTAAAGCAACAAGTTTTCTTCTATTTAGGTATGTATCAAATCAGCTTATTTTAAAGGTACAATATAATTCAATGTACATTAATTCCTAGCGAGACACCCGTACGTTCAGTAACATGGCCGCGAAGCAGGGCTTTTCAGCTACAAAACGAGTTATTGGAATTCCTTTCACGCGCCGACACCAGCCGTTCCGGATCAAGCACCCCCCCACCCTGTTTCTAGGGTTGACATAGCTAGTTTTAAAAATCCTTTACGGGTTCTAACTGCGGACCGTAAATAACGTAAATATTCTTGTCACATCCTTTGACTACAATAATGTAGACAAAGGAATACGAATATAAATTCGTACACTATTTATATTTAAATTTAAACCAAATCGTTAAAATAAAAAAGAAGCGTCTATACTTTTATGATTTATATCTTGTATATCGACTCCATTCAATGTTAAGACATTTTCTAGCGTACTTGTAGCAGAGAGAGGACACACAGATTATCGGTCAGATTTTTTAAATTGCTGAGGTACAGCAAATAAGCTGACTTACTAATAAGCAGTTACCGGCGTCTATGAATGTTCACATGGATACTGGAACCTGGGTCACTAATGGGGGAACGCAATACAAGGTTATTATGGCGGCATACTTATAGACCTTGCCATCCAGGCGGGCTTGGGGCCCTATCTCCTAGCTAGAGTTGTTTCATCGCAGTACATCGGCTGCAGAGGTCAGTATTCTTGCTCCGCCCCGGCACGGAGAAGATTTGGAGAGAATTGAGGTGAAGAAGGGTAGTGGCTCCTAAAAATTTAGAATGAACTTTCTACATGCATGTAAATATATCATTAAGGCTGCATTAATAGATTTAGAAGATAATACAATCATGCCGTTATAATTATAATGTTTACGTTGTTTTTACACATAAATGTAACTACTTTATGAAAGTGAAACGTCCTTAGCACAGTTGTGTATTGAAAATTCAACGAAACGAAAAAGAAACGCCAAAAAGAGACAAACGTATTCAAAAATAGGATTTAACCTGCGAGACATTGAGATAGAATACAAGTATTCAGTGTTTCTCGTGGGTTACTTTTCTGAAATGCTTTTTTTAAATTGAAACCACAAGCTCGCAATCGTGAGGTGAAATAGTTTCCAGCCTTACATGTTTCGCCAGTAACTTTAGATTATTCATGTTCTTTGTCGATTCGAAATCTATCGTAAAAACAGGTTAGAATCGTGATTTGGAATAGAATTCCTAGACCGTAGCAACCCAAGTAAATGGAGTCTATTGAGCGTGTGTGAAGGGTCTGAAGTGGTGAGATATGATCTTAAACGGTCAGATTTGGTTAAACGAAGCCCGTTTCTGGAAATAGGGTCGCTTACAATATACACGTATGTCAGGCGTCCGCAAGAAGACATATCAACTGCATATTATGTATACGCCTATTTACTTTATCTTAATCTTCTACTAGAGCAGTTAATAATAAAATTAAATTTATTCAAAATAATCGAGCGGCAATAGCTTTGCTTGTCAACAAATGTCAACGACATCCGGGTCGTAACGGCTGACACATGTTGGCACGTCTGCAGATATCACGGGTTTGATTCCCATCCCGCATCTGGATGTTTATATTATATATGTATTAAAATATATATGTAGTATGTTAGTTGTCCATTATCCAAATCACAAGTGATTATGCTTTTTTTAATGCCGTAGGACAGTAGACAAGCTGACGATCCGCTTTGAATTTAGAAGTTACCGTCGCCTATGGGTGTTTGCAACACCAGTGGCATCGCGAACACGCTGTTGTCCATAAGGGTACAAGAACTTGGGTCACTAATGCCGGAACACAACACAAGGTTATTATGGCGGCATACTTAAGACCAAAGGTGGTCGCCATCCAGACGGGCTTGAGACCCTACCACTTAGCTAGGGTGGGTTGTTTTGTCGCCATTTACGACAGGCCGACCCAGGCCGCAGAGGTCAGTATTCTTTCTCCGCCCCTGCACGGATAAAAATATGCTACTTACTTTGGAACTAAATGGCGTTGAGCGAATTGTTCTAGTATATTAATTATTTATCTGTAAGAACACACCTCGAAATCTCACTAGTTTTTATTAAAAAGCCAGATACACCGAGATAGGTACCGATTGTGTTAAGATGGCTCACAGAGTGTGCTTTTAACTATGATTCCAATTAAGGAAGAAATTTTTATAAATGACATTGAATGCCTTTTACAAACCTTATTTGTAGAGGTAGACCTCTATGGCAGGAATAAATCCCTAAAAAATGAAATATATGTAAGCAAGCCGATAAGTTTTTAAGAAAAAATAAAGGAAGTTTGTTAGTATGACCAAAAGCACCCCAAAATTATAATCAACTAGCAAATTTGTGTAACAATCTGTTTTCTACATTTTACATTCAAGAAAAGCAGGAAAATGGAATAATTTGCGAAAATTGTGAGAAAATGCGCGTTGTGATGTACAAATGCGTAATTGTATGAAATATTCATGAGCGGACAGAGGGCGCTGCCGTTGCCTCTTTATACACTTAGAGCGTTCGCTTTGGCCAAACATTATATTTGTTGACGTCTCTCGTCGTCTGAGTTTTAAAACAAAAAAAATTAAACCGCTAAATAACTGAAAAGCGAAAAATAATAAACCTTCTTTTTATTAACCTTAATAACTAAGTTCTTAAGATAATTTAAAAAAAAAACAAATTTAGTTATTTTGTGTAGTTGTTTAGAAATTTATGGCTAGCAGTATTAGTATCCAACTATATGTAAGTGCTCAATCTTAAAAACATAAAAATATGTATATTTATTATTAATGGCCTCGACACATATCGAGGGAAAATGAAAATTAAAAAAAACTAATGTAAGTATACCTAAGACCTACGCAATTTTGAGTCGGCGCCAATGCCCTCATATGTGTTCCCGTTCGGGTTGCTGTCTCGCTGACATTAACTTCGTAAACGCTCGGCATTTTCCGGCGAAGGGGCGTGTCACGCTGCGCCGCCGCCGCGCATCACGCTTTACGTAATTAATTAATTTACTTGTTTGGCGCCGACTCAAAATTACTTAGGTATACTTACATTAGTTTAAGAACTTAGTTATTAAGGTTAATAAAAAGAAGGTTGTAACTGGGTGATGGGCGAAGATTCAAACACGAAGTTCTTGAGTACACGTTGTATTGCAACAATATACAGTACAAATACAAACTAACTATGGCAATCTGCCATAGTTAGTAGATACGGGCGCGGGCGCCTGAGTTACGTTGCGACACTTCTAACAATACCGGCCCAACAGGGGTGAAAGCAGTTGTTCGGTGGAGCCGTTAGCCATGAAGTCCCAAGAGTTTTCAAAATGCCTGTCCCAACGAGAGTGAAAGCAGGATCTTTGTCACGCTAAGACCCTAAGTAGGCGAGCTCGACGGAAATTGCGAAGTACGGGAGTTTACTTGGCAGCCGTAGGAACTTGCCACCGCGATCTAGTGATTTCGCAAATCTGAGCGCTATACTGTTCCCCGCACCTTCTTGCCATTTGTTTAAATTAATTAACAATTGTGTCGCTAACAGAAAAAAGGCGTTATAAAATTTCTTCGAGGCCGGTAGCGCGTTGGCGTTGGTGTTGCAAACGTCCAAAGGCGACGGTGACCACCTGCCACTGTGGGCCGTCTGCCTATCTGCTGAACCTTAGCTATAAAAAATAAATAAAATAACACGGCCCATTTAATAGTACTCGTAAGCAGTTACCGTCACCTGTGAATGTTCGTGATGTCAGGGGAACCGCTGCCATGCTGCTTATGCTGTGAGCTTGAGTGAGTAATGCTGCAGTGCCCGTAGGGGCACTGACACCTTGGTCACGAATGCCAGAATGCCGGTTATTAAGGTGAAATTCTAATAAACCATTGGTAATAAAAACAGTCCAAAATGTCCCACTGATGGGATCGAACCCTACTAAGTTTTACTTTATAACATGCACATTAGGCGAGAAAAACTGCTTAAGCTGTGCATCTTCTCTGGACTACTTGAGTACCTCGTACCTGTTTATACTTGGAATACATTATAAAATTAAATACAATAATAAAATACAATCCTTACACACAAACACACACATACCCGTGCGCGCACATACGCACACGCGCACTCAAACACACATGCACACATGCTCGCAACTTAATAAATTTGAGATGTTCTCATTATTTGTTTATTGATTGTATGTTTTGTTTTTTAGCTCCAATCAGTGCGAGGTATCTTTGAAGTTATCAAAATATAGGCCTGGTCATGCATCCAACTTGTGGACGGCAACGGCGGGGGACGCGCGGGCGGAGGAACGCACGAGCCGATCGGACGAACTGCGGTGCCTCGCGGCTCACCTACGGTTTCTGTCAACAGCGGACGTTTCGTGCGCTCATAATATAATAAATAATATTTGTAAATCAATATTAAAGATTAATAATTCTAAGCGAGTCGTTATATCATTAAAAATTATTTAACAGGCCATTTCCTAGTTTGAGAGTCAAAGATCACTGTTAATTTTGGACTGAAGCATATTTTTAAGTTATATTAGGTATTTATATATTTTTATGTTAATACTAATATATATACATATTATTATTATTTGCACGCCACTCAGGCACTCACGTGTCTCCGCAATATTTGTATTTTTATTGCTGTAGGACAGTAGACAGGCTGACGACCCACTTAGAATTTAGCAGTTACCGTCGTCTGTGTGTGTTTGCAACGCCAGTGGCATCGCGAACACGCTGCTGTCCTATAAGGGCACAGGAACTTGGGTCACTAATGCTGGAACACAACGTAAGGTTATTATGGCGGCATACTTAAGACCAACGCAAACGCACCACCATCCAGACGGGCTAGGCCCTACCACGCAGCTAGGGTGGGTTGTTTTGTCGCCTTTTACGACAGGCCGACCCCAGCCGCAGAGGTTAGTATTCTTTCTCCGCCCCTGCACGGATAATATTACACATGCACTGTGTTTATGGAAATAAATAACATGTGAAATTAAATTTGGAAATATACATTTGTATACACATTAATCACAACGCTCAAAGAAAGGAACGGATTGAGATGCAAAGAGCAGGCATTTGTAAAGTAGACGCCGTCACGCGTCTTTACACGAAAGAGGTTAATGTCCCTCAAATATGGCAGCAAAGCACTTTTTCGATGTGAAACCCATTAGCGGGCGTCTCGCGAACATTGCAAATGAAGTACTCAGCAAGATGAATTGGCTGGCGACAGTGGCGACACAGCTCCATGCAAGAGGCGAGTATTCGCTTTGCTATTCCGGGAATGGGGATCCTAATACCTCTATAATTCCCCTACTACTTGCTAAAGCTGTAAACCAAAAATATACAAATGGGTTTTTTTTAATTAAATTGTTTTTATTGCAATTATGATTTATGATTATAAGTCTTATATTATTATTACTACTGCACAATTAGCTTGGTTAATATACGAACAAAATAGTTTATAAAAATATACAAAATAAATCAATTGAGTTTTTAAAATAGTACGTTTTTAATCAAGTAAAAATGTAATATTTATTAGTAAAAGTGGGGTTTTGCGTGGTAAAGGGGCCCAGACGAAAGAACAGCGTTGGTAGCTTCTACCAAAGAAGTTGGAGCCTTTCATGGCATTTTTTTTTGTATTTCTCTATTTTATTTTATAATTTGTATTACGTTGTATTGTGTTGTCCTAAATAAATGTATTTTTTTATTTGACAAATGAATACTAAAATAGTAAGATCTATTATTTAATAACTTGTCAGATGATTGTCAAATATTTTAAATATCTGTAAGAACAAGTTTGATGATGATGATAATGAGAAGTGTATTTACGTGTGTATGTATATGTGTAGGTGTGGCAAATGCTTGGAACTTTGGGTGTTTTTTTATTAATTTAATGTACTCGCAGTTATTAAGCACAATTCTTTATTTGCGCCAAATTTCATACTCCTTCATCGGCTCAATTGACTGAGTATTGATTTATAGAAGATTTGGTTAAATTTATTTATCATTGTATACTTAGCTGAGACCGTCTTTATTCTCCTTATTCTATGAAGACGCCAATGTGGTTATTTCGGACTTACTGTTCCAACCCTACGGTAGCCGTCTGCGCTGCTAGCCGAAATGTGACGAGCAGTGGCCGCAAAGATATACCGACTGAAGCTCCGTCACCTAAATCTGTTCACGGAAGTATCACAGAATCACAAAAGTTAATTCTGCACCAAAACCATAAGCTGCTTGCGGCCCAAAACAATTTGCATGCTAAATTACGAACAACTATCGGTGGCATTAGTGAAAAACTTTCCAAAGCGGCCACTAATTACCAAAACGGATAAACAACTAATTACTATAAATTAGAAGTTGCTAACTGCTTTAGCGAGAAGCTTTAACTGAGTTCAATTCGCTATTTAACCTCATATTAACTGTTATACGAACTATTAGCATTAGAACGGATCAGGTATTAATATGGGAGTTGTTGTAATTACTTTTACCTGATTAAACTCGCCAGTATAGCTGAAAATTATACATTATAAATTTTAGTTCCATGGATTCAAATGAAGGGACTGAGTTAAAAACATTCATTGCGTCCATTTTAGTCATCATGCCATAATAAGTACTATATCGACGCTTGAAAAGCAACCTTTATTAAACGACATTGAGTGAACTTTCGTTGGATTGAGATGATCCGACAGAAAAAAAAATTCCATCAAATAATTACATCATCATCATCATTTCAGCCGGAAGACGCCCACTGCTGGACAAAGGCCTCCCCCAAAGATCTCCACGATGATCGGTCCTGCGCTGCCCTCATCCAACCTATTCCGGCGATCTTGACCAGATCATCGGTCCATCTTGTGGGGGGCCTACCAACACTGCGTCTTCCGGTACGCGGTCGCCATTCGAGGACTTTTCTGCCCCAACGGCTATCAGTCCTTCGAGCTATGTGCCCAGCCCACTGCCACTTCAGTTTTGCAATCATCCGGGCTATGTCGGTTACTTTGGTTCTCCTGCGAATCTCCTCATTTCTGATTCGATCTCGCAGGGAAACTCCAAGCCCTCTCCATTGCCCTCTGAGCGACCATGAGCTTTCTCATAAGGCCCATAGTTAGCGACCACGTCTGCGTTCCGTATGTCATCACTGGCAACACACATTGGTTAAAAACCTTCGTCTTGAGACACTGCGGTATTTGGGACGAAAAGATTTTACGGAGCTTCCCGAACGCTGCCCATCCGAGTTGGATTCGACGAGTGACCTCTTTCGCGAAATTGGACCTGCCTAACTGGATCGTTTGACCCAAGTAGACGTATTCGTCAACAATTTCGAGAGTACAGTTCCCAACTGTTATGGGGGTAGGTGCGACATGGACATTAGACATGATCTTCGTCTTGTCCATGTTCATTTTATTTATTTATTTATTTATTTATTTAATGATGGAAAACCTACAGTTAATACACATGAAAAAATACTTGAAATTATTATCAGACAGCCAATTACAGGTTTTCACGAATAATATCTTGAATAACTAACACGCAGATATGCAAATCTGCATTACACTATAGAACTAGTCACAGAAAAATTTATTACTTAGACACCGCTTGGCTATTATATATTATATATTATATTACCGCTTTGAGACCTACTCCTTGGGAAGCTGTATTGAGGCCATCAAGCATATGGCTTAAGTCTTCCATGGTTTCAGCCATGATTACGATATCATCTGCGAATAATTACATGGGTTATAATATATTTTTTTTCTTAATATTTGAACTTCAAATCACTTTTCTGGTAAGTTCACTCAATGTCCCTTAGTAAAAATTACCTTTCAAGCGTCGATATTCCCTTATTCTACAAAATTCTGAGGTCCTCTTTCCTGATAAATAAAATTAGTGACAAAATACTGTATGGCTTTAAACCATGGATATAGTGGATTTGATTCCTTTTAAAGACAATATATTATTATATGGCACATATCGGTTTACATTGCTCGTAATCCCATTTGGTTGAGATTACACCGTTAGATGTGGGTGCTGCCCACCGCTGTCCGGGGGAACTCACTCGGCATCGCTCGCCACGACACTCGTTTACCGAGTGCCATAACAAAAGGCTGCACGTCTGTTAATCTAACCGACAACCACGAACGCTATTAGTTTTATTACACATATATCCTCGTTTTTTACGCCGTATGCATGTTTCTTTTTTTCTAGTCTTAGAACTTGGCAATACAGTTTGTTAATTAGTAATTCGTTTATTTTATTGATATCTGTAGTTTTTATTTATACCTATATAATGTTGGGTGAAGACTCTTACAGCGTCCACTCACATTTTACGTACATTTCAATAAAGATACTGGCAAACGATGTAACACAAATTATTATTATATTTCGAAGGATTTGCCCTTGTCTGATTGAATGCCCCGTGTTGCCTGTTGGAGCTAATTCGATGAGAGGTTGTCAGGCCTGGGCTGCGTTGTGCCCGTGAAACATAATCATTTAGAAACAACAAACCGCTCCAGTTAATTAATATCCAAACTAAGATTACGTGTAACGGGACGCTGTTGCCGCCCTCCCTGCCGCCAACTGCCCTCCGATGTTACGCTTCGTTTTGAAAGGGTACTGAATGAATGCCCGGTTTTCAATCGCAAATTTAAAAGCGACAGGGTGTTCCAAGTTTAAAGAGTATATTTCTATAGTCATCATACCAGTGAAAAATGTGCTTCAAATATTAATCAGGCGTAATATACCTATATAATACGTCACCATTTTTTTAATCCTGGCTGATCAGGATAATTATTATTATTATTTATTTATTTCAGACAGTTACAAAATCATGTCCATAGTGGGTTAGTAAATTATAAGTAAACTTAAAAATCTATTGTTAGTAAACACAATAATATGATAATCTTATATAATTATTGTATTGTCATCGGTCCTTGATAAGACTTCAACATCTAAATAAAATCTGATCGTTTAAAGTGGGTCAAAATCGAGTTCGAAGAAGTCAGTACAAACAAACAAACATAAGGTGAAACTAATAAAATCGTGTTGAAAAGAGATTTTTGCTAGAATATCCCGTTATCTTTCATCGTCTTTCATTGAGATGATTGTTTGCAGAATCTGACCTGGCTTAATATGCCCGCCGACTTAAAAATATTATTGTGGTCTGTGGAAGAAATATAAAATTATTAATTACAAAGTTGAATAGTCAAAAAATTATGTTTCTATTCTATCAGAGAACTGGAATATATATAGTAATTGTTATTCTAATAATTAAGTATATGCTAACAGTATTTATTTATTTATGCGATACTTAACATATACGTCATATCTTTGATCTTATTCACGTTATTACATTTTCTCATGTGTGTATTTATGAACATTGCTGTTATATGAATATATGTATAAGAGATGGCGATTAAAAGAGCTGTGTGGAGAAAGAGAAGGGAGAAGAGAGAAAACAATGTTATAGACCCCACATAATATGGGATTAGAGCATGTAGGAGAAGACGAAGGTGTAATATGATAATAATTGTAATTGCATACGTTAAGAGCGTTTACATACTGTTAACCTCGAGAACCTCCGTGGCACAATGGCTAACATCCTTCGGTACGCTTGCGCAGGTTCAATTACCGTCTTATGTCTGGGTGTTTATGTATGTATATGTTTTTATTTAGAAAAGCAAATTATATATGTAATATATATTATATATAAGTACCCATAGTATCTAGTATCTATAACACAAGTGCTAAGCTCTTTACTTAGGGAATAGATGATATTGTGTGAATTTTCTTGGTATATTTATATTTTATAATTAACCTCTTAACCCGTATAGAGATAAGAAACGATGCCAAACCACCGAAGTCCTTTGGTAGCTGTGAGTTCACAGAAGTTTTCCATTTGTCGTCGTCTATGCTACAATACTGACATATCATGATAATAAACAAAGAAAAATGGACAAAAGCTGTAATGGAATGATATCCCAGAAATGGAAAAAGACAAAAGGGATGACAAATAAAAAAATGGGAAGAAGACCTGCCACGAGGATGGCGAAGATTCGCTCGTGACAGAGACGAATGGAAAATCTAGAGGCCTATGTCGAAATACAACCTGATAAATTGGTTGCTGAATAATCCATTTAATATATAATAAAATTTAACATATAAATGTAATCCAATATACATTTTATTTATTATTTTAGTTAACTTGTATAATTTGGTCAGTGAATAAAGGTTTTTTGAAATTGGAATGACACAAAGTGGAGCTATTTAAAAACCTCTCATTCTTGTTAGTAGCCGGAACCACGCGGCGAATACTACTGTAGTCTGCGGTCCCAAATTCCCTCACAGGGAAACTTTCAAAATAAATCACAATGAAGCTCATTAATGTTACGATCAACAAATTGTTGTTTTACACCTAGAGACCGCTTTAATATTGATGAGCGGAAATGGGGTCGAGAGGAGGCTGCGGCGGAGGAGGCCGAACCGAAGCCGTTTTTAACCTCAAGCTATGAATACATTAGCCCCCGTGCATAATAATGCCTTAAAAATAATGGCCTCATCACGAAGCCTCCTTCCGGACAAATCACTCCGCGTGGGATCTCAGGTGTAAGGCAAAAATTGCAAAACGTAAAACTGGATAACGTCACCTTTTCCATACATAGATAATTAAATCGTCATACAATATATAGCCTTCGAATAGCGCCATCTCGTTTCTTCTCTTTCTTCCAAGCTATTAATAACGAATGTAGTCGAAATAAATATAAAATCCTAGTCATCACAGCATCATCTATGTTAGTCCCAAAGTTAGAAGCACAGTACTTGTGTTATGGATACTAGATAACTGATATACTGCATATCGTCGGCTTAGATATCAGAATGCGTGACTCCACTTCTTCTTAGTCTTTCTCTACCGTGTTGGTGTAGGCCTCCTTCAAACTTTGCCACTCTTCTCTGTACTTAAGCACTAGCAGTACACACTAGTCATATATATTGTACATACGAGCTTCTTGTGACGCCTAAAACTTCATCTTAGAAGCAAACTCTAGCTTGGACGCCGCCCACGCAAGACGCGCACGTCTACCAATCTCATTGTCCGGATTATCTATACCCATTATGATTTCTTGTTCCAAATATACGTATTTCCTTACTCTTTCTATTGCGGTGCGGCTTACAGTAATTACAAAGTTAGAATTTTGTGTATTAGTCATGATCTTTGGTTTTATCCAAATTCATTTCTAAACTACACCGTAAGGAGGTTTCGTTCAGTTCGTTAATCATTTTTGTAATTCATCTGGATAGTCAGATATCAAGACGATATCATCCGTAAATCTCAGGTTACTCAGACGGGATCCTGTTATATTAAGACCACGATTCTCCAACTGTAAGGTCTTAAATATATGTTCCAGCACCAAGGTAAAGAGTTTGGGAGAGACACCTCTCCAAACAGCAACAGTTTGTGGGGACAAATTGACTTTTAGAATGGCATTCCTGTAGATTTCCTCGATTAGGTCTGTGTATCGGTGATCTATTCCTGCATTATATAAACCCATTTTGAAACCCTGCCCGCTCAATTGGTTGGTAAAAGTCTAGTTTACTAGTCGGAGTATCGTAATTACCTTTGGTTAGGCACTTTATCCTATCCTTTTTTTCCCTGCCTACCCTCAAGTTAGTTTAGATGCTGCGGCGCCTGACGGTGATTTTCGAAAAACTACTCGACCACTCTCTGCTTGCTAGTGCCCATGCCGACAACACACGCCGTCGAGTCTTGGTTAAACCTGCACGAGTTTTTATATGTGTGTTATTATTGTGAACCGCTAATTATAAAGGCCTATGCTACAAACCGCAGAACCAGCCGTGGAGGGTAGCAGATCGGAGAACCTCAGGTGAGTCGCTCTTTCTGACTTGCTGGGTATTTCCGTCTCCTTTCCCTTCCCCGTTAATTATCGAACCCGCACTACCTTCGTTTCCCTCACCGCGGCTACCATCTTTCGAGACCTAAGCCGCATCATTCTTTATACGGTCCTTCAGCCCCACCAACCATCGTCATGAGTTTTATAAACTTATGACGATGGTTGTGATATAACTCCACAAAACATCTAAATAAGAATTTTAAATTTAACTAGACGGCTAGTGGATTATTTTGAAGCTAATCTATTGAATTACTAGGTATGTCCTACAAAAATATGTCTAATTTGTTATGAGTGAAATAATTCCCGTGACTGGAAAAACAAATTTTTTACTTGCTCCTGTGTAGTTGGCCGTGGTGAAATGTAGTTACGCATTCTGATAATAAAGCCGACGAAACATACTTTCCTTTTGTAAATAAATACATATTACACATAAAAAATAATAACCAGACGCGAGACGGGGATCGAACCCGCAAGGACACCTAAGCGTTTTAGCCCTTACGCCAAATAGGAGAAGTAGGTGATTATCGTTATTTATATAACGTTGGCAATAATGTCCGCGGAATCCGCGCCCCGCGAATCCGGGCGGAGAATAAAAGGTATTATTATGCGAATCATCAAAGCCAGAGGCGGATTACTTAACGAGTGTTGGCAGCCTTCGTACTTTGTGCAACATACACGGAAAACGACACCGACGTGACGTAGCGCAGATAAGTACGTGGCATTTTATGGACATTGGCATTAAACCTCGAAGATTTTCAATGGGGTTCAATATTACATGTTGTGTGACGACCACCGTGGCGTAACGAGTAACGCACTTCGGTACGCTTGCAGAGGTCACGGGTTCGATTCCCGTCTCACGTCTGGGTGTTTATGTATAATATGTATTTATTTACAGAAGAAAAGTATATATGTAGTATATTAGTTGTCTAATACCTATAACACAAGTGCTAGGCTACTTCCTATGGGACTAAACAGCGCTGTGTGAATTGTCCCACTATATTTTTTTTCACTCTCAAATATTTTTAAAATAAATATAATTACAGATTTCTTTTTAAAATATTAATGTTAAAATGCATTATTTTATAAAAGAAACCTTACACTCACACATTAAAAGTATGTATTTATCCGTGCAGGGGCGGAGAAAGAATACTGACCTCTGCGGCCGGGGTCGGCCTGTCGTAAAAGGCGACAAAACAACCCACTCTACGTGGTAGGGTCCCAAGCCCGTCTGGATGGCGATCACCTTTGGTCTTAAGTATACCGTCATAATAACTTTGTGTTGTGTTCCGGAATCAGTGACCCAAGTTCCTAAACCCTTATCGGACAGCAGCGTGTTCGCGATGTCACTGACATTGCAAACAGCCATAGGCGACTGTAACTGCTAAATTCTAAGTGGGCTGTCCTACAGCAATAAAAAAAATTCACCATCATCCATTGTAAAAATTTAAGTGTCATAATTTTTTCCAAACGCGCCAAAAGAAGTACAACTCCAAAAAAGTTCCTTTATATTGTATTATATACACGGATAAAACAATACAAAAATTCTAGTAATCAACAGTAATAGGGTACCTAGTACAATAATAAAGCGGGTTATGAAGGATAATAACCGCATAGCGTTTGTTACAACGTTGTCCTTCTTCGAAACGGGACCCTCGGGCTTGATTTCTTATCCGATCGGAAGTAATCGAAATGGGATACTATCTTTATTATAAATAACTGTTTCCGAATGTTATTGCTATCATACCATAAAAAGGAAAGCAAATATTCGTTTGTTACATTAATATACACTCCTCATCAAAAAAATCTAAACACCCCTTAAATTTGGGTTTGAATTAATTTTTAATAAATGTATTTTTTTTTTAATATTTATCCAAAATATAAAAAATGCCAGTTAATTGTGAATATTATAAGGTATCATTTAACGATTATTAATGTTTCAAATTGAAATTAAATTTCTTTAGCTATTATGTTTTGTTCAACAGGTATGTTTTTACCCTTTAAGAAGAAATTGTTAAATGTTAAAAATAAAGATGTAAAGCAGATGAATAAAAAAAATTCAGTATTTCGTATTTCCTCCCCGTGCTCTTATCAATGCGTCCACGCGGTTCCTCGTGGAACGGATAAGCGTCACAATCTTGTATTGTGGGATGTTATCCCACTCTTCTTTTACAGCGGTTTTAAGTTGGCCAAGCGTCTCCGGAGTAGGATCCCTCGCTCTGACTCGTCTCTTTAACTCTTCCCATTGATGTTCAATGGGTTTCATATCCCAGCTTCTTGCAGGCTAGTCTAAAACCGCAATATTGACTTCACTCTGGTATTCATTTACAATGCCTGCGGTATGAGCCCTGGCAATGTCCTGCATACATATTAAGTTTTTGCCAATAAAATGTGCGTAAGGTACCACACGAGGCTTTAGAAACTATTCGATGTAACGTGATCCCTTCCGAGGTCCAGAAACAAATGAAAGTTCGGTTTTTTATCAGCACTTATACCTCCCCAAACCGTCCATGAACATTATGGTAGAGTCGCTTATAGTCAATCCTCGAACCTCACGGAGCCGCTGCTTCGCATGAATAAATTTAAAATGGAGATTTCTTAGAGAAACTGACACAGTATACCGATCATATTGCTCAGACGCGACCAGTCTCCCGATAACGCTGATACACTCTGTTGGCCTAGATGCAACCGTACAGCCACAACACGCTGACTATTCTCTGCATCCAGCAACTCCACAACTTGGGCGGTTTCTGTGGGCGAGGTATCCATTTTTTTTATTGCTGTAGAGCAGCAGACAGGCTGACGGCCCGCTTAGAATTTATTTTAGGAAAAGATCTCTGGTAGGATGTCACAGAGCTTAGTTAACAATCATTAAATATAAATTATTCAAGTTATTAAATTATTAAAATTTTATAAATTTACAAATTTTCCAAAATCTATTCCATAATTATACTAAAATATTCCCTAAAGTAGATTTTTGTAAATTTTAAAAAGAAAAAGGCGTCACATCTTTTTCTTTTTTAAATATTAAAACACTCTCATTTATAAACGAGAGTGTTTTAACAGGAGAAGGGGTAGAAGTCGAGACGAGAGATGGATTGCGAAAAATATGATAGTTATGGCAAAAGATGTGAATTTTATGATGTGGTGTACATAAAGTAAGATACGAAAAGATATACGAAAACTTGGTTTTAAATAAAAAAAAGTATATTTCATTTGTTGCCTTTTACGACATGCTAGGAAAGTATTGGTTCATATTGATGAGCCCTATTCTTAAACGTGCCAGGGTTATCCCTGGTGTGGTGCTTTTTCCTAGAATAACATATACATACATATATCAGGAAACGACTGGATAAAGTCAGGCAAAGACAGGGAGTTATGGAAAAGGATGGAGGAGGCCTTTACCCAAACAGGGATCCAAATCTCATAAATAATAACTAACATTAATTATAAGTAAACTTTTAAATTTAATTAACTTACTAACAAACATTGTAATATAGGAATTAGCATCGAGAGATTTGGATTAAATGGCTTTATTATTATTATTATTACATATATCTGACTACCTCTGTGGCAAAACGGTTTTTATACGTTGAAAGCTTTCGGCAGTCACGGGTTTGATTCCCGCCTTACACCTGGGTATTTATGTATGTTATGTATTTATTATAGGTAGGCTACTTTTTGTTGCGAAAATGAAACTTAACAGTGGGTGAAACAAGGGTGAACGTAATTGAGTTCTATTTTTTAAATTTATGGCAGTACAACGTTTGCTGGGTCAATTAGTGTACCCATACACATGTACCAGTAATACTTAAGTATTGAAAAGGTTCGGTGCACGCGTAATAGTCGGGGTCCGCTCTATTCTACCGTAACGCAATTATCCGGAAACGGATCCCTTCACTGTAAGCCAAATTCAGTGTTGCCACATGCATATGTCTAAATTGATTGTAAAAACCATCCATGAAATTAGGAGAAACATTTAATTAATTTCGCATTAACTGACCACCGTCGGACCTACCAACAAAAGAAAAAACCTATGCATAGTCTTCATGCATTAATTAGCACGCTACTATTATTATTTCTATCCGTGCAGGGGCGGAAAAAGAATATTAACCTCTGTGGCCGGGGTCGGTCTATCGTAAAAGGCGACAAAATAACCCACCCTAGCTACGTGGCAGGGCCTCAAGCCTGTCTAGATGGCAACCACCCTTGGTCTTAAGTATGCCGTCATAATAACCTTGTGTTGTGTTCCAGCATGGGTGACCCAGGTTCTAGCTTCCCTTCCCTTGCCCGAACTCCTAGTGTTCGATCCTTGCATAAGGGTATTTTAAATCCCCCCTCCTGATTTTTGTTACCTACCCTCACTCTCGGTGAGGTAAAAATGGTGAAAGCGAAGGTGGGACGGAAACATACGATAGTAACGCGCAAACCATTAAACTGGCAGGACAGTCGATGTTCAACCTCCCTGGTTACTCCAAACTCTAATTGGCTGTGCCATTAAATCTGTGTGTTCAGTGTTGTGACTTTAGCTGGTGCCGTGCAACAGTTTCGCTGCGACCTGAACCGAACCGGGAAGAGGTGGAATCAAGGTCAGTGCGAATTTCATTGCCCATTGCAAGGTATGGCGTCTCTCTAGCCACCGCTCCTATCCCATCCTCTCTCATACAGTCCACTGCTCTCGAGCTATCCTTCTCATTCCTTGTGTAAATCCTCAAGGTTGTGTAGGGCCTCAAGCCCGTCTGGATGGCGACCACCTTTGGTCTTAAGTATGCCGCCATAATAACCTTGTGTTATGTTCCGGCATTAGTGATCCAAGTTCCTGTACCCTTATGGGACAACAGCGTGTTCGCGATGCCACTGGCGTTGCAAACACCCATAGGCGACGGTAACTGCTAAATTCTAAGTGGGCCGTCAGCCTGTCTGCTATCCTACAGCATTAAAAAAAACGCTCCACCTCTGCTAAGGTTGAATGGGTCTCGAAATTACGGAAGTATTTATTACGTAATAATATTAACTCGAACTCGGGGTTTTAACCCCATTAATTGCACCGGGAACTAATTCCTTGAGAATGAGTGGTTTACAGTTATATTTACTTCTTTTCCTTCTAGTTAACAACTTCCCTGTTTAATTATAAAAAAACGACAGTGTTTAAATATAAAAAACTTATTTACGCACTTAAGAGTTATACTCAGAGAGATCTCATCCCGTGTGCCACAACTTTTTGTTCATAAAAGGATTGATAAATTATTAAAATAAAAGGAATACATACCGACACTTAACCTCAAATCTATATATGCACCTAAAAGGTGTTTGTAAAGATAAATACACTTTTATTACAAATTTTTACAATAGCCTATCATCCACTCCATATAGGTCTAAAACAAAGTGCGTGTGTGCGTGTGTGCGTGTTGTAGATTTATGAACATTTGAGAAACTACTGTGAATCTAGTTACGAGTTTTCACGAAAACTTGAGTGACAGATATCAGGTAATTACATCATGTTCGCGCGCGCGCCGTCTGCTAAAAAGCAATAGCTTTTTAGCAGACGGCGTGCGCGCGCGCATCTTCAAAAATTTACTATCATATTTTTTTTACAGTTAATGTGCAAAAAGGATTTTAACTTCAAAAACTAAATTTAATATCAAAAGAACGTTATTGAGAGATATTAAGTTAGAATGAATATCCGAAGTCATCTTCAGCTAATTTTCGTCCACTGGTAGTCGTTGGCTACGCCTCGGCATTTTGTTGTACGCATACGTATTATTTAAGCAAAAATATAAACAGTAGTGCTACAAACACGTGAATAACCCGATTAATTCATCATGCTTATCATATATTTTGTGTTATATACGTATTTCTTTTTAAAATGTGGCTTGGCAACATTGATTTTTCCTGCTCATATGAGTAACTTTGAAAGGGGGCAATATACTATATAACCAATTACCCATATTACCCCTTGACCTAGGCTTAAAGGGGGATCTTTTTAAACGAAATCCCATTACCATATCGACGCAACGCAGGCCTCCAATATAAACCAATACAGCAAGTAAAGAAACAGAAGGTTTACTTCGTATAAAAATTCGACATACAGAAGCACAAATCGTCAGAAGGTTTGGCCACAAATAGTAAGAGTTACGTTTATTATTATGTACGAGTAGGTATATGAGGGTACTATTATGTAACACATTATTATAACAGAGTATACAGCGGGTTTGGTTAAGGCACCGTGTACACACTCGCTACACACCAGTATTAGACAAGTAGTATTAAAATAAAGTTATTCAAGTTCATGTTAACGAAATATAAAACATTGATATTATTAAATACCAAGCAGAATGATGGAATTCTCTCTGCAGGAAGGAGTAAGAATGGCCACTGCAGCCGAGGGTGGCCTGTCATAAAAGGCGACAAAACAACCACAGCAAGGTAGGGTTGCAAGCCCATCTGAATTGCCAACCACTGCTGGTCCTAAATATACAGCCAAAATAACTTTGGTTGTATTTCGTCATAAATGATCCCAGTTTGAATTTCTGTACGCGGATGGCAAGGTATTAGCGGTGACTCTGGTATCCCAAACAACCATAGGCAGCGGTAACTGTCTAATATTAAGTGGGCTGTCAGCCTGTCTGTTGCTTCATAGCAGTAGAAAAAAAGCAGCTATAAATATTTTTTAATTTCTAAAAGTAAATCCAAGAATAGTATTTATAATTATTTGGGATGCCATTTAATTATTTTTACTACTTATTGCGACAAATTTTAATAAATGGTTTAGAGATAAGTTAGAATATTGAAACAGTATTCAACAGTATATGGTACCTCTGTATTTTCATTTTCTATGGTACAAGGGTTAAGTAGCGCTACAGCGCCTTTATTGGCAAACGAATACTGGGGCATCGCATAAAATGGCTGACTTACGATAGCACTCGTAAAATAGAGAGAAATACAGGATCCAGCTAACACTGATCCGTCTTGTGTGTTATTTTAGATACACATGGTTTTGTTGGAATGTTTATAGCAGATTTTGCAATGGAAGCAAAGTTAAACGGATTTTAAACAAGACTTGAAATGCTAAATACATAAAACGACAATATGGTATTGCAATTTTTATGGGTAAACCACAGCCGTAGTAAGAAGGTCAGGACATCTCATGGAAAGTTCCTTTGCATTTCTATAAAAAATAACACTTAACTTGAACACTTTACTTAACATGAAATCAAATCAAAATAATTTATTTCAATATAAAATTTCAATCGTAGACATCGCTTATTGAATGTTATAAAAAACGCGTTTCCAATAAAAAACGCTAGAAAAGAAGCGACGGAACTTACTCCCCAGCGAATAATTTTTCAGTCTTTATATTTGTGGTTTTTATTCAATACAACTTTGATTACAAAATTAAAATTAGATTGGAGAAAAAATTAGTTAACATAGTGGCGTAATTTTTATTCCTCATTTGGGCGTTCATCAATATACTTTTTAATGGTATAATATAATTTCCCACACATAACGTTCTTCTTATCTAAAGTCTTGGAGCGATTAGTACACAAGCAACTAAGCGCATTCCTAAATAAAAATTTGCTAATGAACCCTTTTCAATCAGGCTTTCGCCCAACTACAGCATTAGTAAAAATAACTGATGATATCCGGTATGGTATGGACAATGGTCTGCTAATAGTACTCTCGTTACTTGACTTCAGTATCGCGTTTAATAACGTCGATTTCGATGTATTATTAGGGATTCTTTCTACTCTTAACATAATCTCCTAAAATGATCGGTTGGTTTCAAAGTTACTTGTATGCTCATCGGCAGCGAGTCCGGCTTGATGAAACTTATTCGTCTTGGCGTGACTTGATTGCTGGCGTTCCTCAGGGCGGCGTTTTGTCTCCATTGTTGTTCTCAATTTTTATTTACTATATCTCCAACCAGTTAACTTCATCCTTTCACCTCTATGCAGACGACTTACAGATATACACACCAGCTTCTGTGTTTGAGTTATTTAAAGCATTTCACACAATAAACTCTGATTTAAACAGAATAATGCTGTGGAGTGATTCATTTGAGCTAAAAGTCAATCCACAAAAAACGCAGCTTATTGTCATCGGTAGTTCCAGAATGCTAGCTAAAGTTGAATGGGAAAAGTTGCCGAAAATTAATTTTGATAGATTATATATTCAGATGGGTGATAAGGTTAAAGACCTTGGTATTATTATTAACAAGGAGCTGTCTTGGTGACCTCAAATCACTAAACTAAGCCGACGAGTTTACTTCTCTTTTAAGTCTCTTAATAGACTCAGGAATTTCCTACCGATTGCCATTAAATTTAAGCTCGCAGAATCTTTGCTCATGCCCATTTTGGATTATGCCGATGCCAGCTATCTAGATATAATGTAAGAACAACTTAATAAACTTGAGCGCCTCCAAAATCTTTGTAACAGGTTCATATTTAGTTTGCGTAAATATGACCATGTTTCAAAATTTCGTACAAAACTCAAGTTACCTATCTATCTTCGCCGGAAAACTATATCCTTTCACTCGTTTACAAATTTATCTTTATTCCAAACGCCCCTATTTACCTAAGGAATCAATTCGAGTTCCTTAACTCGTCTGGCCTCCGAAATTTGCGTACATCTACTGAACTATCTCTTAAAACTCCTGTTCATATTTCTTCTTTTTATAATAACTCCTTCATTCTTCATGCTTCAAACTTTGGAATGCACTGTCCATTGCACTGTCTATTATAAGACAAGCTAAGACACTGCCAACTTTTAAAAAATTAGTTAAAAACCACTACTTATCTTTAATGTGACAACAAAACATATATTTATGTATTCTACAAATATAGATATTTAAGTACGTTTATCTATTTATTATATTTTATATGTATTATTAAATTTTATGTATATTATCTATTTATTATGTAAATAAAATATAATTATTATTTATTGCAGTACCTCCCTTCCACATCAATATAACACCAATAATGTTCTATAGCCCGGGTTGCCTGGAAGAGATCGCTCTGTAGCGATAAGGCCGCCCATTGTAAGTCAAGTTCATATTGATTGATTGTGTAAATAAGTTTCATTGTTTTTGTAAGTTATTTGGTTTACAATAAAGTGTTATCTATCTATCTATCTAACGTTTGTGTGGGAAAGTCTTAATAGCTTTTTAAATTTATTTGTTGTAAATCCTTGTGAAATGTGAAAATTAATTTTATGTTAATTAAAAAAATAATGGTGCAACTATGCAGATAAAATTCATAAAAGCGCTCTTTCCAAATCATCGGTGTGCAAAAAATACGTTTCAGAAAACTTTGGCCATCGATAGATGCCGACAAAAGAAGCTATTAGACATCCGAGTTGTTGTGACGGCCGAGATATGGCTGCAATAAACACGTTTTAGTGCCGCCATTCGCTTCCGGTTCACCCCAAAGGCCACTTACACGGTCAAATTGACTCAAGTTTTGGTTTTTCATCCATCCTTCACGAAAGTTAAGTCCATTTAACATCCATGCAGTCTGCAGTAAGAATGCTCTTCAATAATTTTATGGATGGAGCAACGGATATCCATACTAATATTATAAGTAAATGTTATTTACACAATCATAAACCACGTGTTCAGACAACTCTTTTACGTGCTATCTATGGAGAGAATGTAGACAGTTATTTTTATATAAAATCGTGGAATCACAAATTAATTAGTATGTAGTTACACTTTTTAAAATATAAATATTTACAAAGTAATATGACAGTTATATGACACTGAAATGTAGTTCTTACGACGTTAAGTCAATTTTCCAGCTAGTGCACTCATCAAACAATGAATAATCTACTTACAAAAAGTTTTCATTTCATCTGAAATATCAAATACCGGTCGCTTATATAAATAACCGGCGTTATGCTGACTCGACATCGAAACGAGTGTGTATTACAATAAAGTCCGACATGCAATAGTTTTGACCTGTGAAGTTTTCGTTATCAGATTTCAGACTTAAAGAGGCAAACGATTCTTTGAATAAAACCGGAATTAATCACGTAATGATAGTGAAGATTACGCTGGTAAATTAAATTTACAACTAGGATACGGATACTAACAATCTCAGAATTCTCATTTTTCTTAGCAACAACGTCTTTCTTTTCATTGTTTTTCAGTTGTTAAAATAATCAATCTAGCATCAAACAAATCAGACATAATAAGAAACTAGTTTGACCGTCCTGGGGGCCATAGACGCATTTAATTATTGGCAGCGAGACATCGAGACAAATAGCTGTTGGGTGTTTCGGCCAGGTCGCTAATGAACCCCGGCTTCCTTTCGTTTCTTTATTACATTTGCTTTAGCCACAATATGACAGTGTCCGTAGCTGGATGATTAAACGGAGGCTAATTCCACATGTAGTATTGGTATTAAGGGAAAATAGAACGAATTCTCTGAAAACCTATCCGCATATTTCGTCATTTTTCTCGGTTTAATTTTATGCTTGAAGCATTAAATCATTATTTTATCTTGTTGACATAATAAAATTAAAAAAGAAGTAAGAGCTTCTATCTCGAGCTTCTAAACTCTTAAAGTTTGGAGTTGAGCTTCACATTGGTAATCCAAATGTACTTTGATCCGTGCGGGGCGAAGAAACAATACTAACCCCTGTGGCCGGGGTCGGCCTGTCGTAAAAGGCGACAAAACAACCCAAGCTACGTGGTAGGGCCTCAAGCCTGTCTAGATGGCAACCACCCTTGGTCTTAAGTATGCCGTCATAATAACCTTGTGTTGTGTTCCAGCATGGGTGACCCAGGTTCTAGCTTCCCTTCCCTTGCCCGAAGTCCTAGTGTTCAATCCTTGCATAAGGGTATTTCAAATCCCCCCCTCCTGATTTTTGTTACCTACCCTCACTCTCGGTGAGGTAATAATGGTGAAAGCGAAGGTGGGACGGAAACATACGATAGTAACGCGCAAACCATTAAACTGGCAGGACAGTCGATGTTCAACCTCCCTGGTTACTCCAAACTCTAATTGGCTGTGCCATTAAATCTGTGTGTTCAGTGTTGTGACTTTATCTGGTGCCGTGCAACAGTTTCTCTGCGATCTGAACCGAACCGGGAAGAGGTGGAATCAAGGTCAGTGCGAATTTCATTGCCCATTGGTATGGCGTCTCTCTAGCCACCGCTCCTATCCCATCCTCTCTCATACAGTCCACTGCTCTCGAGCTATCCTTCTCATTCCTTGTGTAAATCTTGGTCCGTGACCGGCATCTTACACCTAGAGTGCCCACGAAATTCGGAACCCGAAAAGTGCAAAATCCGATCACATCCCACAGACGTGACGGATTGGAGCGCGGGTCATGGAGACCCGGTGAAACGGCTATCCGCTAGCCGCCCGTCAGTCAATACCAGATTATCCGGACCCAGATTATCCGGTCTAGGAGGCTGTCCCGTCAACTAGTGCAAAGTCTTTGGGGAGTATCATCGTGCCTGTGTGGAGACCGGACGTGGACCCGGTGATATTCTCCGGGAGGGATCGGGAGCCCTTCTGTGCCCCGCACCAACTCATCTAACAACCTGTGGGTTTGGATAGGAAAAGCACACTCAGTTTTTTCCATTTTTCGTGGATACTCTAGAACTTCCAAAAAACGCCCCTAAATCTAAAATTATAATGAATCGCCCTAAAACAGGAATTATAACCCAGCGGACCTCAAATCCACATTTAAGGTGGACTTCTGTAACATTAGAGGTATACATTCCAATCTCAATGCCGTTCATCGCCACCTTGAAACGGCAAAGCCGGGGCCCTACTGTTTCTGACGGAGACGCAAATATCTGCTTCGGCCGACTCATCGTACCTGTGCTACCCTGGCTATAATTTGGAACACTTGTTCCTTTCAAAAGCTGGGGTATGCTTGTAAATACGGGACGATATATGCTGTCACCGTCTTAGCGGTTTCGAAAACAGTGACCTCTCCATCTTATGGGTGCGGGTGGATCCACACGAGTCCACTCCTGCCTGTATCGGTCCCATGGCAGAGAGTGCGAAAGGACTTAATCGGCTCACATTTTTCGGGCGTGTTCAAGATGCTACTGACTGAGTTCTTACGCAGTATCCTGCCGCGGAGGTGATCGTTCTTGAAGATTTTAATGCACATCATGATGAGTGGCTGGGCTCTCCAAGAACTGATCTGCCGGGGATTACTGCCTTTAATTTTGCTCTTGGTTTCACTCAAGTGGCTGAAGGGTTCACCAGCATACCGGATAGAGTGGGCAATGCGCCATCTTTGTTGGACTTTCTGCTGACCACACATCTGGAAGATTATCGGGTCTCCATAGGAGCTCCAATAGGAATTATATCTTCCGTGATGCGCCCTCCGATTCCCGAACGGGCTCGCCCCACCGCGAAGTGGAGAGTGTGGCGCTATCGGTCAGCAGATTGGGATGGATTGCGCGAATTCTATGCGTCCTACCCACGGGGGCCGCTGTGTTTTTCGTCGGGTGATCCTGACACCTATGCGAACTCGATTGTTGACGTGGTGCTGCGGGAATGTAATTTTTTGTTCCTAACTCTGTGGTTCCCGTTGGTGGTTCGGAAAAGCCATGGTTCGATGGATTTAGTGCTGAGGCTGTCAAGCTAAAGCAAGAGGCTTATCGAGCCTGGACTACAGCAAGGCTGGCTCATGCTGCCAAAGATAAAGCCAATCTTCTGGGCGAAATCTTTGCAACCAATTCGATTCTTGATGACGGGGGACAATCTCCACCTTCTATTACAAGATGTGAAGATTCCGCAATGTTGGAGGTACGGTTTTCACAAAAGCCATGCGACGTGTCCTCTGATCCCTCGACGTCAAGAAGTCCACCGGGCCAGGCGGTAACCCCGCTATTGTGCTGCGGATGTACTCGGCTGAGCTGTCTCCAGTCCTTTCCCGACTTTTTACCTTATTCTACCGCAAAGGTTGTGTTCCGGCTTCGTGAAAGGTAGCCCATGTTCACCCTGTTCCCAAAAGGGATGACCGGACGGACCCGTCCAACTACAGGCCAGTAGCGATAACTTCTATGCCCTAAAAGGTGATGGAGCAGATTATCAACGCACAACTCTTGGGCTACCTGGAGGATTCCCAGCTGCTAAATGTTCACCAATGCGGGTTTCGGCTTAATCGGTCTGCTGGGGATCTCCTAGCGTGGGGATCTCCTGGGGTTTTCCTAGCACACCGTTGGGCGGAAGTTGTTGAGAGCAAAGGAAAAGTCCTGGCTGTTAGCCTAGACATCGTTAAGGCCTATGATCGAGTCTGGCATCGGGTTCTTCTTGCAAAGCTTCCATCTTACGGGATACCTAGGGGGAGTCTTAGCATCTGGCTACCCAGCTTTCTCGCTGGGCGCAGTATTAAGGTCGTTGTTAACAGTTGCTGCTCCAGTGTGAAGCCTATGAATGCTGGTGTGACCCAAGTTTGTGTGCAGTCGCTGACGCTATTTATTCTGCATATCAATGACATGTTATCCATAGATGGCATTAATTGCTATGCAGATGATAGCACTGGCGATGCACGATACACTGGTCGTGTAAACCTCTCTCCTGCCGTTTTGGAAGAAAGTCGGGTCAGACTTATATCTGAATGGGGACGACAAAACCTTGTCCAGTTCAACCGTTTCTATCCGTGCAGGGGCAGAGAAAGAATACTGACCGCTACGGCCGGAGTCGGCCTATCGTAAAAGGTGGCAAAACAACCCACCCTAGCTACGTGGTAAGGCCCCAAGCCCGTCTAGATGGCGACCACATTTGGTCTTAAGTATGCCGCCATAGTAACTTTGTGTTGTGTTCCGGCATTAGTGACTTAAGTTACTGTACCCTTATGGGACAGCAGAGTGTTCGCGATGCCACTGGCGTTATAAACACCCATAGGTGATGGTAACTGCTAAGTTCTAAGTGGGCCGCCAGCCTGTCGGCTGTTCTACAGCAATAAAAAAAACCCTCGACGACGCTATTCTGCGTATTTTCTGCCAAGAAAATCCCTTTCGCACCTACGCCACAGTTCCAAGGAATCTTAAATCTCTTTCCATCTCAAGCAGTATTGTCGATATCACGAATAATATGCAGTTTAGGGACAGTTGAAGGGCAAAGCTAAGCTTGCCTCTAAAAAGCTAGGTGTGCTAAACCGGTCCAAGCAGTATTTCAGTTCAAGGCAACGGCGTATACTGTTCAAAGCACAGGTCAGACCGCATATGGAGTACTTCTTACATTTATGGGTTGAAGTACCTGCCTGTCAGCTCAATCTCCTCGACTCCGCGATCCCATACTCACAAATGGTCTAGACACGCTTGGACTTCGGAGAGACTCTGCGTCTCTTTGCGTATTCTACCGTCTGTAAAACGGGGAGTGTTCTGAGGAGCTATTTAGAAAGGTGCCCTCGTCATCTTTCTATCACTGCAGTGCCCACCATCGGCTGTTCGTTCGGTGTTCATCCCCATTTCTTGGAGCCTATTCTTTCTTGTACGAAACGGTTCTCAAGAACATTCATATTGCGTACTCTCAGGATCTGGAATGAGCTTCCAGCTTTGGTTTTCTTAGCGCGTTACAATATGGGGTTCTTCAAAAAGGCTTTATAAAATGTCTTTGAGGCGGGCAGCGCATTGTTAATGCCTCTGGTGGGCCGTTTGCCTGTCTTCAGATTCTGAACTCTAGCTATAAAAAATGTAAAAGTTTATTTTTAATAGTTCAAGACTTTTTCACAAATTATCATTGACAGCCGCATACCTCTGAACAAATTAGTTGCATCCTACAATTATGTTTTCGTCGTTTTATCACCATCTTCTAGAGCTTAAATCACATCTTTCTGCATAAAACGGTTTTCAAGAACGTTCATGTTGCGTACTCTCCGGATTTAAATAATCTTCCGGCTGAAAATTTTCCATCGCATTACAATATGCAGTTATTCAAAAAAGGCATTATATAATAAATAAACTGTACTTATTATAAAAAAAATTATCAATTTGAATATAATTATATTATTATATTAATTAATTTAGAATAAATTACTTTTGTGTAGCAACCATATTGTCTGCAAGAATAGAGAACTCCATAAAATCGCGATTCGCTTTAGAGTCACGAGCAAATAACGCTTTCAAGGAGATTTAGCGAGTGCTCATTTGAGTGCGTCCCCTCCACCGAGTCGGCGGATTTTAATTGACTCGGGAATAAAGACCTCTACTTGGCTTGAGCCGTTTTGTTTTACGATTGCACTGTCTGTTGTTCTTAAGACAAATGAAACGCTTTTTATACGTACGCTTGCGACTTTATCGCAGCATTTGTTGTTAGTGTGTGTATGTTTTTTCTTTTGTAAATATTTTGACGCTAGAGCAAATAAAAAATTAGGTTATAAATTTCATTATAGATCGTTTTACCATAATATTAGATATCTATACATACAAATAAATAAAATTGGAGGGTCTGTTTGTAATATTAAAATAACCGCTTTTTACTAAGTGCATTTGGATGTATACACGGTACTTAAACCAAAACATTTTTTACAATTTTTGTCTGTCTGTCTGTTTGTTCCGGCTAATCTCAGAAACGGTTGGACTGATTTTGACGGGACTTTCACTGGCAGATAGCTGATCTAACAAGGAGTAACTTAGGCTAATTTTATTTAAAAAAAATTACGTTTGGTTAGAAACAATAAGTTTCGGAAATTTAATTTTCTAATTTAAGTTGACCTCAGATTTATATGATCAATCATATAAAATAGGGTTCAGCTTAGGCTGGACTTTTTAGTTCGAACACAGTTTGTATATTTCATTTATTTATATTTTATATTTGTAATCCAAAATAAACATACGATATATCCAAAAAATTCTGCCCTAAGTTACTATTCCACGCAGACGGAGTCGCGGGCACAGCTAGTGATGAAATAAAAATTCAGTAAAGTGCACCAAATGATCTTCTCGATCTTGCTCAGCGACTAGCCTAGAAGTTCAAATCTCGGGAATGCTCTGCATTGGCAGTTTTACCCACCTAATGTGCATAATATAATTGCCAGGTAACGAGGGTAAAGGAAATGTATGATGTCGCCTCTCCGCGTTGCACAAGCGTGACGGGTACTCTGCCCGTGCCCGTAAAATACCGCTTATACAGCACACAAATAATAGTCGAATATATAAATTAAATGATAAAGGAGGTCTGCAGTTGTGCGCGCATTACGGCAAAACAGTACTTTTCAGATAGATTTAAATTAAATTGTTTAAATTTTATTACTAAGTCACTTGGCCCTTATTAAAAAAAATTATTGGGATATCTTCATTTAGTATAAAGTTATTAAAGTCTTAAGAAACGTGTGTTTTCTTGTCACGAAGAAGTGGGGTAAGCGGTCGGCGTGGACCTGTCGCTGCAGGCCCTGGTCTGTCCATGGTCGGGGGCGATCCTGGATGGATGGCCGTCACCTCCTTTTGCGAGGCAGGTATGTCTGCAAAGGAGGCGGCGGAGCGGGAGCGGGAGTGGGAATCGACCACCACACTCCCCTTCCGCCAACGCAGGCCACGTCGTCGGCGCCAGAGGGCAAGCAACGACCTCCGGCCGCCGTAGAAAGCGACCGCGGGCGGCCCCTCGGGGGAGGATCCGCCGCCCGCACTATTGCCACGAGGGAGAGGGTCGCGTGCTGATCCACGGCCCCCCTCAACTCCTAGAGTCAATACAGGAGAGCGCCAGGGGGACGAAACCCTGACCCTCTGGCGCCAACACTTTAGAATAGGCCCGTTTTGAAAAAAAGGGCGGGCCGACGCCGGCCCGGGCCACAAGATCGGCGGGCCATATATCCGTAGGCCCGGGCGTAACCGATAGGATAACAGCGGGGTTTTTAGTGGGTAGTCGGATGGCCGAAAATCTTTCCCGGAGTCCCATATATCCTTCGATCCCCCCGGGCCGGGGGAACCCGTCAAAAGAGTGTTTTTCTCCGAGACCAAAAAAAAAGCGACCAGCAAAGCGTGCGGAAGCTGCTAGTAGTCAATAGAAGTTTAAATTTAACATTAAATTTATTTTTATTGAAATTTACTTTCTACTTTTTAATGCAGTGAAGAGGTAATTTCATAGCTTTTCCTATTTGTATTTCATACACGGTGTAAGCCAATTAAAATATAATATATTCCATAAAAATAAAAACTCATTTGATGTAAAATATGCCTAAAAATCTGATTATGTACGGGCTAGTTACTTAAGTAATTATAAGCTATCTACTAAATTATTACTGCTAATGGCTGATACTCATTATTTTTTCATTTAAAACTTAATAATATATATAAATATATATGGATTTGTTATTTTCTATTTTACTCTGATCTTAATAATAACAAACCTCATGTCAAGCGTAACCATTTTGACAAGCATTGCACGGAATAAAATATCCGTGCAGGGGCAGAGAAAGAATACCGACCTATGGGCCGGGGTCGGCCTGTCGTAAAAGGTGACAAAACAACCCACCCTAGCTACATGGTAGGGCCCCAAGCCTGTCTGGATGGCGACCACCTTTGGTCTTAAGTATGTCGCCATAACAACTTTGTGTTATGTTTCGACATTAGTAACCCAAGTTCCTGTACCCTTATGAGACAGCAGCGTGCTTGTGATCACTGGCGTTGCAAACACCCATAGGCGACGGTATCTGCCAAATTTTAAGAGGGCCATCAGCCTGTCAACTGTCCTACGAGAATAAAAAAAATTGAACACGATATAAATGTGCAATATTCTATGCCTTTTCAATAGATATCGGGATTGTGGCATCCCGATCCGACGCAGTCAGTGCTTGCGAAGCGGGAACACAGTGAATGCCATGCCATTTCGGCAGCGCACACAATCGCACAAAGGCGTGTTTGTTGTTCTGTGACACAAACGGAATGAGTGTCATTCTATGTTTTACATTTTTAAGCATCTTTATCGATGGATTTTGCGTTGTTTTTAATTCCTGCAGATATTGTTAGATGTTTTTTAAATCTTTAAAAAACATATTTAGATCATGAGACATGAATTACTGCCGCCCTATTCATCGCTATCGAGTTTATCCAATCTAATATTATAAATGTGAAAGTAACTTTGTCTGTTTCTTTTTTACGCCTAAACTGCTGAACTAATTTTGATGAATTTTGGCATAGAGATAGATTACACCTTGAAGAAGAAAACTTGAAAGGGACGAATGTAATTAAGTCTTTTTTTATTTATATGGCAGAGCAATGTCTGTCGAATCAGCTTATACTTTATATAGCTTGTAGTTCATGTAAAATGTTTTGTGTTGCATCGAAAGTTTTCTAAATAAAAATAATGATAATGAACTTCAATAAAACGAGACGTTAATATAATTGCATTTTATTAAATCTAATTAATTGTAGCAATTGTAATACTTAAATAACAATAGATTGTTTAAACAACAATTCATTGTGCTCTTTCATTGAGAACACTTTCTTCAATTACTTTAGGACTTTCAGTTTTAAACGCATCATTTCCTGCTTTATCCACTGCTACTCCAAATCTTACATCGATGTTCAAATCATCTTCTTTCATAGGTAATACTTTTTCTTCATCACTCGATAGACCACAGCGTTTGATATCAAGACTGTATGGAAACAGTATGGTTAAGAGCCCATCTGCGTAGTTCCAGAAACCTTCTTGAACATCTACCTGCTTTGGGATTACTCTTAATTCTCTATATTCTTCTCTAGTCTCATTTTGTTCTGCTTTAATCAACAGAACGCGGTATTTTGCCTTCACAACTATACTCTTCACATCGTAATCTTCTAACTTTACAACTAATCTGTAAAATTAAATTAACTTAGTGACTTCATGTATATCATGAGTGAATAAATAATATGTTGTAGTGGATGTGTGGATTAACATGGAAAGAACGTGAAATCCCGCATCCGTGGTAGCCCTCATGCGCGTGACATTGCAGACAAACTGTAAGAGGCTCGCCTTCGGTGGTATGATTTTGGTGGTGGTTTTGTGGCAGCCGGCTACTTATGTGGGAAACAAATGTCTGCCGCCTCCGCCAAATCCTGGCAAAAGGGACAGACCCAAAATGTGCTGGCTTGACGTCGTAAAGGGTGATATATGTGTGCCAATGGACTCACTACCAGTGATGCCGAAGATCGTGCGGAGTGGAGAAGAAAAAGTCGGAAAGCGGACCCCGGGCACCAAAACTAAAGTTTGGGTTACAACCGGGATTTAATGCTAAGACGATCATGATAATAATGACTTAAAAATATTTTGTTTTTAAAGATAAACATTTCGGGTAAACCTTTTGACCGTTTTATCTTCCACTTCTTAAAATATTATTATTATATCATCATCATCATCCTAGCGTTAGTCCCGGTTGCCACCCAAACTTTCGTTTCGGTGCCCGGGGTCCGCTTTCCGACTTTTTCTACTCCACTTCGCGCGATCTTCAGCATCCCTGGTAGTGAGCCCATTGGCACGCATATCACCCTTTACAACGTCAAGCCAGCACTTTTTGGGTCTACCCCTCCTGCCGGGGCCCGGCGGAGGCGGCATGGCCAGACATTTGTTTCCCACGTAAGTATCCGGTTGCCGCAAAACATGGCCATACCAACGGAGCCGATACTCCTGCAATTTATCCGCAATGTCACGGACATGAAGACTACCGCGAATGCGGGAGTTCCTAACGCGGTCCTTCCGCGTCACTCCACACATCCACCGCAGCATATTCATCTCCGTGACACGCAGTTCTTGCTTGTGTCGCTCTAACACCGGCCACGCTTCACAGCCGTATAAAAGGACAGGCCTAATGATGGTCTTATAGACCCGTCCCTTCAACTTTAACGGCATCTTGGGGTCACAAATGACACCAGTTACCTCACGCCATTTGGCCCACGCGGCAGCAATGCGTGCCTTGACGTCGCAATCGATGTCACCAGACGCATGAAACACAGATCCCAGGTATTTCACATGGTCCGTGCGCTCGACCGTGTTGCCGTCTATGCGTACGGGTGTGGGATCTGTGGAGTTACAGGCCAAGTACTCGGTCTTCGCCACATTGATCTTCAGACCACCGTTCTCAAGCGACTCCTTCCACGCCTTCACGCGTTGCACCAGCCTACCCCTGTCCGAATCTGCCAGCGCGATATCATCAGCATACATGAGCAACCACGGGGGCTGCTCATGTGAGTTTCTGATGCTGTCTGACAATACGTCTAATACCACGCTAAACAGAAACGGACTAAGGACGGATCCTTGGTGCACCCCGACGGTGATGGGGAAAGGTTTTGTGTCGCCAACAGCGGTCCGAACTACGGAATCGGAATCACGGTACATGTCTCGGATGATCCCAATGTAGGCCTCTGGAATCCCCTTGTACCGCAATGCCCACCAGATTATCGCGCGAGGAATACAGTCGAAGGCCTTCTGCAAGTCAAGAAACAGACAATGCAGAGGCGTATTCTTCGCCCTGTATTTCTCCGCGACAGTCCTTAGGGCAAAAATAGGGTCCATTGTCCCGTGACCAGGGCGAAACCCATATTGACACTCCGAGACAGTGCACTCCTGTCGAATCCGAGAGTCGATAACCCTCTCGAAGAGTTTCATGGTGTGGGACATGACCTTTATACCGCGGTAGTTACCGCACTCCTGCACCGATCCCTTGCCTTTGAAGACTGGAGTAATGATACTCAGCCTCCATTGGTTCGGGATCGTACCGGTGAGGAGTGTCCGGTTAAAAAGGTCGGTTAAAGTGCCCACACCACGAGAGCCCATCGCCTTCCAGGCTTCGATGGGGACTCCATCGGATCCAACAGCTTTCCGATTCTTCATGCGGCGAAGACAATTCTGGACCTCTGCAGGCGTTATCAGTGGCACTAGTCCTTGGTTCGGAGGAAGATCTGGCGGCTGCACCTCTTTATGCTGCTTGTTCAGCAGCTCGTGGAAATATGAGCGCCATCTCTCCTTCACCGCGAGGTCCTCGCATAACAAGTTGCCCTCGGGGTCTTTTACACAGCGGCACTTGGAGATATCCTGTGCCGCTTTGACCCTGGAGCGCGCCAACTTATATATGAGCTTCTGCCCCTCAGACGAGTCCAACTTATCGTAAAGTGGTTGTAAGTGGTCTCGTCTGGCTCTGGCTACAGCTTTCTTGGTGGCGCGTTTGGCATCTCTGTATGCGTCGCGATCTTCAGGAGATCTGGACGCTTGCCACTTCTTAAAGAGGGCTTTTTTCGCCCTGGTCTCCCTCTGGACTGAGTCGTTCCACCACCAAGTCTCCTTGTCACACTTGCGTCCGCCCTTAGACACGCCAAGCACCTCTCTCGCCGACCCAAGGATAGCCGCCTGAATCCTGTCCCAGTAAGCTTGAACCGGTTCGCCCTCACCTCTGGCGCACTTGTCGCCGATGGCAGAGGCGAACTCCTGGGACTTGACTTCATCAAGCAGCCACCACCTGATTCGGCGTTGAAGGCGGTCGACACATTTGCCTTTGGGCTTCACGCAGAGGTCCATGACAAGAAGACGGTGTTGTGTAGTGAGACTCTCACCGGGTATGACCTTGCAGTTGGCTACTTTGCTGATGTGGTGTCTCCTAGTGAGTAGGAAGTCGATTTGGGTAGCATTCCTCCCGCTCTTGTAGGTGATGAGATGCTCGGGTCTCTTTTTGAAATACGTGTTCACGATGGCAAGGTCGGCAGCCGCACACGTATTGAGGATGTCCTCCCCTTCCGCGTTACGACTACCGTACCCAAATCCACCGTGAACACGCTCAAATTCCCCACATTCATCACCCACATGACCGTTCAGATCACCCCCCAAAACGATCCCCTGTGATAATGGGATTCCACGGAGCACTTCTCCGAGTTGATTCCAAAACGCTATTTTATCGGTGTCGTCACAACCGGCCTGTGGCGCATAGGCACTTATCAAGTGGGTAACTACCCCATCGATAAGCACCCTAACGACCATAAGCCGGTCGCTATGACGTTTCACTTCCAAAATGTCGTTCTGGAACTCCTCCGAGAGCACTATGGCAACCCCATTCTCCCCACCAGGTGCACCTGTGTAGATCAACTTGTAGCCATTCCCAATGAACCGGGATCTGCTGGCCTTCCACCGAGTCTCCTGCAGGAACGCCACGGCCACCCTCCGCCTGGAGAGCACATCGGCCAACTCTCTCGCGCGTCCGGTTAACGTGCCAATATTCCACGTTGCGAAGCGGAGTTTCCTTTTGGATGGGGCTAGTGTCTTTAGCCGTGCTCGCCCACGGCACGGCAGCCCTAGTCCACTTGTCACAGGAGTCGGGCGAAGTTCCTGCGCGTCGTTTTGCGGCGACGCCCTATCCGTGACACATCCTTTTCTTGTTTGGACCATGTTTTATTTGGCTTGTTTTGGTTTTTACGGGAGCGACTGCCGTCCGACCTCCCAACCTCTAAAGGGAAACCTAGAGGTGTCCTTCCCTCGCCGCATGCAAGCTGGCAGAGGGAGTGACCCATCAGTCGGCTTTTACGACTCCCTTGGGATGATTTGGGGTGGCCCTATTCTTTCTTCGGCCGGGACCACACGGCACAAAATATTATTATAATTATATTATAAACATTTTATTTTTATTGGTACACACATCGTATTTAGAATATACATGTAATAACAATCCGTTCCAGTGGTTTTCGGTTGAAATGTATTAAGGAACTAATACAGGGTACCTATGAGACCAAAACGATTCTATTATACAAGAACCCACAAATTTAACCAATTTATTCACACAGTTGTCGTTATTTTGGAAATCATTTTTATTTTCCAAAATGATACTCAAAAGACTGAATGTCTTTTTTGTGTTGACATCTCTATATATCTAAATATAAGACCAACCATGTCATGTCAGAAATAAGATTTTTTTAATTTCTGTAGGCCAGCAGATAGGCTGACGGCCCACTTAGAAGTTAGCTGTTACCGTCGTATATGGGTGTTTGCAACGCCAGTGGCATCGCGAACACGCTGCTCTCACATAAAGGTACAGGAATTTGGGTCACTAATGCCGGAACACAACACAGAATTATTATGGCGGCATACTTAAGACCAAAGGTGGTTGGCATCCAGACGAGCTTGGGGTCCTACCACGTAGCTAGGGTGGGTTGTTTTGTCGCCTTTTACAACAGGCTGACCTCGGCCGCAAAGGTCAGTTCTTTCTCCGCCCCTGCATGGATAAAACCACAGATAAGATTTAGGTTATCCTATCAATTACCTAGTAAGTCGTAGAAGGCGACAAATGGATGATATTTGTTAGTACCGACAGCAAAGAAAAAACAGTTTTTCTAGTGCAGAGTAAGAATACTAACCCCTGTGGCCGGGGTGGACCTGTCTGGGCTACGGGGTAGCAGCGTGTTCATGGTGCCTCTGTCATCGCAAACATGCATAGGCGACACTAACTGTTTACTATTAAGAGGTCCACCAGCCTGTCTGCCGTTCCTGACGAATAAAAAAAACAGAACGGTGTTTGTTTTTTCATGGGTGAGACGGCAGTAACTCATCCGTCACAATTATTTGGGTGATCCCGTGATCAAACAAATAAATACAATTAGACCCATATGTAAAACTTTCATTCTACAAACCTGAACTTATCATAGTCGTACCGCTCGACGGTGCTCTCGTTGCAATACTCCGCCGCCTTACTTTCAAAGTGAGCCAATTCCCTGGCGAGGTAGTCCCACTTGCTGTCTAGGTGCCGATGCCTCCCGTAGTGGTGGTGGCGACCGTGATAGTTGTGCCGCTCGTGCTTATACTTGGTGTGTCCCTGGCCGCAGGAGGCCGCAACCGCGCTCACGCACAACAACAGAACAAAGTACGAATACATGTCGACGTGCGCAGAGAACTATTGACTGACCAGTCCCGGGTCCCGGTCAAGTGCCACTGCTCTTTATCAATGTACACTTGAGGATAAAAGTGTTTTATTACAATCCTATTGCGTATGACAGGATTTCATAACAAAATTATCCATTAGCTCAGAGGTTCCTAGACTTTTTTTCTTATAGACCACTTTCAGAATTCAGCTCTTATTTATTATTAACATTTGCAGATAATTACATAAGAAACTTTCAATATCAGAGCTCATTTCATCAATATGTTTTTGTACAGGGCTGTTACTCAAAGTAATTCTTTCGATTATGTCAAATGGACATTTGTGCAGAACAACCTTTAAAACCTCTTCAACAGCGGGTGAAATTAACTGCTCTCCTGGTGTGAATGGTGTGCAATTTTCCAGATTTCGCTATAAGTAATGAGATATTATAAGATGCCCGCCCGCAAGCCATGATCGTTACTTTCAGATGTTAAAGCGAACATACTGTGCACGGTGGATCTCTGTTCATATTTTTCCTTCAATGCTTGAAAATATTTCAATTCTTTACCTATTTTATCAGGATGACACCTTCTTACATGGTCTTCTAGCTTCGATGGTTTCATAGAGTCAGTACTCAAAACTTTGTTGCATACAAGACATATGGGCAATCGCTTGTCTGCTTTTGATGGAAGAAAGCCAAATTTAAAATAATCAACACTATACTGTTGACATTTCTTCTCAGATTCAGCCATGTTTAGTATCAGTTACCTACTTATAAATTTAAAAAAATACTGTTTTAGTAATCATAAGATGGTCTTACTCAACAAGATATGGCTAGTTGAATCTCTTCTCTTCTTGCATTTGGTCTATATACTGTCGAATTCTTCATTACTGTAGGTCGTGTTCTTGAAAAATCAACCGTGGCCTGTCTCTTAAGCTGTTTCCACTTCGACCGGTCCTCAACTACTCGAATAGCGATTGCTATTGAAAGTCCAGTGAGGGTGGTTATTTGGTCACACCAGCGGCTAGGTAATTGGCCACGGAGTAGTTTTCCTTCCACCTTGCCCGTCACAATCAGTTTATCCAAGTTATCCGGCTGTTGGCAGGCAATGTGACCAAATTACCCAAGAATCTTCCGATAACAGATTGTTGCGAGCCTGACTTCAACCATCCAAGGCATACGGAGCATTCATCTCCAATACCACATTTCGAGTGCATCTATTTTCTTGTGATCAGATGCTCTAATTGTCCATGATTCTGCCCCGTAAAGAAAAATTTAAAAGAACAATCTCACCACCAGAACCAGTCTCACTTTGGTCACGTTGGTGACCTTTCGATTTTGTCATATGCAACTTTGGCCGTTTGTGCTCTTCTTTTGATTTCTGATATGCTTCCTCCTCCCTGATCAGTCAATAGGGATCGAAGGTAAACAAACTCGCTGACAAATTCTAAGTCCAAGAGTTCTCCAATTCTAGAGAGTTGGCCGGATCTGTCCACAACCATGAATTTTGTTTTGTATTTATTAATAAAAAGTCCCACCAATCTACTCTCATACTCCACTGCGAAACAATTCAGCAAGTCCCTTCTCCGATGATGCGAAGAGTGTGGTGTCGTCCACATATTCTCAGGTTACTAATTTCTATGCCACCAACCGAGATGGATAGGATTATATGGCCATACCAGGCTAGCCTATTACTTTTCAGTTAATCATTATCCCATACCTTCATACTCTGTTACACTTCTAATATGGTATTTTTCTGTAAACAAATTCTCCTCCTACTTAAAAAACACGTGAAAACCCATCAAGCTGTGTCCCTTTTAGAAAGCTAAGCAAACTTTACAAACGAATAAAAAGAGCTCTTTTTTCTTTAATATCGAATCCACTTTTGTTGTAGTCTGTACATGACTTTTGATAACATTAATTCTGCAAACAACATTAAATCGACGTTTAATATTTATTTGACAGATAAAGATGTTATCATTTTATGGAATCCCAATTGTCAGTGGCCTGTTTACAAGTTTCCTTGTCCTCTAACAATATCGACTTTTTTGAGGAACAGCAAACAGGCTGACGGCCCACTTAATTGTAAGTAGTTACCGTCACCTATTGGTGTTTGAGACGCTAGATGCGCCAAGAATACGCTGCTGTCCGCATAAAAGTACTAGATCACTAATACCGAAACCTGACATACGGCAGCGTACTTATTAACTAAGAGTGGTTGCCATCCAGACTGGCTTGGGGCCCTACCATGTAGCTAGGGTTGTTTTGTCGCCTTTTACGACAGGCTGACCCCGGCCGCAGGGGTTAGTATCCTTAATCCACCCCTGCACGGAGTGAACGAAGTTAATTTGCTTGCCACTGAATATGATACCAACCATAAGCCAACTTTAAATGTAGTGTTAAATTTTTTTATAATTAGAGTTCAACAGACAGGTAAACGGTTCACCTGATACCAAGTCACCATATGAATTTTTTTAAGTTGTAACATTATAAAGCATTTTTAATTAATATCGTACTGCAATGAAAGACCTCAGGCAGATACTCATTGTACATCCGGATCCAGAATGAGCTTTCGACTTAGAACTACTAACAAACTAAGCTTATGTTACTAAGTTGGCTAAGCTTAAAAAGATGTAAGCAATTATGGTTAATTTTACGAGACGGTATGTAATGATGTGGGCCGGTCATGTGGCGCGTAAGCATGGCTCATGGTGTAGGAGAGTTATGGAGTGGAAGAAAAACATGGGAAGAAAAACGCGCACACGGCAGACCACAAATGTGCTGGTATGATGATGTGAAGAGAGTAGCTGGAGTAAAATGGATACAAAGAGCACAGAACATAGAATAGTGGCAAAGTTTGAAGGAGGCCTACATTAACATGGTAGAGAAAGGCTAAGAAGATTAATATAAACACCCGGTCGCTGGACGAGAATTGAACACCCATGGGTTCAATTCTCGTCGGTCTTCTCGCTCGTCGGAATACGGAGGTCACCCTCCGCAAGCGACAAATTCCCAAACTAAGGAAATTATGCATTAATTGCGAATAATATACAAGTGATTATAACTAAATGCGGCGTGGTAGGGCACCAAGCCCATCTAGTTAACAAGCACGCTTGCTCTTAAGTATACACCCATAATAAACTTGTGTTGTGTTCCGGTATTAATGATCAAGGTTCCTGTACCCCTATGGTACAGCAGCGTGTCCGCGGCGCTCCTACTCGTCGCAAACATCCATAGGCGACGGTAACTGCTTCCTATTAAGTGGGTCTACTGTTCCTCAGCAATAAAAAATAAATATAATAATAACAACACAGTTAACAACAATAACCAGTGTAGCACTAATTTTCCTATTTGGGCCAATAATTTGTGGTATCGGTCAGCCTAACGGCAATAAAGTGCCCGAACCGCGGTTTTGTTTATCTCTGCGCACCACATATGTGGCGGATAGTGACGTCATTCAAATGTACTTGCTTTATTTACGCATCATTATAGTGTAAAGGATATCTAGTAGCTCAGTGCTATTAAACTATGACGTACACCGCTTAACCTCTCAAATATCTTGTATTCATACGGCTGTTCATAGGAGAAAACGCTCCAAATGTCTTACGTGCCGCATAGGTAAACAGCCAACAACAGTGACGGTCGCCATTGGTCATAGATAGATGTTATGTACCTATGCGGTACGTAAGACATTTGAGAGGTTAAGCAGTTTTTCTCGTTTAATGTGCATATCGAAGCAGACCTGTATGGGATAGCAGAGTGTTCGCAGTGCCCCTGGCGTTGCAAACGTCCATAGGTGACGGTAACTGCTTAGTATTAAGTGGGCCGTCAGCATGCTTGCTGTTCCGCAGCAAAAAAAAAATTGCCATGCGCCGACTGTAAAGAGAAACATCGTGAGTAACCCGCCAATCCGCCTCGGAGAAGCGTGGCGGGTATATATCCATCCCCTCTACCCTTTAGGGGGAGGCCCAAGCCCAGCAGTGGGACGTGGACGTGGGACTGTTATAATTTAAAGAAATGTCACGCCTCTGTTTTATGTGTGCTTGTTGATACATTCATCTGAAGGCGGATTGTTGATACATTCATGCCTCGCTATGTTATTCTCTTTAATTAACTTCCAATACTATTGCTGTTATCATATTTGCCAAAAAACACGTGAAGTGCTGTGTTTTTAATAATTAATTAGGAACATTTTGAGTAATAAAGGGTCATAAACGAGGTTGACCGTAATTAATTTTAATTCTGAGTTTATGTTTTGAATCTGTAAGCCCGAAAGAGGTTAGTGATTCAGCCAGCGCTAGGATATTTAAAAACCAAATTTTGTGTATCTTTTTGTGACTCTTTGCTTAACCAGAGATGATACTCGTAGATGGCGGAAAGGCATAGACTATAATAGACGCGTATAAATTTAGCCTCGTAATAATAGCCATTAGCCCAATGAATCCATACTGTTATCAACGTGAAAATAACCCTGTGTCTATTTATCCGTTATGTTTTCACGCCTAAACTGCTGAACCAATTTTGATGAATTTCGCTATAAACATATATTGGACACTGGAGAAGGACATAGGCTTCTTTTTATATATGGCAGAACTACGTTTGCCGGGACAGCCTAACGTATAAAACGTAGCATAAAACAAAATAACAGAAACTGTTGGTAATTCACACGTCGTTATAACTTTGCGTACGCTGTTGAAGGGCGCTTCGGTTTCGACTAATGTCTGTTTTACGAGTGTACCGCTCGGAAATTCAATGCCTTAAGGCCACTTATTCACCAAGAAAACTCAGTCGATAGATTATTCTATGCTTTTGGTTTTTGGCTCCAACGCTTTCGGGATTGATTTTACCAATGCCGTGGTAAGAGAAGTTTTGACTTGTGTTTTGTTGCAAATCAAGTGATATTAGGTATAAATTACTTTAGCTGAAATTATTCTGAAGACCCTGGTGACAATGTATATAAATAAAATGATAGAGGTCTGCAGTTGTGCGCGAATCGCGGCGAAACTACTGGCTAGATTTCAATGAAATTTTATTTCTTAGACACTTGGTCCTAATCTAAAAAAAAATTATTGCGATATCTTCAATATATATATATATATATATATATATATATATATATATATATATATATATATATATATATATATATATATATATATATATATATATATATATATATATATATATATACTTAATAATAATTAAATTCTGCCAAGCATTCAAAATTGAACAGTAAAATAATAAATATTTTTTTCTCTCATAACATTTACATCCTGTAAAGATATACATATAGCAATATCATATTATAATGAAAGTCAAACAAATGCAATATTTCTATCGGCTGAACAAACAAACAGAAAGCGCTTACTCATCGGTTTGTTATTAGTTGCCAACTCAAATATATTACCAAGTTCAGAGGAAAAGTTGGGTGACGTCACTTTCCTTATAAATCCACCTTCAGGCTTTTATTACATACGAGTAATAGCAACCCATGATGGCTCAGCCCTTCATCTAGAAGGGATGGACCACTCATCGCCACGCTGTTCTTAGACAGTTTTTTATTTACTTATCAATAGTATTTATAGGTGCTCGGGTTCCTAGCCTCCAATAGTTTTGTTGTTGGATCTTCAGGCAGAGTTCCAGTTCATCGGTTCCAGGATTACATGGTTTATTATTTCTAATTGAGTGTTAAAAGCTATTGTTGTCTCAGACGACTCGACAGCGACTACGGACGGCAAAGGTATTCCAACCACATGGGAGCGATTCCCGGCTCGACCGCTGCTTGGGGAAAATAAGAGCCGCCAGACTGGGGAGAGAACGCCAGACGTCCGCGAGAACATTTACTTTAGCGTCTTAGTTATAGGGTCGGCTCTATTCACGATCACGTTTCGCAGGTGACAACGCGCGGGAGCGGCTCGGCGGTTGGGCGTGTGATTACTGTCTCCGCCACTAGCGAATTATAATAATAATAATAATAATCTTTATTCAATTTTACAATAACAATACACTTCAACTGCAATGGTCGTCGTCTCTAAATAGGCCAGCTTATAGCCTGTGTTAAGGAACGACGGCCATTTAAATCCTACAAATAATGCAACGAAACATACAAATATGAATAATAAGCTCCACATCATTTTACACATCTATGTTCGATTGAGTGTGTGAGTGTGTGTGTGTGTGTGTGTGTGTGTGTGATTGTGTATGGAAACAATCATATATTATTATGATGTTATATTAATGATTCAATATACTGCTCGGTTTCATCATAAGTTTTGGAAAGCAGGAAAGTACAAACTTTCTCTCTCAGTTTAGGCAAAGACAGGCTATAGACAGAAATATCATAATTTATTTTATTATAAATAAGAGGTCCTAAATAAATAGAAAATTTTCTTGTAAAAGCTACATTTGAATTAGGAAGAGTGCAAACTTTATGTTTAAGACGCTTATTCACTGCCACAAATGGTGTGACACAATGCTGAAATATAACTACATGCAGTATATATAACTGTCTCACTGTGAGCACTTTGCAAGTTTTGTAAAGTTCAGTTGTAGAAAAAAGTCTATGTTTAAAAGTTGCCACCTTAAGAACTGCTCGCTGAGCTACCTCCAGGGGTTTAATCATGGTTTTCCCTACTCCTCCCCAAGTAGATATGCAATAACTTAAAACTGTTTGACACAACGCAAAGTATACGTTTCGTATTAAAAACATATTTGCAACGTGTCTGAGGATTCTAAAAATATTAATTAATTTCCGGACTCTGCCTGTTAAGATACTAATATATGTTTTAAAGTTGAGGTTTCTATCAATGATTATACCTAAGTATTTTATATATTCAACAGATTCCAAAACCGGGCAATCACACCTCTGCGATTGAACAATACAATTATGTACCCTTAGATTTAAAGGAAAGGTGGGTTGAGTCCTTGAAGTGATCGAGAAAGCTAGATATTTAGTTTTACTGATATTTAGTGTTAAAGTATGAAATTGAAGCCACTTCACCACCAAATCAAGACCTTGCTGAGATACACATTCAAGACTTTCCCAAGTATCATTGTAAAAAGTTAACGCTGTATCGTCAGCATATGAAGTAATTTTAAGGTTCATAGAATAGAGGTTGCACAAATCATTGATAAATATCAAGAATAAAGTGGGGCCTAGGATACTTCCCTGTGGTACACCGTAGTTAACAGGAAGTTTTTTACTTAGGTAATTGTCAATTTTAACAATTTGATAGCGATCTGTTAAGTAACTTTGAAAGAATTGTAATTGTTTTCCTCTAATGCCGATTTTTTCAAGCTTCATTAGCAAAGTATCCAGAGGTATTGTATCAAAGGCCTTCGCCAGATCCAAAAAGATAGTAAGCACCTTACGATTTTGATTTAGATTTTCCACTATGAAGCCTGTCAAATCCTGAACCGCATCAGAAGTAGATTTGTTTCTTCTGAATCCATATTGGCAAGGTGATAATAGATCAAACCGCTCTAGGTATTTAACAAGTCTTATATTCACCACTCGTTCAATAACTTTAGAAAGGGCTGTGAGAACAGCGATAGGGCGATAATTTGTAGGTTGAGTTACATCCCCAGCTTTATATATAGGATGTATAATAGCAACTTTAAAAGAGTCGGGAAAAACACCCTGATCAAAACAAGAATTACATATATGAGATAATATTGGGGCCAAAAAAGAAGAATATCTTTTAAGGAATTTCGTAGATATGCCATCCCAACCTGACGAGGCATTCGATTTTAACGAATTGATTATATGTATGATTTCATCTGGATCAGTTTCTTCTATAGCAAATGAATTGAAATTTCTGCTAAAGTAAGAATTTTGCAGATTCTCTGCGTTATTTAAATTATTTTGATTAATATTTTCACTTAAAGTTTTCCCAATGTTTACAAAAAAATCATTAACAAGATTACAAGACTGTAATGGGGAGGTAGAAAGAGACAGCAATTTAATATTAGATTCTTTTTGTCGGGTAGTGTATGTGATATTTTTAATCCTATCCCACAGTAATTTGTTGTTACCATTAGTTTCCTCCAAAATCTCGGTATCGTAAGTACGTTTAGCTTTCTTTATCAATTTATTGCAGAAAGCCCTGTAGCGCTTGTATACAGTCCTAAGTATCTCATTATCCGGTGATCTTTTAAGTCTCTTATGTAATGAGTCTCTATGCCTTATACATCTCAACAACCCCTGAGTGACCCATGGTTTTAAGATTTTTCTTCGTGAAGAAACTCTAACAGTCTTCGTATGATTTACAATTTGCTTTGAAATTAATCCTATCAATAAATTAACACAATTATTTATGTTAGTCGTATCAAATATTGTCGTTAGTTCAAGCTTTTCGATAGATTTATCTAGTGCTTCAAAATCTGTTTTTATAATTAAATTTGTATCTTTTTTTATATGTTTATGTGTGTCAATCAATAATAGAGTAGAAAAGTGATCGGTTATTGTTGTCTCCAAAACAAGAACAAGAGTATCTAATTTAGATTTAATAACAACATGATCCAGGCAATTATTACAACGCGTTGGAAAGGTATGAGCTGGGAAATATCCATTAATGGCAAGAGACGTAAGATAGTCATGAGAGCGGGAGTCTGATGTGTTAGGTTTAATATCAATGTTTAGATCACCAGTTATAACTACGGTTTTAAAATTAGAAAGAGTACAAAGAGTTGCGTCCAACAACGATAAGAAAGAGTCTATATTATCTACGGAAGGAGATCGATAAATACCGATAATAGCAATATCAGAATCAACAATTAAAATTACAGCAGTTGCTAAACTCTTAAAGTCGAGCTCCCGAACGGAAACACTCAAACACGATCTTGTATAAATTACTACTCCATCACTTTTATTATTATTGTTATCAGTTTTAAAACAATTATAGTTTAGTAAATTGGGCACAATACTGTTTGAAGAACAAGGCAACCAACATTCAGTAAGCACAAGTATGTCACAGTCAAATGAAAGACTATGGATCAACGTTTCAAGGCTATAAAAATTGCAATTTATTGACCTAATATTTTGTGTTAAAACTATAAGGGGATTTTTGTAGGCATCTACATAGCTTTTACTTTGGTCAGGACTACACGTATAAGATTTAGGTACCATAAAACTGTCAAAACTATCTATTAAATTTGTAGAATTATCGAATTTTATAAATTAAATTTAAAACAAATATATAATATAGTTGTAAATACATAATGTGAAAGTGTAGACTTGAATTTCAAACTTGAAGATGACCTACTATAAACCAAAGTTAAGCACACTAATAACAATGGCATAGAAATAAGGCTTAAGATGCAGGAAAAACCATGATTAAAATTGATAATATTAAGATAGAAAAATTTGTGAGTGAATAATGAGGCAGTAAACTGAATAATAATTGAAAAATAACAAAATTGAATTGAATAAAAATAACAAAAAGAATTGGGGTGGTGGAGGGCGAGGCCGACGAAAGATCGCGACAGGGAGACCATGTACTCCTTCACGGGAAGGAGTTCCAGGTCGCGGTGTAGGTCCGCGTTGCGCATGTAGAGTGGTGCTTGGACTGCCATGCGTAAGAACTTGTTTTGCAGTCTCTGCATTGAATCGATGTAGCATTTGCTAGCATGGGCGAAGACTACACTCGAGTACGTCATGATTGGGTAGTTTTGTAAAGTATCTCCTTATTCCGAAGGGACATCTTACTCTTCCCGCATATCATAGGGTAGAGGCGCCCGAGCACGAAGTGTGCTCTGTTCCTCACGGTTCTGATGTGCTTGCTGTACAGGCCTTTATCTAAAGTGACTCCTAGATATTTGACCTCATCCACCCAAGGGATGGTGCGGTCAAATAGCCTTATAGGTTAGAGAGAGTGCCGACTCGGGCGAGTCAACTGTCTCCCTTTTTGGGAAGGTGTGCCGCGAGCGAACATGATCACTGCGCTCTTGTCCGGATTCAACTCGATCCGCCATTTGCGGAACCAGTTAAGGATCCGATAGTTGTTGATATCGGACGTGAAGAGGGCGGTATCATACGCGTATAAGACGAGATGTATCTGTGGGGTGCAGGGCATTTCGCTGGTGTTCAACGAGAAGAATAAGGGGGACAGGACCGAGCCCTGGGGGACACTGGTCCTGATGGGGTGGGAGGATGAGCTCGTGCCCTCCACTCTGAAACGGAAGCTTCGATCAAGTAGGAAGTCTCGCAAGAAGAGCACGAGTCTGTCCGGAACACCTAGTTTGTACATCTGTCCAGCCTAAGCTGAACCCTATTTTATATGATTGATCATATAAATCTGAGGTCAACTTAAATTGAAATAAAAAAAAAATCCGAAACTGAACACTTTTAACTAAAACCATTTTTTTTCTATAATAAAAGTAACCTAAATTACTTCTTGTTACATCAGCTATCTGCCAGTGAAAGTCCCGTCAAAATCGGTCCAGCCGTTTCTGAGATTAGCCGGAACACACAGACAGACAGACAGACAGACAAAAATTGTAAAAAATGTTGTTTTGGTATATGTACCGTGTATACATCCGTATGCACTTAGTAAAAAGCGGTTATCTTAATATTACAAACAGACCCTCCAATTTTATTTATTTGTATAGATAATATAGATAGGACCGACGCGACGGTTAGCACTGGAGCGTTTATGGGGTGTCGTTATTACGAGTATTATATGTTAGAAATAGTAAATGACAAAAAATAATAAATAAAATAATTATTCTGGCAATTAAGTTTTACTAGAGGCTGACCACTCCACAGCGTGTTGATAGCGTTTGTGTGGCTTACACGCAGTACTCAAGCGCCTCAAATGTGCATACATTTGAGGCCATCTCATCCAAATCCTGGACATATTTTATCAAAAAACATTTATTATCGCATATCGTATAAGATCTTAAGGGACGTGTAAGTATGATTTAGATGGAGCCTTTGTGGAGCACCCCAATGCCTCGGGGCAATCCAATCCGCGCACCGCCCAGGGCCAGGGGTGTCAACCGAATCAGCATTACAATATTGCCTCGTTTCATGCTGCTTCAATCGCATGTGCCAGTCACTCACTGTCATTTGTATAGATAAATAAATATACCGGCACAATTCACATAGCGCTATCTAGTCCCAAAGTAAGTAGCATAGCACTTGTGTTATGGGTACTAGACAACTGTAATTAAAAAAAATTGTAAGCCGATCCTTTCACAAGCCTGGTATCCTATCCATTCCCCTTGGAGGAGTATTGCCGTCATAGACACATCCTTCATGCTTCAATCACGGTTAAATTCTGCCAATCATCGCTATATTCTATGAGCTGAGAAGCCTAAGATTACCTGTTTTTAGTTCTTACGATATTATAAAAATGTGAGAGCGCATATTCGATCAATATAAGAACCATTGACAATACTTTAAAATATATGAATATCACTTCGTTGGCTGTAATCGTCCCCTAAGTCCCCATGAGGAACTGAAGAATGGGTTAAATGACTTGATACATTCGAGGGCGAAATTAAGGGAGAATTTGAACACAGTACTGCATTTAAACAGTAATGACATTGTCTTAATCCTCTTAGGTATATTAAACCCGGGGACCGAAGCTCAATGCCTGGAAATAAGAATATTGCATGAGCCTTATCTCAAAGGTAAAATTTATAAATCTATAATAAGGCCTGCGTCCGTAATATATAGATCGGAATGCTGGACCACAAAGAGGATACATGAAAGGGCAACATGCTGCGGAGATGCGAATGCTGAGATGGATGTATGGAGTTACGAAAATGGATAAAATTGAAAATAAGTTTACTAGAGGAAGTGTGAAAGTAGCACTAGTGGTTGAAAACTTAAAAGTAACAGACTAACGTGTTTTTGCCATGTAATGCGCAAGGAATAATGCCATATAACGAGGAAAATGATAGAAATGAGAGTGGATGGATACAGGAGTAGGGGTAGACCAAAAAAAGATGGATGGATTGCGTAAAAGATGATATGGCAAAAAAGGGTGTGAATGTTGAGATGACGGTTAACAGAGGAGAGTGGAAGGAAAGAACATGTTGTGCCGACTCCATATAATGTGGGACCAGGGCAGGAAGAAGAAGAGCCCTTATCCTTTGTTTCGGTGCGACAGAATGCAATTAATATTATTTAAGGCTCTGATTTTTCTTGATCCCTTGATTTAAACTCATCTAGTCACGACTTTAATACATTCCTGTCATATCTTTTACTTTACCGAGTTTTATCAAAAACCACCAGTCTAATTCTCGTTAAAGAAGTATGAGATTAATAGAGAATATTGATATTATATGTATGGTAGATTACTGGAAAGAACGGAACGTTGTTGAATGAGCGAGCGAGAAGTATGAAGATGTAAAAAAAATACAAAGAACTACGTAAGACAAGGAGTTTCAAAGATGACGTTAGTACTAAAGACGAGCTCGCGCTTTTGAAATTGTTATATACAGTTAATTGAGATCTTAATTAGTTTTTTCCAAGCAAATATGCGATTGTGAGGGTCGTACTATTCAATTGCAGACTCTCGCGCTATATATATCAATTATATCCGCAAATTTACCAAAGGTGTATTTTAAAATATAAAACATCTAAAAGTAGTAAAGGAAAAACTAAAGCGGTATTAACTTACCGACAAAACTTTCTAAGTGTTGTTCGTGAGTTTGTTACCGCTTCAGCTTCTTAGAACTTAACACGTTAAGAAGCGATCGTATATTCATTAAAAATTTTCAATTAAAAAGTTACATATTTAGTAGTTTTGTAAAAATTATCTCTTAAAGTATTAAGTTTAAAATTATTAAGTACGAAACACTCGTGAGACTGAATGAGGACACCACAATCTAAATACTATTAAAATATATATAGTATTGAAAGAAAACCAAAGCTCAAACACCTTAACGTGAATCTAGAGCGTACCTCGACTCGAGCGTAGTTTGTTTTTATTAGAAGTTATATTTATTACTGAGGCGTTTGGTAAAAAATATTGAGAGTAAATTTTTCCAAATCCAAATAATGATGATGTAAGCAGATTACTGTCTCTCGAGTAGCGCTGAGCGTTGAATCAACGAACTAGTTGAATCAACCGTTGATCTCCTGTAAACGTATCAACGTTTACTGCATATGAATCAGCTAGTTGAATTCATCAACGACTTTAATGAATTTAATTCGATACTTACGTTAAAAATATAATAACATCGTATATTACGAGTCACGTTTGAATTTGAACTCAAACGTCATCATAGGCGAGAGTTGATTTATGCGATATTTTTTATTTAAATTTATAAAGAAAAGAATGACTATACATATTGATGGAACGCTAAGCATCAATCAAACATTTTCCATTAATACATTGAATCAAATAATAAAATATCAAGTCAGTAGATGTAGAGAGAAACTCATTGAATGTCGTAGAGTTAAAAATATTCAATGATACTGCGTAGCGTTAAAAAAACAAATCTACAAAGCATGAAACATAATTTGGAAATTATTATGCGCGACGCGATGTAAAAGGATAGTGCTGCCATCTAGTGTCAAATGGTACAAAATTATTTTAAATGCTGAAGTTATTTGTCGGTATGTATTTTTTAACAAATAAACTAAAAAAAACTAAACTCGACTGAACTCGCAGGCTGTCACTAATGTTTATGTGTTTTAAGATGTATATGTCAAATCACTATTCCTTATGTTTGCAGTTTAATATGGTTTGTGTTGTTCCAAAGATAGCTCTTAAAATGTAAAAATTATATTTATTTATAATATAATTATAATATGTGTGTATGTGATTTTACCATAAATTAAATATCGTGTTGAATGATAAATCATTGTAAAACGTTTGGTACTTGACTGTTATGTTAAAAAAATTAAGTGCATTTATAGATTTGAGATTAATTGTCGGTATGTGTTATTTTATTTGTTACATATTAAATTATAAATGATTACTTATTAATATATTCTTATTAAAACAAAGAGTTATGGCATACTAGATCGAATCTTTAGCCATTTTTATTCAGTTGCGCCAAAGAAGTATATATAACTTCTTACGTGCGATATAAGTACACACAAAAGTTTTTATTATATTTCAACAAGGTGATGATAATCGTAATAACAATTCAGGTTAAACTTGGTGTCTGATATCGTACTGTAATGAAAATCATACTGTGACGCGTGTAAGTGTGGGTGAATGAGTGGTGCGTGCAAAGCGGGGATTATCTCGCCGCTCGCGCGAGGCGCCGTTCGAGACCATTCATTTCGCCACAACCCACATCCCAAGGTGGTGTTGCCATCGACTCAAATCAAATATCCCATATACAGGAACGTGCCTAAGAATCGATCATTTGCCAAAACAAGCATTGTCTATGCCAATGGCTTCTATAAAGTGCTAAAATATTTTGGAAAATCATTTTCTTTTTTGACGTGAATCCGTCTTTAAATTTGCTATCATACAGGGGCAATCCAAATAACCTAATGATAACAAAATTGGGGGATACAGTCTGGCAATGTAGTTTCGAATCTATTACATATCTATATTCAAAATTAAATTATACCTCTGGATAGCTAAAGGTACAAAGAACGCCATTTCGAGGTGATTCTGCTGCGTTTTGAGATTGGCATTTAGTATAACTTTCGAGTCGGTGAAGCTACGACGTCTGTTCAAGTTTCAATCGTCAGCTCTTGTGAAAGTCGTGACTGTGTATATAATAGAAGTTAAAATAAATATTTTATAAATAATTACATTATTATTATTTCGAAAAGCCAAAACCGATATGCTGACCCTGATATCTATATTAGCGTCATAATAATGTGTGTTATTAAGATGTTTATAATTCTTTCCATAATTCATTGGAGAAATTCTGAAGTGGTAACATAAAACTTTAACGTTAAAATAACTATTATACAATTGCTGTCGGAGTTATCTCCCTAAAATGCTGGGCATCGCATGTTGTAATACCCTCGTCTAATTTCTATATTTATAATACAATAAAACTATATAACCTGATAATCTGCTGTAATATGGCAACATTAATAGAAACAGAGGCGACTGTGGTCCGAAGCAATCTCGACGGGAATCTCATTGGGACGCAGTCCGACGCGTGTTAGCTCAAACGGATCTAATTAATACACATTCAACTGCATTTCCCACTCAAGTATTGTTAACTATCCTACTGATAAACTAAATTAAGTCCTATTCTCTCGCTGTATATATTATACCACGCTAGAGTGCTCTTCTATATCTAATAAACACATTCGATGCACACGAGAGACATTTGTTTATTATATACAATTTCAAACATCGGCCACTATGTGAATAAAGAAAACTACTAAATATTTATTGAAGTGATAACTTCTTATGGTAGGATAAACTGCTTCGTTACGTAACGCGTTACGGAACCAGTCTGTCTGGCTTTCCTTTCTCTTACGCATACGGTAGCGGTAGGCAGGCGCCTCCTCTTTTACTCTAACCCACAGCGCTAGATCTATTCGAATTGCGACTTTGTTACTATGAAATACAATAGAGATTTATTTTTCTGTATAAAGAATCTACATTAGGGAATAATTTAATTTAACATAATTGTTAAAATAAAACACTCTCAATGACATAAAGCAACAATGTCATTTTGTACACTATTTTATTTTTCATTGATCTGAGTTGTATCTATTTTATTAATATTTAAAACTTTGCAGGACTAATAGGCGCCGGAGCAAACGTTTCCTGGAGAACTCGTCTGGGCAAGCGTCGTGTAGGACGACCCCCACCCGATGAACTGCGCAAGTTTGCGATCAGAGCCGAATGGGAACAGTGAGGGACTGGATGTGGCGCTAATTTGGGAAGGCCTAGGTCCAGCGCGAAGATGCTGCTGTAGCCAGCAGTTTAAGTATAATCCTTACACTCCGTTAGTTAGCTATGTTTTTGTACTATTTTAAAGCATTATTCATTTTTGTCTCAATATAAGATATTTGGACGGAAGCTCGAACTGCCAAAGTCCATACAATGAGGGTAATAATATTATAAACACGGAAAGAAACAACAACAAGTATTCACTCGATTTATGGATAAAAGTTTTCAGAAAACAATGAAATAAATTGCGAGAGCAAGAGCATTCACGATTCGATGGATTACGCAAATGAGGGAGCTCCGTAAGGCACCGATTTACGGGAATCGCGAAGTGGGATCGTGTGGGAACGATTTAATGGCCTACTATTGCTCCCTCTGCACCCATAACTATACTGTGTTGAGGTCGTTGATGAAAATCTATTTGGGGATTCACCTCCATGTTACTCTGATTCCAAGGCTTAAATACTAAGACTGTAACAAAATAATTATATCGTACGAACCCACTACTAGGTAAGTCTGAAGTTATTTAGAAAAGCAATTCATAGGATTGTGTCATGTCAATAGACTGCAGCTCTTTAAGACGAAATTCTTTGAGCAATGAGTCCTGCCACTGAAAGAGTCGAACCGTGGGCACTGACAGAATCCAAAATAATAAAAAAAAACATTCATAAGAGAAACCAAGTGACTGATATAGCAAAATGGCATGATATATCAAAATTATTCTTCTTTAAAATAATTTAATTCCGGTTTAGAAGCTTTCATTTTTGATCATTTCTTTTATGACCAAAAAGCACAAAAGAATAAATGCAATAAATGTGAATTCATTTGTTTTGGAAAGATTATTTATTGAGGTGACAGTAAGTTTAATTACTTGCTGCTTCCTAACAAAAGGAAAAACCATTCGTCACCTCCAACGATGGGCTTACCCCAGTGCTATTGAACAGAACAGACCACGCCAGATATCGGGATTACACAAAAACATGATTGAATATAAAAATAATGAAAGAAAAATAGTTCTTTACAAAATAACTATAGGTATAAATGGAAAGTAATCTTGTTTGGTAAACATGATTAAACTGGACCTATAAAGTTGTCTGTTCCAATTCGAAGCGACTCCAACCAATTTATATCCAAGATAAAGACAGTAGCTCGATCTACGGAACTGCGACATTATATAGGAGGGTGTCGGATCAGGAGGGGCGAGGGACGGGATGGGGGCGTCTATTCGAAATTGTGTTGATCGTGCGGATTAGCCGCGTGATACGGCAGAATCCCATCAGAGCCGACAACCAATTGCGAGCCGAACCCCCGAGGAATAAAGTGTAAATTTAAGTGACAGTAACGAGGCACGATCTCAATCGGTTCTATTTGTTGTCTTATACCGGATTCCTGCTAATAATGTGGAAAAGAGTGGATGTGCATTCGGCGAACACTCAGTTTTGGTGACGATCGTCGATTAATTATAAGCAAATTTGGCGTTGTCTTAACGGAACTCGAACTCTCAATATTTGTTTATTTGTTTTTAAAAATTATCAATTATTTACTGAAAAATCCGACATACACTCATTAAATACAAGACACAAAGATAAACTTTACATACCACCGTCGCGGATTCATATGGTAAGAAATAGTCCCTATTATATGGCCGTAAATATATATAGGTATAATAAAGTTCCAGAGGAGATTAAAAGGGAAAGTAAACTAAAAATATTTAGCAAAAAATTAAAAGCCTACCTAATCGAAAATTGTTATTATTCAATTTCTGACTTTTTGAAAATGCCAAAATAATGGTACTGTAACGGTAACAAATAAAGGGGGAATCTAGTCATAAATAAAAGTGCCTACATTGGCTGTCACATCGACGGAGTTTGCGTCAATAATATTAGCTACGCTGATGATATGGTGCTGCTGAGCCCATCGATCGGTGCACTGAGGCAACTCATAAGTATTTGTGAACGCTACGAAGAATCTCATGGGCTCAGGTATAATGCCAAAAAGAGCGAGTTGCTGGTTTTCAAGGCTGGCTCCAAGATATGCACTTCTGTGCCAATAGTTTATGTTGGTAATACTCCTCTTACTTCCCAGTTTAAGTATCTGGGCCACTGGCTGACCGAGGATCTAAGTGATAACCTAGATATTGAGAGAGAACGTAGGGCTTTAGCTGTCCGATGCAATATGTTGGCTCGCAGATTTGCAAGGTGTGGACGGGATGTCAAACTGGTTTTGTTCAAGGCCTATTGCCAAACCTTCTACACCTGTAGTCTGTGGCTGAGGTACACGCGGGCGGCAATCGATGCCCTGCGAGTGCAGTATAACGACGCCCTCAGGATTTTGTTGGGGTTGCCTCGTTTTTGTAGTGCATCGATTATGTTTGCAGAAAATGCTATTGACAGCTTTCAGGCCCTCATGCGTAAACGTTGCGCAGCTACCTCAGCTAGGTTCCGTGATAGCCCTCACAGTATGGTGGCAATTTTATGCAATCGGTGGGATAGCCCAATGATTCGCCACTGGGTACAGCTGCACGCACCAGTCGCGACATGGACATTTTGATCATTTTATATTTGTGTTTACTAACAATAGATTTTTAAGTTTACTTATAATTTACTAACCCACTATGGACATGATTTTGTAACTGTCTGAAATAAATAAATAAATAAATACAAACTTAATCGTTAAGAATAATTAATTTGATTGAAACATAAATTTACCACTGGGAAAATTTAATAATACAAATAATATGTATGACAAACTAATACTTAGTGAAAAATAGACAATTGTGTTTTGTTGAGTTATATTTTTTATTACTATCATTTCTTGTATTGTAATTTTTTGATTCTCATTCTTCCTATTTTACTTTTTATTATAGTCCATTTTCTAATAATAATGAATAATTTTTAATTATTAATATTGTGACCACTAGTTTGCAGCGTCAAAAGATGACCCTCTAAGTTTTAAGTGCTATATGTTTAATGTAAGATGTTATTGTAAACACTTAGATGTGCAAATAAATATTTGAATTTGAAAAAAAAAATGTAATATTGACTCGAACTAAATTATTAAACAACAGTATTTTTTAACAGTATTTATTGTTTTTAAAGTGAAAGCTTCTTTAGTCACGTTGAGCACTTTTTGGTGGGGGAAAATCTTATGGGTTCGCGTCACCGACATGCTAATATTAATTAATTGTATATCTATATCTATTAGTATATACAGAAGAGAAGAAAAATATTATCATGTTCAAACTGAGTTCCTACCAGATTAATTTTTGTATGGAAATATTTTTTAATCCAATCATATTGTTTGAAAGCAGTCCTTTGAAATATTTAATCAATAGAGTGGAAGAAGAACCAAACGAAACGAATTATACACTTTTTTCATTACCTTCAATAAAGTCAAATCTAGCAAGAAACACTCCTTTACACAGATCTCGTCTTGAATACAATAAATCTTACACCAGTGTACACATTTTTAGCTCTAACATCGTAAATTATAAATCAAAAATAATCGCAAAATGCAAATGACTAAAGTATTAAGTTTAGATCTCTCAATTCTTTTTTAATGTATTTTATAATTTTAATTTATGGCATTACTATTGTTCTATTGGATGTTGCAATTATGTGTATTACCTTTAAGTGGAAACTTTACTGATTTGTTAATTTTTATGTTATCTTTATATTGTGATTTATTGTAATTGTATGCAATCAATATCCCAAATAAATAAAAATAAAATAAGTAACGCCTAATGATCACTCAATTTGCTGCCGTCTGTACAATTTGCCAATACATTTATTGATTGCTCTTTTCACTTAATTTATGTTTTGTTTATAATAAAGCTCACCGCGTTTAGTTTCCTGAAACTTATAAACGTTCTTTTGTCATTAATCCATAAATGGAAAAATCCAGTATCATTTAAATATTTACACTGACATATTAGATCAACTACGAGACTGGCATGATACGGGCATGTATGAGAAGGGAGCCTGACTATATAACTAGAAGAATGTGGAACCTGAAAATAGATGGGTACAGGGGCAGAGGTAGACCTAAAAAATTATATGTAGGTTTGTCAAGTGACAGATGAACAATGCCAGGATAGAATAAAACGGAAGAAAAAACATATTGTGCCGACCCCAAATGATTGGGACAAGGCCAAGCCAATGATGATTAGATCAGCTACGCTTTCCAACATCTACTTACTCTACGATGATAGGAACAATTTTCCTTTTGTCTTCTTTTATTACTCATTGAAGATAATCTATACATAATAAATATAATAGTGTATGAGTTACATCCAATAACATTTAAAGCGAAGTTCCATTGTTATTGAAAAAAGCCTACATATGGATTTAGTATTTTTCAGAATAGATGCAGTTGAGGCACGAACCCGAATATCATTCCCATCCAGCGTTTGCTTGTTTATGTATTTATATATAAAACGAATTTATTTACAAAATAAAAATATATATGTAGTATATTAGTTGTCTAGTACCCATAACACAAATACTATGCTACTTAGTTCGAGTGTAGATGGCGTTGTGTGAAATGTTTATGATTTATTTATTATGGACAAGCCAGTGAGGCATCTATAGAAACACTATACCCCCAATGTATGTAGCGACCCGTATAATAAGTAAGCAGCTGGGTTTTTGTAGAAAAAAATCTGGCTGAGACCTGCAAGGCTGCACAGTGTATATAGCAGAGAAGACAAACTACAGATAAATAAATTTAATGAAATAAATCTAAAATAAGGGTTCAGATTTAGAAGCTAGTTATAAATTGAGCGAGTCGTCAAAACGAAAGATTGATGTGAAAAAGGAGGGACGAAGACACCCCCGCTCAGAGCCCCCGTGCCCTAGCTGATTTATCGGAGCCACTTAACGACCCGGGCACAAGGGATACACTCGCCAGGATACAACAATCCCTGATTATATGTAATTTCTTAGAAACTTGACGTTTAAAAATAAAATCTAAGCTAGTTGCTATAAAAGTCATGATCTTGCATTTGTGTGGATCCTAGACTCAGTAAAGCGCTTATTCCTTTGGATGACATACTAGTTACTTAAAATATATGTACTAAACTTTTTCAAAGTTACGTATCAGCATTCACTGTACTATATTTTTTGAAGTTATACTTTTTTTTAGCGCGTTTGGAAAAATACGAGAGTACAATTTTTAAGATCGCGCGCGCACACCGACAGCCAAAATGCGACGTGATGAAGTTAGCTGAGAACTTTTCGAAAAGAGTTTTCGTGAAAACTCAGAACCATATTCAAATTAGTTTCTCAAATATTCATAAATATATATGTGTATGCGATTTTAAATGATATATGGTGGTGAATGATAGGCCATTGCAAACATTGTGATAACAGTGGCTTTTATCTAAAAGAACTATTTAAGTGCATTTATAGATTTTAGGGTAATTGTCGGTATGTATTATTTTATTTGTTTACATTATAAATTAATATAATGGACCGATGATCTGGTCAAGATCGCCGGAATAGGTTGGATGAGGGCAGCGCAGTACCGATCATCGTGGAGATCTTTGGGGGAGGCCTTTGTCCAGCAGTGGGCGTCTTCCGGCTGAAATGATGATGATAATTATTTATAATTTCATTATTATATGTTAAAAATTTAACATAATATAAAGAATACTATTAACCTTTTAAGCACGCCCTAAGGTGTATTATTAATATTATTATCGATGGTCGCACACGGGTTTTATGTTATATTTTATTGCACTACATTTGTAACCCTAGTCATTTTCAAAAATGCCAATTATATTTTCCGGATATATTAATTTCCCGCTGGCAACATTTAGTGCTTGGGGATGAAACAGAGTGCCAGTGTGAGCCCGATAGCAGTATACGTCGTCTAATAGGAGGACGATTAAGATAATTCAAGCCGAGGAGCCGCACAAAGGGCCGCCGACCACGAGCCCGACGCAGACGCAGAGGGGAGGAACACGCGACACTCACCACTCCGCTTAATTCACTCATCTGTTTCAGAGTTATACGTACTAACGTTATAAATGTGAAAATAACTGTGTCTGTCTATCTGTAATGTTTTCACGTCAAAGCCGTTGAACCTTGTAGAAGGATATATGTAGATTCCTTTTTGTTGGCGGTGAAACAGGAGTAAATACAATATAATAAATAAATAAATATATTGGGACAACACAACGCCATCTAGGCCCAAAGTAAGTTGCATAGAGTTTGTGTTATGGATACTAAACAACTGATATACTAAATAAAACTTTTTGTAAATAAATACATATTATAAAATATATAAACATCCAGACGCTGGGTAATACTGTAACAAATAAAGCGCTTGTTACAGTATTAGGAGCAATGCTTTCAAATGTTCTCCGTGCAGGGGCGGAGAAAGAATATTAACCTCTTCGTCGGGGTCGGCCTGTCGTAAAATGCGACAAAACAACCCACCCTAGGCTACGTGGTAGGGCCCCAAGCTCTTCTGGGTGGCAACCACCCTTGGTGTATAAGTATGTCGCCATAATAACCTTGAGTTGTGTTCCGGCATTACTGACCCAAGTTCCTGTACCTCTATGGGACAGCAACGTAGTAGCAGTACAGGGTACTGTACGCAAACAATCATAGGCGACGGTAACTTCTTGCTGTTAAGTGGGCCGTCAGCCTGTCTGCTGTGCTCAGCAAAAAAAAACGGTATCAATACTACGAATATAAAATCTCCAACAACGGATAAAAATTCGGACAACAACTATTTTTTTAATATATGTTAGAACAGCTTTTGCCAGTAAACTAAACGTCAGCTAGTAAACTAAATGTATAAAATTATAGTGTTGCGAGTGTTCTGCAGAACAGAAGAATGTCCCCTGAGCTACTTGAGTGACGCGACGCGACGTGTGGTCATATCATTCATATTATATATAATGTATTGTAAATAGTAATTGCTATGAGAATAAATGAAGAGGTGCAATTTTAATGCTCCCAACGATATAAGAATTTTTTCGATGCGTAATGACTAATTATTATAGGTATAACTAGGATGCTATATACATATACTAATCGAGTAATTAATGGCTAGATAACTTTTTATTGTGCACTCAATTTATCTACAAACATAATTATTACAACTACATAATATACAATAAGCGGGCTTATCGCTCTAAGCGATCTCTTCCTCGGTTGGTGGCCTCCTTTTGTCTGGAGATATTATTAATTAGGTACTTTCGATGTAGATATAGAATCATTAATAATCACATTTAGTTCTATAATTACACAATATTATAGATATATAATATATGATATTGGACCCAGTCACACGTTTTTATGGCTCGTTATAAAAATCATTCACAAAAATTTTAAATAGTACGCTTACTTATGTCGTGATTGTATGTACAAAATTGACGTGGAATAGATAATCAGATAATAAAATCGCAACGCCATCTACCTAATGGCTACCCAACCTGGATACCAAACGATATCAGAGAAGTGTATAAATGAATTTACTCCGACATCTATTAGGAATTCATAGAACTAAATAAGAAACATTTACTATTGTTGTATAATAAACAATTAAATATGTCGAATATCTAATCAAGATCATCATAGAAAAGAGAACTGAAGGAAAGCGAAGAGAGGGGGACCAAGAAGGAAATTTATGGAGCAAGTAAAGGAAAAACAGGATGTCGTGTTGTATTAAGAAGTCAACAAAAAGGGTAGGAAAAACAAGGATATGTAGTCTTACAATTATTTTTAGAATCCTATACACACCTCTTATGTGGTTGTAGTTGCCAAACAGCCTTGAACAATTAGAGCCGGTACACTCAATGTTTACGCTCCCGGCGCAAAGGGGAGACCCAAAAAGTGCTGGATTGACTAATCACGGATGCCGAAGATCGAAGACCGAGAGAAGCGCAAGCTTGGGTTATGACCTATATATATTTATTTATTTTATTAGGGAAATAAACAACAATACAATACATATTAAATAATTTTGAATTTCTATGAGTACCGTTGTAAAAATGTATGAATAACAACATTTCCACGTATTCATTTTCTGGGATATAAAACTAGGTATAAGTGGTACACTTAGAGTGTTAAAAGTAGTAATTAAAACAAAATTAATAAAAAAATAACAGTGCCGTCTAGGGACGCCCGAAAGAAGCGAAGCTTTATAGTATAAAGCGTATGAACTAAATGTTAAAAAAAATAATGAAAAAAAGACGCGAGGAAATAAAAAATAAAGCCTTGAAAATATTAAAAAAAATGAATACTAAGGAAAAAAAGTCCATAACCAAAATTAATTATTTTCTTGTTTTCTTCCTGTACTGTCTGTAAATTTCTTGTCTGTCTTCCTATAAATTTCTTCATGTACTGACTTTCAAAAAACATTGATATAAAGTTAAAGATAGAGATGGACCGATAGTTTACAACGTTATTTTTTGAGCCACTTTTAAAAACAAGAACAACGTTGGCAGATTTCCAAACGGATGGAAACGTGCCCTCGGACATACATTTGTTGAAAATCATAAAGGTTTAACAATATTGTCTGCAGTTTGCGTCAAGAATAGTACAGGTATGCCATCGGGTCGTGGACCTTTGCTGAGATCCAAGGAATTAAGACCATTAAGAACTTTAAAAGTTTTTATATGTAAATTGGAAACTAGCAAAATATTTTGAGAATTATCCATTGGGGGGCCCATATATTCTGAAGCGTAGACAGATTCATATACAGAACTAAAAAACTAGTTTTTAAACATATCACAGATATTGTGTGGGTCACTTGAAGACAGGTTTTTATAAAAAATTGTAGATGGAATTCCAGTTTTAGCTTTTTTGTTTGAAACATATCTTCAGAAGTGTTTTGTATTTTTGGGAATGTTGTCTTCAATAGTTTTTATGTATACAGAAAAACACTTCTCATATTCAGTCTGTGCCTGTAAAGAGAGAACATTTCATAGTCCCATACATTAGTATACTTTTTCCAACGGATTATCCTTACTTCCAGGAATTATTTTTACTTTTGAATATGTGTATTAATGAGTGTGAAAACCAGACTGGATACTTATCAGTGAATTGAACGCTAAGATATTGAACATGACTGAATGATTGCTCTCGAGAAAACAAGAGACCATCAAACAGACTGTTATTTAATTATATTTCGTATGGATTAAATTTCGATTTGAGATGCCTAGCGAAACCCAGGTATCAGTTCAGGAGGAGCCTCTAAAGAGTACAAAGTTAATGTATTTGAGTAAGCTCCCGTAACAGCGATTAACCGTTTAAAGGGAGAGGTATTAATAAGAATTAAATAGAGATTAGGTCGAGATTGAAATGGGGAGGAGTGGATGCGACGCATCCAGCGTGCCGTGTCACGGGTTATTAGCTCAATTTCGCTGAATAATTGATTCACTCACACAATGTTACCAGGCGTTTGATACATATCATACTTAGTAGCAAGTTTAGTTGCTTGTCTGGTGAGATTCTTCAGTTTGCCAACCGTCGGCATGCTATTAAAAATTTTTAGGATTAATAAATGTTGCGACTTAAGTCGGCCTCTCGTAAAAGACGACAAAACCACCCTACATGCTAGAGCTCCAAGCCCGTCTCGATGGCGAGCACCCCTGGTCGCAAGTATGCCGCCATACCATACTAGTGACCCAGGTTCCTGTACCCTTCGATGAGATAGCAGCATTTGGTGTTTGAAACGTCAGTGGTATCGCGAACACGCTGCTGTCCCATAAGGGTACAGGAACTTGGGTCACTAATGCCGGAACACAACACAAGGTTATTATGGCGGCATACTTAAGACCAAAGGTGGTCGCCATCCAGACGGGCTTGAGGCCCTGCCACGTAGCTAGGATGGGTTGTTTTGTCGCCTTTTACGACAGGCCGACCCCGGCCGCAGAATTTAGTAATCTTTCTCCGCCCCTGCACAGATAGAAATGTACATACATTCTGTTCAAGTGTGAAAAAATCGTCACATTACTCAAAGCCACTAAGGTCAGGCTTGTGCGGAAACTGGTATTGCACATTTTTTTTTACGCGGCGGATACCACCGTCATGGACGCGTCAACTTGACCACGACCGATCAACAAAAGAGAAGAAGACATACATTCTTACATTTAATGTAAATTATACTTTTCGTTTCTGTACTAGAAAACAACACGTGCGTGTGTGCGTATGTGCGTGTATGTAACTTTTCCCAATAGTAACATATTCTTATTTATAATAACTAGTAGAAATACTAAATTGTAAAAGGCACCGCAAGGGAAAAAAGGCAAATTTTAATTACATTTACACCTAGACTTATCTCGTCCATGGTGACTACTGACCACAGAACAGCAAAAATAATAGCAATCAAAAGAAACGAAAACAAACCATATAAATTTTGATTTATGCGTCAAATGGGGGTTATAAGTTATATAACCTTGCAATACTGAAAAACCATTTGTGACGAAACGACTTGGTCGTGTGAAGCCATCTTCGCAATGGCATTGTACGACGTATCGTATAGGGAACATATTGGGCCATTTAATCTCGTGTATGTTAATGTGCAGAACACTTTACGAGGGCGCGCCTGCCATCGCCACCAGATTCGTATTCGATCGCTATCGGGGCAGTAAGTAGTAGGTACCTATTTTTGGAGTAAGATTTTTACTTGCATTTTACTTGTGGTCCATCATTATTGGTCTATTTATTTATTATTTTAAATATAATATTGCCAATATATTCATTATTTTATTTATAATTTTTAGGGTCTGCCATTAAACTCAGCATTATGTTTTTTGCTTTGTGTTTGTTTATTTATTAATATATTTGTACTCAAGGTCATGAGGGACCATTTCCCTCATGAGGTGTGTGCCAATAACACCATCCGACAGATACCTCTGCAAGAGAAGACCATAGCGAATGACGGGGAACAATTAACGTGATTCATTATTCATTTTAAACAATTCATATTGCGATTTATCACAAATTGACAGACTTAAAAGATGGGAGGACCCATTTGGAATATTATAAGTTATTTATACAATATTTATTGTGAGCAAAATATTATGTACTGAGCCGATGCTTATATTTCGAGAAATTGCTCGCCATTTCACTTTGTAGCACACGTTTATAGTTCGGCTTCGGCGCTACTTTGCTGCTTGATCTGTAGTGCCACTAAAATATATTTTACGAGTCCATGCCGCGAAAGTGATGATCCTGCATAAGAGTGAGGCTCCCTCGGGGGATCCCCGGCCGCTATACTCCTTGCGAAATTCATTTTACTTCAATCTCCTCTACCTTATCGCTATAAAACTTGATCGACAATGGATGCGATGAAAATTTCGTTTGCGTGCCACTTGCTTTTTACGATACTTATCAGTTAATTTCACTGAATATGTCTTTTCCCTGATGACTGATCATTTCGATTTTGCAATGGCGACGACCGGTCGTACTACTAGCACCGCTAAGTATCATACGTGTACTCGTAATTCTCAACATGTGAAAATATATGAGAGTGATTATAATATTCTTATTAAATTAATGAAATATTACTTACATTCAAATAGACTTTAAGTTTCTCATTATAACTGATCAGAAATAATTTAATAAAATCAATTATAACCGGTGTTGATGACTGAAACGTGCCCTAAGAGTTTGCCCTTGCGTTAGTGTCTGGCACTTCATTATTTTTTATATTCATGTATAAAAATAATGTAAGGTATAACTCGAGCTCTTTACTTCGTGCCATAATACAAGTAACACGACGTGCGTAAACAAATGATTATTTTTAACTGTATTTAATTAGTTTATTATTAGTAATTCTTCATAAACCGAACCGATCAATACACTCGGCTTGTCTGGAAGAGATCGCTCTCTAGCGATTAGACCACCCTTTGTGCTTTTAGTTTTTTTACTTTTTAGTACAATTAAGAGTATATAATATTTGCCATCACTTGGTCGAGGAAATGTGGCGAACCTATTTCGTGGTCTTAATTTAGTCTTTTCCCATTTACACGCTGCATAATGAAATAACAATCATCGCCGGAGTTTCCAGAGGCATCAAGTTGAACAGAATTGGTGACAGAAGCTCATTCGTGTACATGACTCAAAGGCTGACGCTATTAAAAGGCAGTTGCTCGCGGCGTCTTTGCGAGCGGTGAATTAATTTCACCGCAGAGGGGGGAGGAAAGCCGAGCTTCAATTAGCTTTTTATGTAATTAACTGCGTGACTTCGAATGTTCCAAACAAACACTTATTAAGAATTCCTAGCGGTCTGTGCGCCGCGCGCCGGCGAGTGTGCCCGCCTAAGGGCGCGGCCCGATTCACAGCGAGTATGTTCCTGTCAATTGTCCGATCTGCCACTCGCTTTTCACTAATGACAACATAGTGAGATATTTAAGTAATAATTTGATTGGTGAATGTAGATGCCGGGAAGTGACTATATTACTTTAAAAATAGTATCCGGATGACCGAGCTTTGCTCGGTATTTTTTTTTATAAATTGTGTTTTTTGGAAATTAACAATTCATTTTCTTAGTCTAACCTCAAAGCAAACACTCATTGACTTCTTGTTACTTGTTGTGTCGTTAAAGCAATTTAAAAAAAATAGTATTATTATTCGCCGATAGATGTCAGGAAGAGTCACATTTTTGTTATTTTTCTTCCAATAAAAAAAAGCGAATAAAATGACATTTCCTAGAAATTATTCTTAGCTAGATCGATTTATCGCCCCCGAAACCCCCGTATACTAAATTTCATGAAAATTGTTGGAGCCGATTCCGAGATTCCAATTATATAAGTATATATATACAAGAATTGCTCGTTTAAAGATATAGGATATTAATGATTAGTAAAACCCGCGGGAACTTTAGAAGCATTAACGAAAAGAATTTCACAAGTGTTTTATTTTGATTGGCTTTTGAAAGAAATAAAATGATAATTAAAAACAAACTCTTTGAATATTAGCTCAAATGAAAATAAACTATGTATACACTAATCGCGGCAACTCTACAACAAACAATGCCAAAAATATATCACTCAGAGAGTAAGAGCCATTAAATAAGATCCAATTGAGTTCATTTTTTCCATCACCTCTAGCTCTCTCTTTGAACTACTTTGAATTTATTACAGCAATTTATTTCAAAAGTCGAATTAGTGATATTAAAAAATGTGGTTAACATTTTAATTTAATAATAAATTAATTTGCACCGTAAGCCTTGTTGATTTGAATGGCATCACAATATACACATTTGTGTGTAATAGCGCACAGTGGGGCCGAACCATCGCTCCGACTCCGGCTACGTCCTATCGCCCGCGCCTTGAGCCCGAAACACAAATTGAGCGCTCTTCCGTAGTCATAAAACTGAGAGACCTCGGGCGATTTTTCAAAAGCACCCCGCTTATACTAATATCCAGAGCCGGCTTCAAGTCAACAATATTGCCCAATTTATTAGACTCAAATTGGCTGAATTGAGTCGAGTTTTCGCAAAGGAGACCTTGTTTATTTTAGTTTTCGTAATATACAGAAATCACAGTGAAATTTGTTATCAAAATACAAGAGCTTATTACTTACAAATTCTAGATATGGGCTTGGAAATAAAGGTTTACCTTGGTATTATAACGATAAGTAACAAGGCCAAAAATTCATACACGGGCAAAGTTCAATTTGAATACAAGAAGCTTTTTATGACCAGTAGATCTATTCACATATTCACAGCGAATTATGTAAATTGACCCCAAATAGTCTTGTTTTTCTTGAAAAACAAAGCAGAGAAAATGCTTTTGGCACAGATCGGATGTTATCCAAAATCTAACTTTGCCAAAACAATCGGGATAACAAGGCACAACACGAACGAAATTAATCAGCGACAAGCGATTGTTTGGAATTAAATGTTATAAACGCGGAGGATCGGAATGGGGGGAGATAAATATACATATTGAGGCATTAAACAAACGCAATTTACGAACAAAATACCCATCCAGTCTACAGAAATAACAAAACAGAAACATGGCGCACTGCATCCGAAAACTGCACCTGTGAAATCATTAGGCATAGGTATACGAACACAACCACCCCTCACCTGTAAATATGCCAGGTTTCAGTTCCCCTACGCGGACAGCAGCGTGTCAGCCATGCCCCTAGCGTCGCAAACATCCATAGGCGACAGTAACTGCTTACATATATGGGCCATCACTCTTTCCGATATTCCATAACAATAAAAAGAACACAGGTATAAATTTGATGGTGTTGGTGTTGGAGGAGGTTGCTACGCATACAGTGGACAGCAAAAAGAACCAACACATCCATTCTCGACCAGCTGAATGTCAGAACCAGATTGTCCACCACCTGCTACAAGCGAGTACTCGGCTATTTTGGCCATATCGCTCGAAAGGAGTCAGACAACCTCGAAAAACTGATAGTCTAGGCAAAATAGAGGGGACAAAGCCCAGAGGACGGTCACCAACCCGATGGTCGGATCAAATTAAGGCTATCACGGGGCTCACTTTGCCTGCAGCTCTGAAACAGGCCGAGGACAGAGTGGTGTGGAGGCAGTTCGTCAGCGTCTCCGTAAAGGCTTATCAAGACGGGCACGACCTTCAGGAATGAAGAACACGACGAAGAAGAAGATCAATTTGATATTTCTCGCCCATTAGGAATGTGGACCATACGAGCCCGTGAAAGGCAAAGAATCGCAGCATTCGAGATGTGGTGCTGGAGGCGTATGTTACGGCTACCGTGGACTACCAGGCGCACCGATGCATCGATTCTTTCGCAGCTTCGAGTCAAAATACGCCTCTCGACTGTCTGTCAGTAGAGACAGATGGGCCCTAATTTCAGCCACGTAGTGAGAAAGGCAGATAATTGCTAGAAAAGCTGATTGTAGTTGGAAACACGGAGGGTAAATGAGCCCGCGGACGGTCTCCAAGGTACGATCAAATAAAGGCCCTAACCTCATCCAAAGTATCCAAGTAGACACCGATGGAGGCAGATTATCAAAACAAGGTGCACCACAGCACTGATTTCCATATCCAGCGATGACCACGATCCTCAGCCATG